>JARHVA010000215.1:6267500-6650549 GCA_037957365.1 Torreya grandis | reverse complement strand
CTTTCAAGACGCATATGCATTTGATGATGACATGTTTGAAGTCATCAAGATGAGATATCATATTATTAATTAGTTGGGAGAAACATATCAGATCTTGAAGGATGAGACAAGTTCTTATTGGCCTCAATTTTCTAAGGAATATGAAACTACTCTTAAAGTTCAGCCTACTAAAGAGGTACAACTTGACCATAAGATGAAGAGTGGGTAGAAGTATGAAGTATGTGAACATGTTCAATAGTAATATATATACATTGGAGACATATTTGAGGATGATTTACTTGAGATCAAATCAAATGAAGTGCCAATGAAGAGGTCTGACCTGCAAAGCACTCAATCTAAAGAGAAGCATGCTTGGAAATATGATTCATCTCATCATGAAGATGATTCAAGAAGTTTTCCTGTTTCTCATAAAAATGAGGTATGTTTGGTTGTTATTTGTAATTAATATGTTGTTTCCTAATTCCCCTAAGTTCTTGTGCACATGTGTGTATCTTGTGTATTTGCTTTCTTTGTTGTGGGTATCCTCTTCCTTTGTGTGGTTGAGGTATTCTTAATTGTGTTGTTTTTTTATCAAAGTTGATTTAATGGTCAAAGTTTATTATTTTTATCAATCCTTAGATGACTCCATAATCCCAATGGATTGATAAGGCTACTGGTCTAGTGAGTATAATAGGCATAATACCCCTATGAGTCACCAAATTCTTGACCAAATTTGACTTTTTGGTTACATTGGGGCACTATTAGTAAAAAAAAAATATTTAGTCCTTTAATGGGGTATAATGTATAGTAATAAGGTGTTTTATAGGCCATTTGATGCATTTCAATGTTATATTAACCTTGGTCACTCTTTTCATTAGTCTATCAAGTCATTTTAGGTCATTTCAAGGGTCTAAGTAGTGCATCTAATGATTTGTACAAGTTTATTGGGAAATGTGCAAGTTTAAAATAGTTTTGTCACATGAAATTTTTTCTAAGAGGTCTATATTAACTGTCACTAACTAAAAATTGTCAAGTTACTAAAAAATGGTAATTTTTTTGAAGAAAAGAGTGAGTTTAGCACTTATACAGATTTGTTGGGAAGTTTTCCATGTGGTAAATGATCAATAAGTGTTTATTAATCTCCCTAACACTCACTTATACATCTTATTTTCTCTTTAAATTTCATTTGGAGGCCAAAAATATCTAGTTACCTTCTTGCTCTTCTTGGCAAACTAAAGTGACTTGGAGGTTTTTGATTGGTACGGTCAACACAGGGGGTTTCAAGAAAAATGATCCTTGAAGCATATTATAAGCTCTAATACATTAAAATAAATATAATAATTTTTATAAATGGTTAATTTTGTTTCATGAACCATCCATTTGAAGTGGACTATGCAAATTTTCTTGTCATTTTGTGCACCCTTCATGTTTTTCTTTGGTTTGAGCAATTTCATATGATTCAAATACTAATATTGATTCCAAAGGATTTTTTCCTCCTTATGTAAAAATTTACATGCTTATTTTCACATTTTGAATTGTTTTTATGGGTCAAGTACATCATAGTTGCAAGAGGAGCACTAGTTTGAGTTGTGAGCAATTTTTCACCATTTATAAAATCTTCAAGCTTTGGTAGTTTTTTCAAGGGATTATTATAATTTTATTATAATTTATCCAATGTTATTTTATATCCTATAATCCTATTTTTTTTCCACAAATAATACTCCATGAGAATGGGATCATAAGATACCATGCAATCAATTAACTCTATGACTATTATGCATAGTCAGTCATGGTGAGTTTTGTATATTAGAGCTCTATATAGCTTCCATGGATAGATAATCATGGTTTAAATATGTTAATAATACTAAAAATGTCAGAAAAAATAAATACACATTTCAATGGGTGGGTAAGAGACTATAACAATCAACTAACACGATCATCCATAGTCTCATGCCCCCCTTTTTTTGCTCATCCCCAGCTATTCTCATGAATGAATTCACATTGAAAGGTATATATTGGTTTTTATTCCATACCCTTGATGGTGTGAATGTGATATTGTAATTGTTAGGATAGGTTATAAACACATAAAGAGACAAAAACATGCACATTACTGTCACTTCTTTCACTATTTGTAGACATGAAGATAGTCACCTACAGGGGCCATCAACAGAGAAATGATGTTCTTGGAATAGAGAGGATTTGAAAGGTTTGATAATTTTGAGGTAATAAAATGATGATAATACCATGGTAAACCAATTTTTTAAAATATATTTGTGGATATAATTGAGGTTCAATCCAAAGGGACATTAATTGAGTTTTAGAGCTCTAATCCTTGAAATAGCAAAATAGAGGTCTAAGGGCATATTAGGAATATATTATAACATGTATTCAAAAATATTTAAGGAATTCTAGTGGTTAATAATTTTAGTCACTATAATGATAAATACTACACCAATTTTGGGTGGTAGAGGGTTAGGAGAAGATAGTTGTAATGAACCCCAAAGTTACAAAGAAATCCACTAAAAGCAATTAGAGAAATCTATAAGAAAAGAACTCAAAATGGACTTCAGATATAAAATATAAAAAATAGCCTTTACACCATGTTGGAATGATTAAAAATGGTTCAAAATGACATATTTGACCAAGAGGATCATTAATAAGGAGATGATGAGCTATGTTTGCTTCCACTCACATACTTTGTCTGTACAAGTTATCCAGAGGGCCCACCTATAAGAAGGTAGTGAACTTATTGATGTTTTGATGATGTTGAAGGAAATTAAAGGTATAATATAATATAAAAATCCATTTCATCACCTCAAATAACTCAAGGAATATTTACTAACATCAAAACCAATTCATTTAAATCATATGCACACCTATAACCACAATAAGTGACTGGCTCAAACAGTAAGTAGGATATGTTGCTTGCAAGGTTAACACAAATTGAATATGGAGTAGAAAAAAATAAGAAATATAAAATTAATCTATGGAGTCATAATAAATTTTTGTGCATTTTTTTGAGGTTGAATCATGTAAATACCCCATAGTTAGGACCCCTATTTTGCCTCAACACAGTCAGTGATGATTATAGGTTACACTAAGATAAGATAAGGTGTATAACATTTAGTCTAAGTTAGGTAGGGAAGAAAAATAATTATAAATAAATACCAAATGAAAATAAATGAATAATATAATGTATTTTATCACCATATTCAAGGTCAAGTCATGGATATTATACATAGAGTTGTAATGTTTGAAGGATAACACAGTCAAGAGTTGTGCACATAGTCCTGACTGAGTCAAAGCATATGAGTAAACCAAAGATGATTACATAAATATTATGACATTATATGGTGTTTAATAATGTTTACCAACATCATGAACAAGTGAATAATCTTAAGAAACCTACAGCATGCCCAAAAAAGGAGTTTGTAGTCTAGACAATGATATAGAGTATTGAGAAGTATGAAGTATGTATGGAAGATTGAGAGAATGAACTAGGAATTGAACACATTAATATTGATAATTGTGATATATATGAACTCTTTAAATGAGATACAATAAGATATGTACCTTAAATTATACAAAATTCAACTCATATCTTGAAACCCTGCATGGTCCACTCTATACAAGTATGTCTTGAATCTTTGTTGAAGTTAGTAGGTATAGACATGAAACCAAAGGATAAAAAAACTGTATAGGTAATATATATTAATTTAATAATCCTCTAAAATATGTATCTTTTTTATAAAATATGGGAAGTACCCCCTATTTTGTCTCAAATAGGGGGTATTTCGCCTTATACCAAGACTGGTAGTTTTAAGGGAAAAGGATAAAAGATGAAGCCAAAAGGTGTATAGACGCTTAAATTATGTTGAGAAAGATATAAAATACTCAATAAATAATTATTAATCAAATTCAAAGATATGTAATGAAACAAAGTGGTCTGGGTGGCTAGAGTTGTAGGCAGGCCTACTAGGCAAGGATTAGGCCTATGTTCAAATGAAAGGCCTTTCACACTTATAGCATGAAAAATGACTTAAAAAATATTTGGTAATGTTTTTGGAGTTAAATATCATGTTTTAAATCCATTATACTGAATGTAAAATCTTGTAAAATCCATTTTTGGCTCAAAAACCCATCAAGCCTATTGGAATGAAGGAAACAAGCTCAATAAGGCATTTTTAGAAGCTCACATCTCCCATGAGGCTATACATGGAGACCAAAGGAGTTGTGGGAGGTTATATGGGTTATTTAAGGTCATTTTTGTTTAATTCTTTTGTCTTTTAGATATATAAATTTTATGAACCATTTTTAAGAGTGAAAACTGACCTAAAACCCTAAACCCTTACTAAGGACTAGTTTGCAAAAATGGAGTTGGATAGATGATCAAATGTGATATATTGATCATGAAACCTATTGTTTTTTAAATATGACTCAACCAATATCCTTCCAATACCATATATATGAATGTAATTATATGGATGGAAACAATAAAAAGATTTTCTCACTATTTTATGTGTTTTACAAGTTGTAGGAAGTTTCAAGATATGAAACACATGGATGGAAACATTGATACTTAGGATAACTCCAAATTTTATTTTAATGCCTTGAAAATGTTCCTAAGTTCCTCAAAAAATTCCTTTAACTTGGCCAGTCAAACCTAGCATATTGCACAAGCTAGTGAGAAGATGAAAAGCTTCACTTGGACTAATTTTAAATTTTTCCTGATGATTCTAAGACCATGGATGGTCATAAAAATTATAATTAAACCTATATAATGTATTTTCATCATAAATTGATAACAAATTTTAAGACAAGTGTGCTAAGTGTATGAGAAGGAGGTTTCCTAGAGTGCAGGTGATGATGGCTCTCTTCCAAGTGATTCTAGAAGACCAGGCATGTAACCAATTCATGAAGATGCATTTATTTAACCTATACTTATATTAAAATAATTTTACCTTCCCTTGATGAGTTAAAATTCACTCAAATAGGCCTAATCATGAAGGTAATTTTTTGTATAAAGAAAAAGGAGTTTTAGGCCACTTTGCATAACTTTGATGACGCAGATTGACACTTTTTGCTCCTACCTTTTCATGGTTCAACCCATATCCTCTTATAATTCATTTATAACTAATTTTATCATCTTTAAAAGTGTCCTTGTGAACCTTGTAACTCTCTCTCTCTCTCTCTCTCTCTCTCTCTCTCTCTCTCTCTCTCTCTCTCTCTCTCTCTATATATATATATATATATATATATATATATATATATATATATATATATATATATATATATATAAGAGTTGGCCATTTTGGCATTGTAGGGATGATCCACCTAAGTATGGTGAAGCCCTACTCATCTATATACATTTTTATCAATAAAATGAATAATTTTTACCCTTTCGTAACTTTTAATAAGTATGTTTCACTTTAATGATGAATCTTTTTTAGTGAAGACTATGGACTCCTGGCATGTGGTCTCATTTTTTCACCTTGTTTGCAGTTGGAAAACTTCTTCTTAAAAGGCATGTGAAGTGTTTTAGGAGATGTGAAATGTTTATTGAGTTAGTATTTTCAATATTTACAACTAAGGCATCTTGTCTATTCCTCCTAACTTTTCACATTCACCCATGACCTCACAATGTAACATTGATGTGAGAAGAGGAAGATTGAAGGAGTGTATGTTGTTAAGCATGGAATATACTGAAAGGGGAGGTGAATCAGTATATTATATATCTTATAAATCTTTCTTTTAACCAAATTCCACTTAATCAATCATTCAAGATACGCAATAAAACTCAAACAATAAACATCACACAAGATAGAGAGAGACACCAGATATAACGTGGAAATCTAATGTGAGAAAAACCATAGAGAATCAATCTCAAATATATTTGTGAGAACAACCCCACAGGAGCACCATACCCCTTTAACAAGTACAAACCTCAGCTCCAATTCATGAGCACCAACCCACAGGAGCTTCAAACCCCTTTGCCGAGCACCAACCCAGCACCTATTCATGAGCACCAACCCACAAGAGCACCAACACCTTTGCCAAGCACCAACCTAGCAACAATTCATGAGCACCAACCCACAGGAGCACCAACCCCTTTTCCATGCACTAACTCAGAAACAATTTGTGAGCACTAACCCATACGAGCACCAACCCCTTTGTGTATACCACACACCTATCTCTCAATGTTGCTATCTCAACAAATGATAGATCAATACAACATCTCTTTCCTCTCTCTCACTTTTGCTCTTCTAATCTAGATATAACAAATGTAAATCATATTCATCTCTCACAATTGCTCTTCTAAGCTAGATATTATAATATCAAATCAACTTCTCTCATCCATATTACAAATGGCTTCTCAAGCCTTTATTTATATCTTTCCAAATGACCTTTGGCCTTCCCCCTTTGTGACCTTTCAATCCTCATGGAAAATGGCACCAATCTTGGATGACCCTTCATATCCAAGCATTTGAAAAGTCATGTGGTGACCCTTCATAACCAAAAACGTCTTTCCCACTTTTGTCATTATATTTGGTGACTTTTCCTATTCCTCAAAGTGTCCCTTCATGAGAAATTTTCTCTTTACTCTTTTGTTTTCACTTGGTGACTCTTGGTATTCCCCAAGATGACTTTTCATGGGAAAATGCATCCCATCCTTCTTTTGTCTTTATCCCATGACTCTTCAAATTCTCCATGGGCCCTTATTTTGTCTCATATGCAACCAAAAATATATTCATTAATATTAACTCATATTAGCCAAGATAAATGACATTAAATGCAATGGGGTCTTTATCACCAATAATACTAAACCTTTGACATCAATGACAATATTTCCAACAATCTCCCCCTTTGTCATTGATGGCAACCTCAATCTTGAAACTGCCACATCCTATCACCTGCACATGCTGTCATCTAAAAGCATACAGTAACTCCCTCTTACTATAGCAACCTATACCTATTTCTTGTACCTATTTTCTACACCTATACCTATACCTATTATTCTCCCCCTTTGACATCAATGGCAAAGGGCCTACCTGGAGCTAACACATAGCTCCCCCTCACTTGATGCTAAACATCAATGGTAGGAAGTAATAGAAATTACTCCCAACTCCTCTCACCAATCTTTGAATGTATCCTTTGGTCGTGCCTTTGAGAAGATATCTGACAAAACATATACATTGTTCCCTATCCTTTGAGCATCTGTAATCAACTCATTTGAATCTTTTCTTCTAATCTCATAACTTTTAGCATGAAACCTTAATGTGTATCCTTGATCACAAATTTGACTAACACTCAATAGATTATGCTTAAGACTTTTTACATACAAAACATTTTTAGTCTTAGTTCTACCATAATCCAAACTCAAAGTACCTTTTCTGGCTATTCTGGCAGTGGTTTTATCTCTGAATCTCACTGTACCACCATTTATCTTCTTTAGAGAAATGAACTTACTTTTATCACTTGTCATATGCCTTGAACATCCGCTATCAATTAACCATGGCTGATCTTTACCTCCGACAGGCAGAGCTGTCTACACCATCATAGAATATTCATGTTGTTTCTTCTGCCATGAACATGTCTGAACCTTCTCCCTGATGAATGGAGCTTTGAAACTCTGATTCTTCTTCTTGATGAATGGATATTTGAAACTCTAATCCTTCTTCTTAATGAATGGAGCTTTAAACCTCTGATCCTTCTTGACTGACTCAAACACGCTTCTGCAATACCGAGCTATGTGTCTGAAGTTGTTACACTTGTAGCATACTATGGTCTCTTCATTAAAGCTTGATAGAGGAGAAAAAGAGTTGTGGCTTCTGCTTGACTCTACTTGACTTTCCTTTTCCTTATTTTTGAAATTGTTAGCTCTTTTTCTACATTCTACTTTCTTGTGACCATATCCATTACAATAAAAACAATAGCCATAAAAATAAGTCCTGTCTATATATCTCTAACCTAATTGCCTTTTGTAGCTTTGTTCCTTCCAGCCTTCTCTATTTGGAATGTCCTCTGTATTCTTCACTTCTCCCCTTTCTGTTTCCTCTTGTGTCAAAGCTTCAGCATAGCTCTTTTTCTTTTCAAAACCGATCCCTGTCTTATCTAAATATGCTTTTTGACTTTCCAATATCTTATTTATCATGTTAGTGCTATCTTCAAATTTTGAATCATTGATTACTTTATCACTAACTGCTTTCTTAATATCTTCTTTTAAAGAGGTAATTTCAATAACATACCTTTCACAATCTTTTCTTGCTATTTCCAACTGTGCTTTGAGATCTTCAATCATTTCCTTTGACTCTTGTTCATTTTTCTCGATCTGGCGCTTTAACCTTCGATTCTTTTTCTGAATAGCTTCTAACTCTTTTAGGGCATAATTGAGTTCTCCTTCCATATCTACTTCAGCTTCCTCCTCTTCTTCTTCTTGATCATCATCATGTATGGCCATGAATAGAATCTCTTCTTCTTCTAAATCACTGACTCCACTATCTTCGCCTGAGCTAGGATCTTTAGAATACAAGCTCTTCTTTTTGAATCCCTTCTTAGATTTGCCTTTGAAATTCTTCTTGTATGTAGGCTTTTCTTCTTCATCATCTTTAACTTTATCTGGGCATCTAACTAAAAAATATCCAATCTTCCCACAATTAAAACATTTAAAAGGTAATTTTCTTTGATATTTACCTATTCCTCTTTTTGGCCTGCAAATGAAAAGTAATTCATTATCATCTTCATCATCACTAGAACTATCACTTGATTCTTTAATCTTAGATTTCTCCTTCTTTGATGTCTTAAACACTGCTTCTCTCTTTGAGGGTTTATCTTGTTCTGTTTGCATCTCTTATGCTGTGAGAATACCATGAAGCTCATCCATCTTTAGCTTGGCTAAATTCTTCATCTCCTCGATTACTGAAACCTTTGCATCATATCTCATTGGTAGAGATCTCAAAACATTTTGCACCACCGTTGACTCTTCCAATGTTTCTCTAAGACCTTGAATCTAATTTACTATCTGATCAACTCGTAAGAGATAACTTGCTATATCTTCTTCTTCTTCCATCTTCAAACTTTCAAACTACCTTCTAAAATTTTGCAACTTAGCTTGTTGAACCTTTCCATCACCTTTGTAAATATTCTCAAGTTTTACCCAAGTTTCATGAGCAGATTTACATTGCATAACTTTAAAAAATTTAGATTCACATAAACCACATAAAATAGCATTTAAAGCTTTAGCATTACATTCACTTGCCTTCTTTTCTGCTGGAGTAATTTTAGATGTCTGTGGCTCTTCATATTCCTCCACCACTAATTTCCATATGCTGAATCCAAGGGCCATCAAATAAACCTTCATTCTCATGCTCCAAAAAGCATAATTCATCCCATCAAACAAAGGTACCTTATTCGTAGAAAATCCTTCCTGTGACCTAGCCATCATGCTTTTCTGATCTACCTTCAAGATGTAAAACTTTTCAAAAAAGGAACCTACTCTGATACCAATTGTTAAGCATGGAATATACTGAGAGGGGGGTGAATCAGTATATTATATATCTTATAAATCTTTCCTTTAACCAAATTCCACTTAATCAATCATTCAAGATATGCAATAAAACTCAAACAATAAACATCACACAAGACAGAGAGAGACACCAGATATAACATGGAAACCCAATGTGGGAAAAAACATGGAGAATCAATCTCAAATATATTCATGAGAACAACCCCATAGGAGCACCATACCCCTTTGCCAAGTACAAACCTCAGCTACAATTCGTGAGCACCAACCCACAGGAGCTTTAAACCCCTTTGTCGAGCACCAACCTAGCACCTATTCATGAGCACCAACCCCTTTGCCGAGCACCAAGCCAACAATAATTTGTGAGCATCAACCCACAGGAGCACCAACCCCTTTTCCAAGCACCAACTTAGCAACAATTCATGAGCACCAACCCACAAGAGCACCAACCCCTTTGTGTATACCACACACCTGTCTCTCAATGTTGCTATCTCAAAAAATGATAGATCAATACAACATCTCTTTCCTCTCTCTCACTTTTGCTCTTCTAAGCTAGATATAACAAATACAAATCATATTCATCTCTCACAATTGTTCTTCTAAGCTAGATATTACAATATCAAATCAACCTCTCTCATCCATATTACAAATGGCTTCTCAAGCCTTTATTTATATCTTTCCAAATGACCTTTGGCCTTCCCCCTTTGTGACCTTTCAATCCTCATGGAAAATGGCACCAATCTTGGATGACCCTTCATATCCAAGCATTTGAAAAGTCATGTGGTGACCCTTCATAACCAAAAACATCTTTCCCACTTTTGTCCTTATCTTTGGTGACTTTTCATATTCCTCAAAGTGTCCATGAAAAATTTTCCCTTTACTCTTTTGTCTTCACTTTGTGACTCTTGGTATTACCCAAGATGACTCTTCATGAGAAAATGCGTCCCATCTTTCTTTTGTCTTTATCCCGTGACTCTTCGACTTATCCATGGGCCCTTATTTTGTCTCATATGCAACCAAAAATATATTTGTTAATATTAAATAAATATTAACTCATATTAGCCAAGATAAACAACATTAAATGCAATGGGGCCTTTATCACCAATAACACTAAACCTTTGACATCAATGACAATATTTCCAACATATGTTTTAGTTTATTTTTTGGTCTCAAGTGTAGAATGCAATTGGTTGGAAGTCATTAAATTTATTTGGTGTATCACCTCCTTAGTTTATATTTACTTTCAATTATCTATCTCCCTTTTCACCCCCAAAATTAGTAGTAGGTTCAATCCTAAGTGGTATATCAAGGGAACTAGATCTGTCTATAGACTGACCTCATTCCTTAGGCTTCCCACAAGCCCAAATGTGATTCCATTATGCCACTTGGATGAGGAGATATTTTCATATACTCAAAGGGTGAAAATCTAAGTGAAAATAATAAATAAAAATTAATTTAAATTAAACATGTGTGTCAAATATATATGTTGAATCATATAAGTCTTACATAATAGGCTGATGTGTTATGAGGGGAAGTGGTTAAATAACTACAAATGACATAAATTCTAGCATGATACTATCATGAGGTGTTAAAGCATATACAAACTATGTATAATTTGGAATGCTAGTCTCCTTAGGTCCTGAAGCAACTTCGAATGGAATATACATAGGCATGATAGTGCCTTAAGGTACTAAACAAATTGTAGATGGAATAAAATGTTCTATATTAGTGTCTAGAGATGTTGAAACAACTGTAAATGGCATAAATAGTTGGGTATGAGTGTGCTACACAAATGTAGGTATAGTCTCCATAGATGTAGCTTATGTATGTCATACCTAAATAAGAGGTCCAATACACTTCCTACCACATGATGTGTAATTATGTATGATAACTTTAAGATGATTGATAGCTATGCCAAAACATATATGAGGGACAATATCACCAATACCACTAAAATCAATAGTAAGAGGGACACTATTAGATGTCCCACCACCTAGATTCTATGTATAAGTCTTTAGTTTATACATCCCATGGTCAATAATAACCTGTGTGAGACTTTCAATTACCTCAAGGGTGTTAATTTCTGTGGTAAAATGAAAAATTATATGGATAAAAGATGTGTTATGCTCTTTTTATTTCTTTGAACTCAATTAGAGCATTTTTTGTCCTACCTATCACCAAATCTATCAAATGAGGACTTGCCTCCCCTACCTTGAGAGGCATTCACATTGAAATAATTTGGAATTTCTTGTAGCACAAATTTAGACTAAGTTTTTCTCAAAAATTATAATGGAACCTCATTATTATTGTATGGAGGATCACCAAACACCATCCACCACCTATCCTAAAAGTTATTTGTTATCTCTACATGAACACACCAATCAATGCTAATATGTTTGCAACTCATTGGTGGTATTTTGTTGATTCTAGGCTTAATAAATAAAATCACACACATATTCTTTGGTTATCCTTTTTTTGAACATCCTCATATTATAATTTATTAGAATAATACTATTTTAGGACCTCTCTTTCATGCAACATTGCATTAAGTTATGAAGTGACATTTCCCACTTCATTAAACACAACCTCCAATGTAATCACAACTGAAATTCATCCACTATTACTTGAGGAGTGATGCAAAATATTGATAATAATTTGTAATTGTTGTCATTTTACACTATATTATTCATACAATTTGGCTTCTTCTTCTATGAAGTCAAATGGTTGAGGGTTTTGAACATGGTTTTGTTGTATGTTTTATTAAAGCATTGAGTCCTTTAAATTTTGTATTTAGAATTATAAATATATAAATGTTTTAGGAAATATGAGAGAGTTAAATTTAATTTCAAAACCCTATGCATAAAAACATATAAATTGAAAGTGCATAGAAACATATAAATTGAAATCCTGAAATTAAAATTTAACAACCAACATAATTGAGACTTGATCAAAATTGTTAATCACACTGGCAAAATGCAAAGCCAAAGCCCACACATCCTCTTCAAAATAGGAGATGTCCTTTAAGGTAATAAAATGAAATTCAAGTTTGGTCAAAAGCAAAAAAATAGTGGAAATAAAAGGGCATATGCTCTTTTAGAACCATAAAGGGAGTACACCCTTTTCTAAAATGGCATACATCCTTTTGCTTTGGTACCATACCAAGGAAAAAATGTTTTAAAAAAATATCATGCACAATTTTAAAAATGGCTTACACCCTTTGAAAACAAACCTTTCCCTCCCCATGAGTGTCACCTTTTTTATCACTCAACTTTGTGTATCTACCCTAACATGCACGCATTATAGCACATATGCACTTTTGAATTATTTAATTTCAAGCACATCATAACTTATTTTCTTTATAATCCTTGACTATTAAATAGTGATATAAATGTGCATGTGTTATAGTGTGTATGTGATTTTGTGTGTATGTGTTATAGGATTCATATTTACCAATCCTAACTTAAGTAATGCATACTCATTATTTTAACACTACATATGAGTTTACAATGAATTTGTATTTTGGACAAAAATGTCCACTTTTTGGATAACCAATTTGTTTCACTTTCCCATTTCTTGAATGATTCAATAAAGAAGCATCATCTTTTACAGGTTATATGGAAACATGGTTTCATCTCGCTATAGGTTATTCCTTCCTTTCTCTCTTCTCAATTTCAAATTTCAAAGTTTAGATTTGTAAATTTCAAATATGGATATGGACTACTTCATGTGTTGTTGCATGGTTTTATAAATTGGTTGTCTTTCATAGTTGGAGTTTCCTATAAAAAATATAAAGTGTGTTGTATACACTCAGGTATATATTTGTCCTTTACTCTAGAAATTTAATTACTATAATAAAGGGGGGATGATGTAGATACCTAAATTTACTCTCATGTGCTTGAAAATATTAATTATTGACATATATTAAACCACTTGGATTATGCTCAAATGTACAACTTCTATTCACCATTCCTCTAACCATTTATATCTTGACCCCTTTTTATCATTAAAACTAAACAATATTTCCTAAGTCATTACTCAGACTACTATATATCACTTTCAGACTACTCCTAGCCTCAAGCCAAATTTTCATGTTTTTTTAGACAAGTTTGTGTTATGTAGACAAGTCCATTTTCATTACCCTGTTAACTTGGCATGAACTTGTCTCCATGCCATTTGACGACTAGTTTTTAAAATTTGGTGTGTGTGTGTGTGTGTGTGTGTGTGCGTGCGTGCGTGCGTGCGTGTGTGTGTGTGTTTGTGTGTGTGATTGTGCACATGTTTTTCAATTCATCTAAATGAAATTATTCATGTGAATTCCTATAAATACAAATCAAATGTCATTCATTTACAACATGAGATTTCCATATAGATTGGCACTATCTACTAAACACTCCACAATGATAAAAACTTCCTTTTTCTTCCAAAATTCACTATCAATCACTAGGAGCAATCATAATCCAAATTTAATGCATTCCAAATCAATTCAAGATGTAAATTGTTAAGTATCAAAGTCAAATTACTAGTTACATGCATATAGTAAAGGAACACAATTACACAATCACACTAGGTGGGATAATTACATGTGGTTTTATTCCCTTCTTGGAGTATTTAGATATGGACGAAGTGGTCAATAATCAATGAGGGTGATTGGAGTCATCTCAACCCATTACACTTCCCCTCACAAGTATACCTAGGTTTTTAAATAAAATTAGAATGAAATGAGAGGTTTTTGCATGTTATTAATAGAATCAAAATATCTCAAGCCTCTCAATAAACACAAGCATAATTAGTAAAGGAATTAAAATTTTATTACTTTCACAATGGAAAAAACCACAATTAACAGACAAGGTTGTATTGTGTAGTTATCCAAGGAGAATGGACTTGTCTAAACATAGTCATGGACTCTGTTTCTAGAGGTGAGCTCTCACATGCATGTTTTTTCATAGTTTCCACTATTAAACACGTGCTATAGTCAATCAAAAACTATAAAATTCTAAGTATATTATTATTATTAGCTATACTTAGTATATTTAGCAATTGTAATTTGACAATCAATTTCAATTAATTATGTTTTAAATATAGAATTATGCTTGAATGACATATATTAAAATTTCAATTTTGTTTCAGTATTTTATGCCTATTAAATATAAATTAGGGTAACCAACTAGTTAAACCAGTGTAGTATTTAATGTTTTATGAAGTATCTTTATCCATATACTTTGATGATTTATAATATTAGAATGATAGTTCATAATTTCCATATGATTTTATGTTATTTTAAGAAAGTATATTTATCTTTTGCACATCTCAATTAAACTCAACATCCAAAGTAATCCACCTAATTAATAACATTTATATTTAATATTTTATCATAAGAATTCTATCATGTGAATCTAGGCTTGTGTCACTTCTACCTTATATATTTTGTTTGAATTCAACTAGACTAAAAAATTAGCATGTCCCAATGAGGCTTTGAAAGGAGTACAAATAATAACGGTTTTTGATACAAGAGCATCTTAGATGAAAAAATAATCTTGCATGAACCAAAGTTTTGGATCACATGGATGAAGAAGAGTTGAGTATCAAATGAGGACACAAAAGGCTTAATGCTCAGATAACAAGCTAGAGGAGTACACAAATGGTTAAGCTAGAGTTAGGAGTCCCAAGGAGTCAGAAGATTAAGAATTATGTAGGATGAAGATACCTACCTCAATGGAGTGCAAGTGACAACAAAATAAAGGGTTAAAATTTTTACCAAGGTATTAAAGAATGAAAGGGTTAGCACAAAACATGTAGAGTATAATGTTATCATTCAATATGTGCACCCATGGATTCTCAGTAGTGTGAGGAAGCTTTGTGGTTAGGGTGTTAGGTGTGGAGGTCCTATGCAAGGCACATGAAGACTTGGCACTAGGAATGGAATTATTATCATGCATCTACACACATGACCATCAATTTTCTCACCATAAAGATGGAAATTTCCCTAAGGTGTGGGACCCTTACACTCTTTAGTATGAGTCTCTACAGTAGGCTAGATTCCTTCTATTCTACATGCACTTGGTTTAAGACTAACACACATACCTAAAGAGTAGAAAGGTAATCTACCACTAGTCTAAACCTAATAAATTTCTAAGGAAAATATAGGGAGAAGGTAAGAGATGCATAAACATAAAAGGTGATACACCTAGAATAGAGTGAGCACTCCTACTATCATAAACATAGTGCAAACCTTTTAGAACAAGAAAAGATGACATAGTTTCTGCCAAGGACACTCTAAATGCATAAGTCTTTTTCATAAAATCATGAGAACACAATGCTATACTAAGAGGGATGTCAAATGATCCACAAGTGTCATCAATTCAGACCTAAATGCACATAGGATATGACTTGCAAGTGACTTTTGAGTTCAATGAGGAGGTTCATGGAATGGATGACAAAGAGAGGGGTGAAAATTACCCATAGTCAATGATCAATAAATGAAAATATCACACAAATCATCAGAACAACAAAAATAGGTTAAATTATTTCTCATTAGCATACAAGGTTTAGCCAATACAAGTGCTCATGGGTTTAGAAACCTTATGCTACTGAAATTACCCTCCATAAACACTTATATTAGCTAAACCTTATATTATAATGATAATTAAGTTCACCTCTTTCTATTATTTTGAATATCTATGTGTTTTTTTTGTTTTTTTATTTTTGACTATGGGTAATGTTCTCCCCTCTCTCTATCATCCATTACTTGCACCTCTTCATTGAACTCAGAAATCACTTGAAAGTCATATTTTGTGCACATTTGGGTCTGCAGTGATGTTTTTTGTATACCATTTGTCATCCCTCTTAATGTAGCATTGTGTTCTTGTGCCTCTATGCAAAATACTTATGTATGTAGAGTGTCCTTGGTAGAAACTATGTGAAGTTATCTTGTTCTCAAAGGTTTAAATTGTGTTTATGGTAGTAGGAGTGATTTCTTTATTCTAGGCACATTTCCTTTTATTTTTAGACATATCTTACCTTCTCCCTCCCTTTTCCTTAGAATATTAGTTTTAGACTAGTGGTAGGTTACCTTTATGATAGGTCTGCATGCTAGTCTTAAACTAGGTGCATGTAGAATAGAAGGATTCTAGCCTACTCTAGAGACTCATCCTAAGGATTTAAAGGGTACCACACCTTGGGTATGTATCTATCATTTCATTGAGACAATTGATTCTCACATGCACAACTATGTGATAATATTTTTGTGCCTAGCACCAAGTCCTCCCATGCCCTATGCAGGACCTTCATGCCTAGAGCCCCCACTGCAAAACTTACCCATGATATCAAGCATCCAAAGGTACAAATTTATAATGAAAACATATACCATCAATCAAATATGAGGTGCATAAAAGAAGGAGAGTTAACTTGATGTGTTAAGAATGCATGATCATGAAAAGTATCAATGCACATATGATGGTTACAAGGAACCTCATGAGCTTTAGGAAGTGTTTATGAATGAGCATGAAAGCTAAAGAGGAATTCATGAATATAATAATAAATATAATATTATACTAGAATAAGATATGTTTAGAGCCTTCAAATCTCTCAAGAGTGTATAAGGACCTTGTTACTCATTGAACATAGACAAGCCTAGAAACTACTAGAAAGTCAACAGATTAAACAGTGTTAGACATCATCTTGATAAGAGTGTTAACCACCTAAATTTGAATTCAAATTACATCAATAAATGTGGTAACCCAAAATCTAAGGTAATTTAATAGTTGGGATTTTGTGACTATTTAATGTTTACACCAAATAGAGACTCAAATCAACACAACTAACATACATGAATGCAATATATTCATGGTAATTAGACCTCTAAGTAGGAAGAAGCTTCTAAATTGTCCACAAAAATATTATAAATATGAGGCTTATGATCCATTTACAAGAGGAAGTAAGATATTTAAGAAAACATTATTGAATTATAGTCAAAGAGATTTGGGACCAAGGAAAAGTTTTATCAAAGTGAAAATAGAGTATAAAAGGAGAGAGATTAAGAATATATGAGTCTAGGGACTAATTAGAGCCATAGAGATCCATTTTAAAGATGAATATATTTGAATACTTTTTAACCTAAGAGGTATATATAATGAGAAGATAATGATTCTATGTTTTAATTATGTGGTGTGTGTGAATCCTTGTGAGATGTAAGGTTTGACATCACTTAATTCGGAACCTAACCCCCAACATACATCAAGTGGTATCAAATAGAGGTCAAATACCTTCAAAAAACATAGATATAGAAAGAGTATATTATAGGAACTGGAAAGAGTTGAGAAAAGTGTATAAACTAGCAGATGCTAACCTTTGAGGTAGTTAGTGGGGAATATTGAAGAGTGAAAGCTGGTAGATCACCCAAGGAGTGAGATAACTAGTAGGAGGAAAGTTATATAAAAACACTTATAAGATGAGATATATAATATCATGAATGATATTTCATGGTAGTATTTTAATGAGTCTATAATGTCTACATAATAATGTGTTAAAGGAATGCAGTAGAAAGACTCATAAAAGTTGGTGAGTGAGAAGTATCCCATAGAGCCCAAGTAGACAAGGGTGATGCTTATTGACAAATTTTTAGTGGACATGTGGAGGACACATAAAGGAAACATAATAAGTTATAAATATTGAATATACATGTGTAGAGTTAGCATGTAACAGGTGAAGAGAGATGCATCTTCTAACTAGAAACATTGGGTAGAAGTGTAAAAGTTGTTATTGATTATGAACAATGGGTAAAGAACAAGGAGTGAAGAGTATGGCCTAATAAAATGCCAAAGTAAAGAGTGACTCAATTTCATAGTACATGATAATGATAAAAGAACTGAATGTTAGAGTGGACGCATTAAATAAAAGGACAATGTAGATGGAGAATAAATATAGGATGAAGTATCCCATGAAGAATAGGGGAGTATCCTGCAAAGAAGAGGAATGTACAAAAGTTCTTAAGAATGTAAAAAAGCCTAAGAGTGCAAAAAATAATGAACACATAGAATATTCAAGGCATATGGGAGGTTAGGAAAATGGATAAGTTCCTATGCTATTAGGGAGAGAATAATCAGTAGGATTAATGGCATGGGTGTTATGCTAAGTGTGTTATTTTACACTTAGAAGTATATAAGACTCCAAGAAGGTGGAGTTAGTGTAGATAATATTGTGTTGGATAAAAAAAAAGATTGATAGACTTCTAATAGAGAAGGTGATGGAATGGAAAACATAAATTGAAGATTCAGGACTAGATGGTCTCAAAGTTATTGGACCAGATAGTGCATCCAGTGGAGCAACCCAAGTGGCAGAGAAGACTTGAAGCCTTAAGGTGTAAGAACAAGGAGGAACAAATTTTAATCAAAGGCAATGTGCAAGAAGGGGTGCCATTAGAATGGCAAAATATTATTTAGAGGACAAACTAGAAGGAAAAGGTTTGTGTGCCAACCTTAAAAGAATAAATACTTTTATGGTATTAGGTTGATATGATACTCATTGAGGTAGAGAAATGAGAGGCCTTAGAATATTTTCAGACTAAGGAAGAACTTTCTTGAGGGGAAGCACATATGGAGGAAGTAGTTGGAGAGGTTATATATGACAAAAGTGAAGAAAGAGATTTACCATGTGAGCTACCAAAATTTGACCGAGTGTCAAACAATAGGCAGTCAATAGATACACTAAGGTATGCATACTAAAAAAGAAAGAACAGTTGGAGAAAGTACTAGCTAAGAAAGAAGAAGTTGATGTAACCTAGGAGGAAAAGGTAGAAGACTGCCTAAAGGAGTGCAGGATGCATGAGTATCTTACATAAGTGATGAGGAGGTGAGAAGAGATCAGCTCCAAGTTTATCTGAAGGGAATAATACTCATTGCACAAGATAGGGTTAAACTATTGGAAAAGAACCATAAGAGAGTAAATGCAGAGTAAGAATTGATATAAGTTCCTAGGAAGGGTGTGAAGGAAAACCCTTGGTCGATATAGATGGAAACAAGTGGGCACAAACCTATGAAAGAGAGTAGTGGTCATGGACCATAATAATGAAGAGAAGAGGAGACCAAGGGGAAGTGTGGAAAGGATCCTTGTGTGGTGTGCACATGAGTAGAAGTGTTATAATCATTAGGAGGAGATGGATGGTCAAAGGTGGGTGTAGACCCACAAATGGAAGTATTATAATAGGAAAGGGATAGATAAATAAATGAAGAAGGATTATGTAGGAAGAAGGTTGCATGATGTGCACCAAATGAAGAATTATCAAGAACACTTGGAGGAGGTGAACAAGGATAGGTGGATGTAAATCCACCAAAGGTAAGAAGAGAGTGACAAAAAAGATAAGGAAGAGGACAGATATCAAATCTAGGTGGAGGAAAATGTTTTATGACCCAACAAAAGTTTAGAGGAAGAAGCATAGAGAAAGAGTGAAAAGAAAACACAATTGGTGTTGGGGATTACCATGGTCTAGGTAGATGACCAAAAGGGTAGTTCTACCACTTAAACCCTACTTGTAAGTAGGAGCTTACATTTTAATTACTTGGGGAATCTCATGCAAGAGAATCCAAGGGAAAAATCAATCCTATATGAACCAAATTTTTGGATGGCATGGATGAAGAAGAGATGAGTGCCAAAGGATGGCATAGATGACTGGGCATAGGGGTATCAAGTTAGAAGTGTGAACAAATGATTAAGCCATAGTGAACATTCCCTATGATTTAGAAGATTAATTAACATGTAAGAGGAATATACATCCTTCAAGGGAGTATGGATAACAAGAAAATAAAGGTTTACAATTTTACCAAGGATTTGGAGAAAGTAGAATAGGTGGAGGATGTCAGTGCTCAAAGATGGGGTGTATAAAGGAAGGATAGTTAATATTTTGTGCTGAGTGTAGATACTAAAATTTAATTTATGTAATACCTAAATTTTTTACACTTAGAAAACACTTATAATGGTTTTACCTGTAGACATCCAATTCCTAACACCATTTGTGTTAAAATTGTCAATCTTAGTCAAAATTTGTGAAAACACATAATTTGGGCCAAAATCACTTAAATGTGTTAAATTATTTGATCTTATTGTATACAAGTACCAATTTAGGCTAATGTATCCCTAAATGAGGAAATGCATTTTATGTGATAATTAACATTGATCAAATCATTTCAGGTTAAAAGGATGAAAACACATTTTGGTGCTCTAGATCACTCTTTTATTCTAAATCAGAAGCACATGACATGTGCATGTGTTATTTTGGGTCGACAAGGTCCTAAATGAGATGATGGTTCATATATAACTAACATCACATTCTAATTCCTGTCAAATCAAATTATGACTCAATAATATGACTTTCTAACCATTTTACACCAATTTTCAAAGAATTACACTAAAATTGATTAATCTTAGGTAAATTAAATCAAATTATGAGCTTAAGTAAAAAGTTCATGGAAGTTATTGAATATTTATTTATTGGAAATCAATTCCTATTAACTACATCATCAAGTGAGGTCATTTTTGGGGTGGCATACATAAGCCATAAATGCAAAAAATATTAGAATTATGGCTTCCCATGCCTCTTTAATGCCTCTTCCTCCCAAATCACACTGAGGATATTTATGGATTTTATTTACATAATTAGATCAATCCATGGCCACACATCTTGATCTTGAGATGGATAGTCATGGTTGATCATGATCAGTTCGAGGGAATGGACCTTAATTTATAATGGAGGATTCTCTCCATATTTTTAAGGTCCATGTCTCCATACAGTCTCTTGGGAGAGGGGAGGGGTAAAATACCCTACCAAATCATGCGCTTTTATTTTTGGATTATCAAATTAATTCCTTCTAAGAGCATATCTAAAGATGGATTTTAACAATACAAAACAACCTTGTTAGTTTAGGGCTTAAGATGATTTACTTAGTTGTATTTGGTATTTTTAGTCTTTACTTGCTTGGTCATTTATTTGATTCAAAATTTGATTGAAAACATACATCATAACCAAACACATTGTCCACCATTTCTTGAACAAGGAGGCATTATGCTGGTCAAATCTAAATCATCTTTGCCTTATTCAAAACCTCATCATAAACATTGTATTTGTATTGTCTAAACAACTCAATTATTCTTCCCATTTGAGTCTAAACCAATTTCCAAAAATCTTTAAGTCCTTAATCGATAATTGAAATTTGGAATTGTACCTTTCTAAGTTATAGGTTAATGTGTTAATTAATTTTACCATTTCCACTTGACTTGAGTTAATTTGGGTCCAATTTATCATTTGAATTGAAATCCATTTATAGACTCATTATCATTTCATCATTGTGAACTTATGTCATCAAGTTTATAGCTCACAATCTAAGTTATAGAACACATTTTATTTTACCTCCTATTACCATGTGGTAGGATTGTGCTGCCCATTTGGTTCTAGTTTTATACTTAGGAATTCTTACATGTTTTCACATCTTGAGTTTTTTGTTTTGCATTATAAACTTCCTAATCCAAAGGGATTTCTTCTAGTTTTCTAGTATTAACTTGTTGAATTTGAACTAGATTTTATAGTATTGACGTATCTCTCAACCTACATTTGGTGTACTAGTTTACAATTAGGTTTTTAATTTATCATACCCTCTTCTAATTTATATGATTTAAACCCTACCCAAGGTTGAGTAATATCATAAACACCTTCTTCTAATTGTGTGTTACTACACCACCTACTTTTTATTATATTACCTTTGGTACCTTATCACTTTTTTATAAAAGATCAAAACATGTACCTTATTTAAAATATTTTCCAAATATATTCAAACATAGAGAATAAACCTTTTAGAACATGACTCAAAGGTACACTCATATTGGGATCTCTTATGGCCCTAGCTATGAGGAGGAGAAATTTTATGATGGTCAAAACAATTTTATTGTCTTTTAAGACATTCCCACAATTATAGGGTCAGAGGAAGACTTTTTAGAATATCAACCCCAAGAGGACAAGGATGAATCCCTCCTAAGGTTGATTGAATTTGGTGCTAGACTACCCTCAAATTTTCCTATAGAATCATTACATACATTGGTTGAAGAATGAGAAAAACAACAAGAACATACCTTCGTGAACATTACAAAAAAAATCATACCTTATTCTAGCAAAGGTATGGAAATACTTATAGAGTCAAAACCCACTGATCAAGTTCTTGTCACCAAGATCAAAAAGATAAGTCAATGATAGGTAGACTAACTTATCATGGACTTGATAACTCTTTAATTTATATTTCAATCCACAATGATGCTTCCAAGGAACAAAGGAATGTGGTTGAACCAACACAAAATTTAGTTGAGAATATAACAATGATGGATCAAGATGTCTCAATCAAACAACTTAAATCCCAAGAAGTTTTGTAACATGCTTTGCTAGACGTGGAGCATAGATTTTTTAATCATCAAGAACCTCTTATTCCTTTATAGAGCCAAAGACCAAAAAATTCATATGTATTGAAGAAATTATACAAAATAATTTGGCAAGTTTGTCTCAACCAATACGTATTTTGTAAAATAGACCATGGACTCCCCAAAATCAATAGAACACATATAATTCAAGGCATTAGATTCATAGGAACTAATGACTTACTTACTTGAATCAAGGCTCAAACTAAAACTAAGTCATGGATCATAGGGTGTACATACCTAACAATCCATGAAATAATACGGGCACACACCACCCCAAAAAAATTATGTTCCACCCACAAATGCACTAAACATGCAAGAGTGGAACTCCATGAAAGAGATTGTGTCATGATTGGAGATTAGTAATATAATCAAGAAGTATAAATTCAATGAGATATGTCCATATCTATTTGATTTAATTTATATCCAAGTCCCCTTTACATCTCATTTTGAGGCACCTAAATTTTACAAATACAAAGGTAAGGGTGACCCTCATAAACACATTCAGGCATTCTTTATGTTATTCAAAGAAGTTGGTTATAGTAGAATTTATTTTCTTCATTTGTTTTCATGAAGTTTAGTGGGATATGCTCTAGATTAGATACTTAAGTTACCCAAGGGATCAGTTGTGGATTGGAATGACTTGTCTAAAAATTTTGTCAACCACTTCTCATATAAAATTGGCCATGAATTGATCATTATTGACTTGTGTAAAGCCAAATAGAGTGATGGAGAAATCTTTGTTGCATATCTACAAAGGTGGAGAGCATTACTAGGTCACTTTCAACATAATTTTCTATAAAAATAGTTGGTAGACATATTTGCACAGAACTTACACCTTGAGGTCATGCACAATCTATGACTTTCTTGTGATAACTCATTTAAATAGATTATAGATAAAGGGGTGCAGATTGAGAAGGCACTTATTTCCAAAGGCCTTGTCAAGATTTTTTCAAAAGGTTACACTTTTAATCAAAACCAATCACTAGTCTAAATTGGTTATTATAGAAGATGTGGGAATTTACACATACTATATTAAGGATGCCTTCCATATTTCTAAGTTGCCAAAGTCTCCCAAAACATTTGGTAAACCCAAACCTTCTAAAACCCCAAATAAACCCAATTTTATCTAGCAACAGAAGAAATAACAATAAAAACCACCTATGGTATTTGTACTTGCTACTTCACCAAAACAAGATCAAGAGGATTTCACAGAAGGAGGTTGGTTATATTTTGATGGCATTGTTGATTGCTTTCAAAATATAAAATACCCTATCCCTAATTAGATCATGGATAACTTTGATTATACAAGACAAAGAATTATCCTATGAGCACAAAGAATCCTAGAACCTTTATCAGTTGGAGTACCTAATTTAAATCATGGACTCAAATTTATACTACTTGGGGGTGACCTCATGACTTTAAATAGTGATTCCTCTAAAGTGACTAGTGACCAAACTCCTAGAAGTGACGTAGCATCCCATTATGGCCTTTTAGATGAGCTTGCTAACTTATATTTATTTGATCAAAATGCCATCATGACCTTAACACCTCATTATTCCCTATGACTTTTCCATCCCGAACTTATTAATTGAGACTAGAAAAATTTGGTCATACGCCTTGATGAGTTCCAAAATGAAGAATCAATTGTATAATAGATGAGCCTATGAGACAGATTACCCATTAAAAATCAAAAACAAGGATTTGATTTTTCATTGGATCCTTATGCCTACTTTGGAGAGTAAGCAAAAAAATTTGGTCATAACAAAGATTAAAAATTGAGATCTTTGGGTGAAAACCTCTTTGAGTCACTCATTAATTAGGGAAAAGGTAAATAAAAATACAAACCCTTGAGTGAAAACTTATTTTAGGAAATCTTGGATGGAAAATTTTTCTCATCCCTAAAGGATACTCAAGGTCCATCAAGTCCTAGCTCTATAGCTAGTACCAACATCTCTTCATAACAACAACAAATGTTTGAGAATCTTGCTCTTGAGTTTCTAGAGATTCATTTTACTTGGCCATTAACTAATATGGTAGATTCAAATTCATCACATTATCCAGAGCTTTGAGAGGAACAACAAGAAAATGTAGCCAAAGAAGATGATCATGATCACACATTGTCTATTATTCTTGAAGATAGATCTACACTTCTTATGGAAAATATAGTTGAAGTGAACCTGGGAACATGTAATGATCCCAAATTTGTTTATCTTATATCTTCCCTTACTGAATAGGAACATAAACACATTATATCCATTTTGATGGATTTTATTGACATTTCTACATGGGCATACTCAAATATGCTAGGCTTAGACCCTCACTTGGTAGTGCATTGACTTGTTGTTCATCTAGATGCCAAACTAATTAAATGAAATTGAGAAATATGCATCCATGAATTACCCTCTTGGTGAAATACAAATTGTAAAAAATATTGAGAGAAGGCTTCATTAGACCACTGGACTATTTTGATTATATATCTAACATAGTTCTAGTCAACAAAAATCCACATGGCATACATCTTTGTATAGATTTTAGAGACATCAATAAAGCATGCCCTAAAGATTATTTTACTCTACCCAACATCGATATGATCATCAATTCTAATATTGGCTATGATATGTTATCCCTCATGGATGGATTTTCTAGATATAATGAAAACAAGATATCCCAAGAATATCAACACAAGATGGTGTCTACCACTCCATGGGGAACATTTTATTACCAAGTCATGCCATTTGAATTAAATAACACTAGATCCACATATCAGTGTGTCATGACTATCATCTTCGATGACATGATGCATGATATTGTTGAGGACTATGTTGATAACATACTAGAAAAATCAAGAACATGTGCTAGACATCCTGACATTCTATGAAGAATCTTTGAGAGGCTTCATGAATATAAAGTCCACTTGAATATTAAGAAGTGTGTCTTTTAAATCACTTTAGTTAAATTTCTAGGTTTTAATATATCATAAAGAGGGATCAAATTCAAACCTTCTAAGGTTAAGGCCATTAGTGAAATGCCTCCACCTTCAAATCTTAAATAACTCTAAAGCTTGTAAGGAAAGATCCAATCAATCCGCAAGTTCATTTCTCAACTAGCAAATAAGTGCCACCCATTTACTCATCTATTGAAAAAAGGGGTCACATTTCAATGGGATGAAGACTATTATCTTTCATTTATGAATCTTGAGACATATTTGGCAAACCTAGCAGCTTTGAGACTGCCAACACCTAGGAAACCACTACTTCTTTACATATCAACAATTGAGCATGTACTGGGGGAACTTTTTGCCCAACATGATGATCAAGGTAAAGAACATGTAGTCTATTATTTGAGATACACACTAATGGCTTATGAACATAATTATATGCCTATTGAGAAGGTGTGTTTAGATTTGGTATTCACTTCCTAGAAGTTACAACATTATATGTTGAATAATAAAATAATTGCCATTGCTAAGGTGGATCCTCTCAATTTTTTATTAACTAAATCATATCTTACAAGACATATGGCTAAATGGGTCATGCTATTAATTGAAATTGATGCTGGGTATTATAATTAAAAAGCTATCGAGGGGTAGGTTATTGTTGATCAACTTGTAGAAGCCCCTATTATAGGTACTCAACCACTCAAATTCAACTTTTTAGATGATTTTATCATGATAGTAGAGGAAATATAACATGAAATTGAATAGTAGAAACTATATTTTGATGGTTCCTTCACTTCTCATGGATATGGATTTGGCATATTATTGATTACATTACAAGGGTATTTGATTCCTAAAGTGTTCCACATTAATTTAAATTATACCAACAATATTGTTAAGGTGTGGAGCTAAAAGCTTCAATTGTTTGCAGACACAAGGAAGAATGCTGAAGAACCAGAAGCCCCAGCATCGGCAGTATGACCGACATCAGTCAGATACAGTGGAGAAGGAGACTGGCGATGGCAGGGAGTCGGCCAACATCGGCAGCACCAGACAAGCAGGGATCGGCGTCGGTCGCCTGTGTATTTCCAAAACTGTTGTTGACGAACAGTTAGTTAAGTGAAGTGAGTGTTTGCATGTCAAATGACTAATTATAGTCACGAGTTGCGTGTCTAATTATTGTAACTAGAGTTTTATTTTTTGTAAGCATGGGATCCTATTTAAAGACCCATAAGGCATGTATTGTAATAATAAAAAAAAAGAAGGCAAGTAAAAGCATTGAAGCTAGCAAGGTTAAGGAGATCTACAGGTGTAAGGTTAAGGAGATTAGCTGAAGCATTCAAGGAGGGATAATAACTCAGGCTTTAGAGTTGTTGTGTTGAGCAAGAGAGAGAGGGAAGAAGGTCTTGAGGTGTGGAAAGCCTTTGAGGTGGAGGAAGAAGTGGCATCTTCCTTATTGTATTTTCTTCTAGTAATATTGAATACAAGAGTGTGTATTGTCTCTCAAATTCTTTGTTGTCTCAATTTTCTAGTTACTTTATCATTATGGTATAATTCTGTGTTTAATTGCTAATACGAGAAGTAATCATATGTGCTCTAATTGGTAGAGCTAGATCCCCTAACAAGTGGTATCAGAGCTACGATTTGCAGGAAGCAGGGTATTATTTTTGATTACAGGTCATTCACAGGGTTTTCTGATTGAGTGGGAGTTCAGCAATGGCAGAAGAAAGTAGGCTATGAATGGAGAAGTTTAATGGCAAGAATTATCAACATTAGAGGATGCAGATTGAGGACTATCTGTATCAGAAGGATTTATACTTACCGTTGGGTGGGGTTGCATGCAAGCCCACAAATATGAAGGATGAAGAATGGAATGTTCTTGATCGGAAGGCTCTCGGTTCCATAAGGTTGAGCCTTGCATCATCTGTGATTTCCAACTTATCACAGTGTAAGACAACGGAAGAGTTGATAAAGTCCTTGGCAAATTTATACAAAAATCTCTCGGCTTCTAATAAGGTATATCTTATGAAGCAACTATTTACTTTGCAAATGCAGGAAGGTGGATCGGTACATACTCATCTCAGTGATTTCCATGGTTTGGTAAACCAACTAGCTTCAGTCAATATTGTTTTTGATGATGAGGTAAAGGCTCTCTTGATTTTATGTTCTTTGCCTGAAAGTTGGGATGGTATGGTTATGGCAGTAATTAATTCTGCATCTGCTTCTAAAATCTTAAAAGTTGATGATGTTGTGAGTGTGATCTTGAATGAAGAAATACGCAGGAGAAGCACAAGTGAATCATCAGGGAATGCTCTAAGTGCAGAAAGCAAGGGAAGGCAAAGGGAGAAGGTTAAGCAAAGGAAATCAAAGTCGAGAAGGAGATCCGAGTCCAAAGGTATTACTTACTGGTTTTGTGGAAAGAAATGACATACAAAGGAGTGTTGGTTGAGAGATAAAGAGAATCAACATGTAGGTATGGAAGAAGCAAAGGATGCAAATATTGTGATGCAGGATGCTCTCATACTTTCTTTGGATAGTCAGGTAGGATCATGGATTTTAGATTCTAGTTCATCTTTTCATGCATCCCCAAACAGAGATTTGTTCTATGAGTATGAACAGGGAGATTTTGGAGTTCTTTACTTAGGGGATGGTACGCCTTGTCAGATAGTTGGCAAAGGGAAAGTGCAGCTGAGATTGTAGATTGACAACACATGGGTGTTGAAAGAGGTCATGCATGTTCCAATTTTGAAGCAGAGTCTAATTTTTGTAGGAAGGTTAGGAGATGAGGGATGCACAATAACCCTCACAGCGGATTCTTGGAAGGTTTCCAAGGCAGCACTTGTTCTAGCAAGAGGTAAGAAAGTAGATACTCTTTATCTGTCTACTTGTATTATTGATTCTACTTCTAGTGTAGATTCGAAGATGTGGCCTAATAGGCTTGGTCACATGAATAGGAAGGGAATGGAAGTTCTTGATTCAAAAGGTATGTGTTCAAATTTGGAAAGCATAGATAGAGTTCATTATAGAAAGAGGAAATTTGATGCTTTTGATAGGAACAAAGAAGCCTTGGTGTTTGTGGAGGAGATGAAGGACAGAGATCAGTCACAAGGGCTGAATAAATCTGAGCAGGGCAACATGGATAGAGGTTTGATCCAAGAAGAGCTCGCGGATGAAAATTTCATCACTTACAAGAACACACAGACACCAATGTCGATCGCTTGGCACCGACGTCAGTCATCCAAATATCGGCATCGGTCATGTGCAGACTAGTAGGGTCGGTAGGTCAGGCAGGAGAAGTCTGACGTTGGTCATAAGGACTGACATCGACAGGGGGGACACTGGCTTCGGCCAGGGAAACGACATCGGCAGTCAGGGTCAGTGCAGGGAATTGACATCGGTCGGGAGCAGACTGGGAGATGGCTGATATCGGTCACTGGAATGGATGCTGGGTGAATCAATAAGTCTCAAACACCCATGTGGAGGTCAGGAAAGGTATGTGAACCTCATATTCGTTGTTCACCTTCTTTATATTTCTTACTGATAGTCATGAACTAGGAAGATGGAAGAAGCAATGCAGGTAGAATCCAAAAATAGTGGGAGCTTGGCATGGATGAGGAGTGTGAGTCCTTGGAGAACCAAACAGGTATTTGCTAGTAGAGTTGTCAGCTGGAAGGAAGCACTGGATAGAGGGATGGATTCTCGTTTTAGAGAAGAGAGTGGATGGACACATGAGATAGAAGGCTATGGTATATGGTCTTGAGTAGGCTGCAAAATAATGGAGGTTTGACCATTGTATTTTATCTTTACCAGGTTGGATAATATTAGCTACATTATCCTGTTACTGTATTGTGTTACTTGTTGCAGGGTTTCATATACAGGGAGTTTTCTGAGCTAAGGGTAGAGTTGGTTCAGAAGTATGTCATGGAGAATTTGGGAGCAACAAAATTCTTGTGGCATAAGAGATAGGTATAGCATCATAGGTTTGCGTGGTGGTTGGTCTTCAAGAGTGATGTTGAAGAGGAATACAGAGCCTAAGGAACAAAATAGATGGTGTACAGGTACAGGGACAAGTTGCAACTATTTATCTCCAAGTGGGAGATTGTTAAGGTGTGGAGCTAAAAGCTTCAATTGTTTGCAGACACAAGGAAGGATGCTGAAGAACCAGAAGCCCAGGCGTCGGTAGTATGACCGATGTCAGTCAGATACAGTGGAGAAGGAGACTGGTGATGGCAGGGAGTCGGCCGACGTCGGTAGCACCAGACAAGCAGGGACTGGCGTCGGTCGCATGTGTATTTCCAGAACTGCTGTTGACGAATAGTCAGTTAAGTGAAGCGAGTGTTTGCATGTCAAATGACTAATTATAGTCACGAGCTGCGTGTCTAATTATTGTAACTAGAGTTCTATTTTTGTAAGCATGGGATCCTATTTAAAGACCCATAAGGCATGTATTGTAATGATCAAGAAGGCAAGTAAAAGTATTGAAGCAAAGCAAGGTCAAGGAGATCTACAGGTGTAAGGTCAAGGAGATCAGCTGAAGCATTCAAGGAGGGATAGCAACTCAGGCTTTAGAGTTGTTGTGTTGAGCAAGAGAGAGAGGGAAGAAGGTTTTGAGGTGTGGCAAGCCTTTGAGGTGGAGGAAGAAGTGGCATCTTCCTTATTGTATTCTCTTCTAGTAATACTTAATACAAGAGTGTGTATTGTCTCTCAAATTCTTTGTTGTCTCAATTTTCTAGCTACTTTATCATTCTGATATAATTTTGTGTTTAATTGCTAATACAAGAAGTAATCATATGTGCTCTAATTGGTAGAGCTAGATCCCCTGATAAGTGGTATCAGAGCTACGATTTGCAGGAAGTAGGGTATTGTTTTTTATTATAGGTCATTCACAGGGTTTTCTGATTGAGTGGGAGTTCAGCAATGGCAGAAGAAAGCAGGCTATGAATGGAGAAGTTTAACGGAAAGAATTATCAACATTGGAGGATGCAGATTGAGGACTATCTGTATCAGAAGGATTTGTACTTACCGTTGGGTGGGGTTACATGCAAGCCCACAGATATGAAGGATGAAGAATGGAACGTTCTTGATCGGAATGCTCTCGATTCCATAAGGTTGAGCCTTGCACTTGTTGGGGATCAACCAACAATAGATTACACTTATGAAAGCAATAAACGCGGGATTAAATTAGATAGACAAGTAACTAGAATGATAAATGGCAAGAACAAGAGATACAAGAAACCACCCTGAAAACTTGTATTAAACTCTTTACAAAAGGAATACAATTGAAGAAACTTCCTTCTTCCACACCTCTCCTAGATGTATAGATCACTCACTAGATCTCTATTCCTCAAGAGCTCTCTCTCTCTCTCTCAAGAACAATCAACTCCAACAACCCTGGCAGAGGATGAGGCACTTATTAAAATATTACATCTTACCATATAGTGGGATATTCAATGCCTAATGGTCTATGGTGATTCCTAATTGATCATCAATCAAACCACTAATCAGTATTAAACTAGACATGAAAATCTTGTTCCTTAAAATAAAATCATGGATAATCTCAGGGTTTATTTTAAATCTCTATAGTTTGAACAAGTACCAAGGGACAACAATAGTTCTATTGATGCAATAGCAATAATTGGGTCAATGATATAGAGTGATAGAATAACTAAAGAGTGTCAATTTCTAATTGAAAATATTCTATAGCCTACACATGTTATGCTAGATTTATAAAGGTTATGTGCTATTTCTGGTCCTAATCCCCCATCTAAACTACCTTGGTACCAAGACTATTATAATTACTTATGTGATCATGTTTTTCCCCTGACCCATCTAATAACCAACAGAAACTATTCCTTCACCATCTAGCCCATTATAGCTTACTTGGAAACATGATTTATCATAAAGTATATAATGGAACACTACTTAATTGTTTATCTTCAAGAGAATCCAAGATACCATTAAAGGAGGTTCAGGAAGGAATTTATGGGGCCCACACCAATAATGTAGTCTTAGCTAAAAATCTCCTTATAATAGGCTATTATTGCCAAAAATGAAGACAGATGCTTGTAATTATGTGAGGAAGTGTGTTCCTTGTCAACAACATGGAAATATGATACATGCACCTTCTTTACCACTACTATCGATCACAACACCATGAACATTTTCTACTTGGGGCCTCAATCTCATCGAGAAAATAAATCCCACATATTTAAATAACCATAAACACATTTTAACTACTTCCAAGTGCTTTACTAAGTGGATTTAATCCATTCCTCTCACTTATGTTGTCAAGAAACAAATCTCCAAATTAATTCATTATCATATCATCTATCAATATGGCATCCTAGCTCACATTATATCTGATAATGGTGGATCCTTTGTAAATAGATATGTAAAAGACCTTTGTGCAAAATTCAAAATCAAGCACAAGAAATCCACATCATATAACCCATAAGGAAATGGACAAGACAAGGCATCAAAAAAGATCATGTAGTCATTTTGAAGAAGATTGTCAATGACACTGGCTATAATTGGCACTTACAAATCTTTCCTAGCCTTTGGGATTATATAACTAGTCATTGAACCCCTAAAAAAGCCACTCCATACTACCTTGTTTATGGAACAAAATATATTATCCCAATTGAGATTGAGTTACCTTCATTGTAAGTATCTTTGGAGCATATTGAAGATGATGAAGAATACAAAGTCTCAAGGGTAAAAGAACTATAAATTATTGATGGTAAGCATTTGGATATCATAGAAAACTTGCATGCCTATCAGAATATATTAAGGAAAAGCTACAACAAGTGCATTCTCCCTCAAGAGTTTTAGAGTGGTGATTTGGTCTTGAAAGAGAACTAGAATAACATAAATGTTGAATGAAATAAAAAAGTTAAGTTCTAAGTTAATTGGTTGGGACCATATGTTATCATGATAAGCTATGGATTAGGGGTATATCAACTAGCTACTTCAAATGGTGAATAACTTCCATATCCCATGAACATATAAGAGGTTCTATGCTTGACAGCTTCAAACCATTGTTTACAATACCCCTTGCTTGGGGGCAACTTGTTCTAAAGTAATTTTATCCTACCATTATATCCTGGACCATTCTCTCATGGACCATATTCATTTGACTAACCCTGAATTGTTCTTTTGAGAACCATATTCTTTTCATGACTCTAAATAGTGAAATATTTAGACTATTGGCACTTTGAACACATTTTACCCCACTCTAGATCATCCTCTTTTAGACCATATTCATTTTGGACCATCCTCTTTAAGAAACTCATTATTTTTATGTCTTGGGTTATTGTAACTCATACACTTTTATGTTTTCACCAATTATAATCCTAGTTATGACTCATAGGCACTATAGACATAATTGATACTAGTTCTATAAAGTAGATCAACATGGATAGTACTTTACATCTTCTACCGACAAGTGAACATAGATACTATAATGTATGGTTTTTGCCTACTACATGGTTCTTTATATTCTACCTTATGTTACACATTATTATATTTTGATGTTGTTTATAGGAATTGTTGCATTATCAGGACCTCATTCTCATTTATTTATGAGCATATGCCATTGCAATTGGCTTAGTTATTATTGAAACTTCTACTCTTTTATGAGCATCTCCTTGATTAGTTGGTTCCCCCTTGTATATATTTTATCCCAAAAACACCAAAAACATTAGAATGTGATCAATAAAAGAAAAAAACACTATCTAATGATTTTATATATTTTGATCCCCATGCTTTTATCATTTTACAAAACCATCCTGATTTATACACTCTCACCATTTTGTTAGCCCATCTTCCCATTTCTTCTAAAACTTTAATCATAATTTTTGGTCATTACTTTTTATTCTATCCCACTTCCTGGGAGAACTACATTTGGCCTAAAGTTCATGTTGGACCTTGCATCGATGGATCTATGTAGGCAGTGTCCACTTGTCATGTACATCTAGATTCAGCTCTGCCACTCCCTTCCTTTTTGTCTTTTCCCCCATTTCTTCTATGTTTTTTCCATATCATTTGGGGGTAACTTTTTGTCCTTGTTCTTATTACATTGTTGTATAAAGTAACACCTCTCCTATACATGCTTTAATAATAGTTTTAAAACTTCACTAACATCATTTTTATTTGTGTGTTTATTTGATTTCTATTGGTGTTTTGTTGTGCTTTTTTGTCTCTTCACTTATTTATTTCTCTTTCATTCTTGCTTCTTCTTGGTCTTTTGTTTACTTGTTTGGTCTTGTTATTTTGTTTTTTTTTCAAGTACATCTCGATGGTCCACATGGATCATGATTATTCATATCTTGACGTCATATTATCAAGTTGTTCTTGCTTGTTTTTTAAATATTCTTGTTCCTAATTGAATCCAGATTGTTCACATCTTGATTTCAAGTTAGGTTCATTTATATTTTGTTTTTATTTTTGTATTTTTTTTTTAAATTTAAATAATTGTAACTCTGGTCTTGGTCAATTTTACCACTATCCTTAATTATAAATATTCACATTTGAACTGGATCATCACAATTGACATATGATGTCATTATGAGTTATTAATACTTATGATGCATAATTTCATTTTCTATAGAAAGACTTTGTGCTTTGGTTACAAGTCTCAACATTGGTACAGTTCTAATGAATAGGTCTCAAGAACACAAATGAAACTAGGTACCTATGGCTTATCATGTAAATGACCTATACTTCAACGTGCATATTTTGTCATACATTATGAGTCTAATCAAACTCTGGTTAATTTTCTCCATCCCTCATTCCATTCTCTCCCATTTATAAGTGAAATACATGGCTTGAGGTCCATTTGGACTATATAGGTAGTTCTTGGATACATAATGTATCTTGGGTTAGCTCGGCCATCTTCATTCTTCTTTTCATCACTTTGTGCATCCTTGTATACCTAGTTTTTTATGGTTTTTGCAGCCATTATACCATCATGTCTATGTTTGTGCCCACTCATTTTTAATCTATGTAATAAGTTATATACTTGAGATATTATTTTCCAATTTACCCTATAGGAGCACAACATTTGAACCAATTATTGAATCAAATCAACCCTACTGGGGAAAACCATTCTTTTTCATTGATCAAAATCATCCCTATTGGGGAAAATTTATTTATCACACAATCATATCAGTTCTAATGGAGCACACTATTATTTATTCTATCTTTGGAGACAACATTATCTTTTTTTCTAATTCCAAGATCTGTGGACTTTTGCCCTCATTTTGGCAATATTTTAGTATGTAATTTGTCTTGAGATTGATCATTCCATAAGTGTGTAGCTTGCACCCTAGCTTTGGGTGTGTTCAAAGTGTGTCACTTTTGTTTTTGGAGTGTATCCTTCCCATTCCCCCCACCCTTGGGGTCATTTTATTTTAATTATATTTTGATCATTAATGGAATCAATGCATGCAAGCATTAGCTCACCAAGATTTAATCTATTCCATGGGTTAAACTCTCACTTTCACTCTCTTTTCAAGATTCCATCCTTCTCTTTCATACTAATATGTCTTCTCAAGGGGGCATCATGGATCATTTACAATTTTTTCTTGACAACTTTTTTTTTTGAAAAGACATTGTTTTGCCTGAATATCTTGTTGTGTCTTCTCAAATAGGGGCAAAATGTAGACATCCAATTCCTAAAACCATTTGTGTTAAAATTTTCAATCTTACTCAAAATTTGTGAAAATGCATAATTTAGACTAAAATCACTTAAATGCACTAAATGGTTTGAGCTTGTCATATACGAGTACCAATTTAGGCTAATGTATCCCGAAATGGGGTAATGCATTTTATGTGATAATTAGCTTTGATCAAATTATTTCAAGTCAAAATGATGAAAACATATTTTGGTGCCTTAGATCACTTTTTTCTTCTAATTTAGAAGCACATGACATGTGCATGTGTTATTTTGTGTTGACAACATCCTAAATGGGATGATGGTCTATATGCAACTAACATCACCTTCTAATTCCTCTCTAGTCAAATTATGACCTAGTAATATGACTTTTTGACCAAGTTGATTAATGAAGTGCACTAATTTCTAAAAAAATTCACTAAATTTGATTAATCTTACTTAGGAAAATTAAACCAAATTATGAGATTAAGTGAGAATTCCATAGAATTTATAGAATATTTCTTTATTGGAAATTGATTTCTATTAACTGTATCATCAAGTGAGGTCATTTTTGGGGTAGCATCCATAAGCCATAAATGCAACAAATATCAATATTATGACTTACCATGCCTCTTTAATGCCCCTTCCTCCCAAATCATTATGATATTTATGGATTTTATTTACATAATTAAATTAAACTATGGCCACACATTGTGATCTTGAGATGGTTGGTCATGGTTGATCTTGATCAATTTGAAAAATCTATAAATAGGAGGATTCTCACTCACATTTTTAAGTTTAAATTTGTATAAACTTATAATATAGGATTCTCTCCACAACCTTTCTTTTAGTTGATATTATTCTTTATTTTCAATAGGATAACTTCAAATGATATGCATAACATTGATATTCATATCATGAGCCTAGATTATACTTGGTATTCTTGAGATGGTGGAGGAGCTTGCCTTGCACCATTGTTGAAGACTTGAGCACCAAATCAAGGGGAAAAACATACTTGGAGCTGCATATCAATGGTGGGATGTTATTGGGAAGGTAATATATGTTTGCTTTCTTTCATTAACTCCTTAATTATCATTCACACACCCTGTTGAATAGGTTGACCTAAATTATTAGTTATTTATTCCTTTTTATTGGATTTCATGGCTAATTCTTGATATAACCATATTTTTAACCTATCTCTATAGTACCCTTTAATTATAAGACCTTAACTTTATCCAAAGGCTCACTTCCACTATCTATTTATGTGAAATTATTTATCTCTTAATCCAACCATATGTTATTATAATGACCAAGCCTTTTATGCTATGAAAAGTTATCTAAAACTGATTAGTATCCTTCTCTACCAGTTTTGGACCTATACATGTTTTCTAGATTCTCAAACACTTGCATCCCAAGAATATTCCTACGTCAATGCATGTGTCTCTTTTCCAACTAAGTATCCAGGGCCCAAAAATCATCTAATTTGTAAATGTAACATGTCCTTATGGTTAGTCTAAGTGATTTATTGAAATATATTTTATCAAAGGATTGGTATATATAAAAGATCAATTCTCATTCATAACTCACCTAGCAATTTCATACCTATCACATAAATAAAACTATCAATTGAGCATTAAAGTGAGCAAAGCTACCCTATTCATTCCTATTTCCATATCAGTCATAGGAGCATTCTATCTATAGGTATAAAATACTAAAGGGGTAGTCTAGAGACATATTGTTCAAGTTAAAAGATAAGTCACTATATGTACTTGCTTACTACATATTGCACCCTTGTCCACACACAAGCCAACACATTAGGGGAGAACTACATTAGTCTAATGCCCTCTTTGAAATAGTGGTTGTGAAGGTCATGCCCATTGATAGAAGGGTCCTTAGCTTTAGCTTAACATAGTAAGCCCACTAACCCATTTTTCCCATTGTCACTCTAAGGACAAAGATCTAGGGTTTGATCATTTGACTAAGAGTGACAACCTATGTGCATAATTTTAAGACATGAGAAGAAAGGCAATAGAAAACCCATAAGCCTCTAATTGGTCCCATCCAAATTTAATCATTATTATGTATTGGACACATATGACCATGTTAGATAGTTGTATCAATGTAATTATCTAGATCTAATGCAAGCATCTGAGGCCATAAAGTGAAAAATACCAAGACTTGATGACTATTCTAAGATCCTGATCTAATCAACTTCCATCTTGTTTCAGCCCAGATCTGCATGTGTATAATAAACTAGAAAATCCAATTTCATCTTGTTGTATATTAGACTTACATGAGCATAACAAACCAGCTAAGTATCATTATTCCCTATTCATTGAAATATATATCAATAGTTGTACCTTATACTTTTGGCATATCTCAATTTTCAAATTTATCTAATATTGTTTATCTGAGTTTGTAAATTAATTTCCATGCTATAGATATATTTATCACCCTTGTTCTTTATCATTTCTATATTTTTAACCTTGTATCATCAAAATTAGGGTTAAATATTTGGTGAACCAGACCTTTGGTCTCAAAACCCTAAAATTGACCTAGAATTTATTGATTTATTATTCCAAATTTATAACTTATAATTTAAAATTTTAAAAATTAGGTTTCCCTTTCTATAATTATGATCAATATGGATGCATATTTAGGCCATTTTGGGCTTTAATTTGTAATTATAGTAGCAGTTTGTTATTATGATTTCCTAATCAAACCTATCATCCAATAGAATAAATGAATTCATCAATATAATGAGAGTGTCTTAAAATGAAATCAATATTTAATCTATCTTTATAACTCTTTTTGAAATACAATAGAGCTGGTATCCATATGCCAACATCATGATTTCAACCTTTTGTTCCAACTAGCTCTTATTTGATTGATAGCTACCATCCCACACCTATTATTTTCCCATGGATTATATTTGATTCCAAGTCCATGTCATCACTACATGAAAAGGTAAGGGTATACAACCTAGTCCACCACCGATTAATATACAACAAGTGCCTCCTAAACCTAAACTTGTGATCAAATCTAAGGGACATGACCTTATTTGACCTATTAATCAGCATGCATGTTAATATCTCAATCCTCAAATTTATAAAACAATATACCATCTAGAAGGATATCTTATATGAAGCATCACATGATACCCAAGTTCAAAGTGACATTTATTGAACTTAATTTAAGAATATTAGACAAGATCTCAAAAATAATATAAAAATCATCACCTTTGATCCAACATATTTACCATCCAAGGATATGATTGATCAATTTTTTTCTTTATTTATACAAGTGAGTATGCATAAAAAAGGAATAAAAAGGGTGCTCATTGATAATGGATCGAAACTAAACATTTGTATCATAAATTTCTTAACCACCATGGGCATTGGTACCAATCTTATTCAAAAATTAGTTATGCATATCAAAGGGTTTGATAATTTGCATCGCCGTCTAGTTGGATAGATCACATTGGATGTGAAAATGGGGACAAATATTATTGCAACTACATTCCAAGTAATGTCTCAATCATTACATTATAACTTACTTTTGGGTAGACCATGGATACACAGGTGGAAGCCATACCATCTACACTACATTGATATGTAAAATTCATAGATGATGAGACCTTAATGATGATCCTTGCAGATGATGAACCTTAAAATTTTACATAATGATAGATTTTGATATAGAGGGCATCTCTAAAATGGTTCCAACTAATCAATGTATTCCATGTGAGAATATACAAACCTATGAAATACTTCTAAAAAAAATAAGGCACTAACCACTAAGGTACACATAGATGCATATCAAGAACAAGAACCATTATTAAAAGAACCAATGACACAAAAACATAAATAAAAGTAAACATTTGAGATATTTTTATTGATCAATACTAAGTAATAAGATGGCCATGTTTCATATTACTATGATAGTGATGATTATTTAGCCCATGATATGATAGATAATCAATTGTAAAAAATAAATTTTGATCTACTTAAGCATATTTCACATAACCTATTCACACCTATAGGTCCAAATACATATAAGTTAAATCCATCTTTAGAAGATGCATAGCCAAATCAATACAAAAGCAAAGCAAAAATAGAATATAAACATGTAAATACTTGTTATTCCATCTGTCCCTCTTTTCTACCAACATTGAATCGACCTTACGAGGATCAAATATAGATACATCATGTAAGTAATGTGGATGTCTCTCATAAGACTCCATAACACATGTTACATGTCATAGAAAACCAAGATACTTCAGCTACAGTACTTTCTATGTTAATTGAACATATTATGATATATTTACCTCCTAATAGACACAGATTAGGAAGCAAAATTTTTCTTAAAGAGGGATCACCATATTATAACTATCATCAGATTATTGGCCATAATATAAATATATGTTAGGCATTTAAAAACCAAATTTATAAATATAAGAGTGAAGGACACATACAAATTATGCCTAGGTAAGTGCACAAAGTTAGGGGAAAAATAGTATGACATTCCTCCAAATTTTAATTTTTTTTACAAAGGGCATACAACATTTTTTTTAAATTTTGAGGCTCAAGCTTGTGCCCAAGCCTCAAGAGCATATCCCATTTTCAAAGGGAGCATGCCATTTATAAAGGACATACACCCTTTGTGATTTACGAAGGACATACACCCTTTATGGTTTACAAAGGATGTATGCCCTTTGTAAAGGGTATGTGACCTTTAGAAAGCAAAGGGAGTATGCCCTTTCCAAAGCATATAAGGCATACACCCTTTATTATTTTAATTTTAAACTTATTTTAGAGCAAACCTATGGCCTTGGAATTTTGGGTTTTCTCTTCTTCACATTTTTCAAATTTAGATTCACATACATACTTTAGAATTACATCACGCCAATGGGATTCAACATTTGGGTTGCTACAGGTCAGGCATGTTGATTTTTAGATTTTCATTTTTATTTATATTTATTTATTCAATCAGAGTTTTGAATTAAATATTGCATTAGATTCTCTTGCATTGTCTAAAAAAACTTGTATTTCTATTTAAATATAGATAAACAATTTTGATGGATCCATTGCATGAAGAAAATTTTAGACAAAACCCCAAGCGATTTGATTTTGCATAATAAGAAGTCTAGTTTTATGAAAAATACAATTCAAAATATCAATAATTACAAATAATCATCAATGGTTTGTGTCACTCTTCAACTGGTAGTGCACACATTTCACTTTCCAATACACTAGAGATTATTTTTAATGAAGTGGGACATGTAACATCGTAACTTGATGCAATGTTGCATCGAAGAGAGGCCATGAAACAATTTTATTCCAACAAATTTTTATATGAAGATGTTAAGAAACACATTAAAAAAATAAGTTGTGTTTGATTTATTTGTTAAGCCTAGAACCAACCACCTCCACCAATGGATTAAAAACATATTAGTATTGATTGGTGTGTTCATGAGGAGATGAAAAATAACTTTTGGGATAGGTAGTAGATGGTGTTTGATGATCCTCTATGGAACAATAATGAGGTTCCACTGTAATTTTTGATAAAATTGTATTGGGAGTTTGTGTTGGAATAAATTTCAAACTAAGTTGACATGAAGGCCTCCCAAAGTAGGGGAGATGGGTCTTTATTTGATAGACTTGATACTAGACAAAATCAAAATTTTCATAACCAAGATCATAGAAACATAAGGACAATATCACATGCCTCTATTCCTAAAATTTTCCATCATAACATACAAATGGACACCCTTGAGGTGGGTATGAGTCTAACACAAATTATGATTGAGCATGGTATGAATACATTGAAGACTTATAATCAACCTATAGGTGGTGCTAGTAGTAGTGGCGTTATTGGTGTTGGTGGTATTGGTGGTAGTGGTTAGTGGCAGTAGTGATTTTGGTGGTATTAGAATAGGTGTTACTATCCCTCCTCCTACTCTTGTTATAGTTCTTATGCATTATTGTACATCATGTGGGAAGAAGTGTATGAGACCTCCTCTTTAGGTATAACATACATAGAGTACATTTATGTATACTAGTATGCCAAAGCATATATCACTAGTAGATGCTTTAGCAGTGCATGACACTAGCATGCTAGATCATATGCTACCTATAGATGCTTCAGCAGTACGTGACACTAATATGCCAGAGCATATACCATGAGTAGATGCTTTAGCAGTGAATGACACTAGCATGTTAGATCATATGCTACCTGTAGATGCTTCAGCAGCACATGACACTAGCATGTCAAAGACTATTCTAGATGTATTAGATTCACTGACTCCTATCAAGATACACCAGCCTGTTGTGTAGGAGTTATTTACTTTACCATCTATGTTTGATACACATAATTTCTTTATGTTTATAAAATAATATTAAGTTTATTTTATAGTATGTGTTTACTTAATTGACTAATTTATTTGACTACACTTATTATTTTTTGCATGTATAGACGATTGGTGATATTTTTGGTAGCTCAACAGGCCTTGACTATGTTGTAGAGGTTGCAATTGGCATGGGTGTACACTATACATAAGTTTGGAAACTTTTAAATTACATATTTATTCATGTACATGTTTATTGTCCTTTGAACAAAACACTATATTTTAAGATATATATTATAGTCATAGATTTTTATCATGTTCATTGGATTCACACATTATTCATTAATTAGTTTTATAGATGATGAGGGATGCTATGGGCATCCCTCATATATGAGAATAAGGTTTTTCTGATGTTGCATCTATATTGGAGGATCCACTATTTCTGTAATAGGTCATGATTGAGAGACAGAGACTAGTGAGAACACATAGTTAAATTGTTTTTTGCTTTAAGTAATAATATTTTGTCATATTTACGTAATTGTATATACCTATAGATCTAACAATATACGTATGCTCCATAATTTCCCCATCATGGGTGTATATGTAGTATCGTAGCCCTAGACAACCATTTATATGGAATACAATGAGTAGAATCATTTTACAATATTTTATTCTTGAAAAAATTATCAAATTTTTAATATACAATTTTAATGTATTAATTTTTATATTTGATATGTTGTGCAGACACAACAATTTTCAATGGTTGACAATGAAATAATGGATGAGTCACATGCTAAGAAGAGAGTCTCCCCTTGTATTGAGGCATCCAACACCCTTAATTCTACATCTATGCCAACAAAGAGCAATTTATTTAGAAACAATGAAGAGTAAGAGAGGTAGTTATTATACTAGAGCTCTAGTTGTATGCACAATTGATTTTGTATGCCGATATGGCCCACATTGTATGCCTATATGGTGCATTTTATCCATGTACATGTGATGGTATACATGTTTTCTTGATATATGGCATATTGTTTATGTTGAATTATAACATATAACTTTGTATGCATCACATATATACTATTCAATAATATGATTCTTTTACATGTGCATATTTTCTATTTTGACCATTTCATGTTTACACATATTATTGGTTAATGGTCATTATTACTTCATATGGGGTTAAAATAATTCACATCATTCTCTAAGTTAGGTGCTTCATCATTATGTATATTTTACATTTACATGTGATATTTATTATTTACTTATTTCATTTACATTTAATTACATATAAATTTATAATTTTGATATAAGTGGACTTGTGATAAATTTCATGGACATGTAAATATTATAAATTGTACTCGATCATAGTTGTTAGGAGGTCTAGTGATGCATGGGAAATTTACTATTTACTTGTTTCATTTACATTTAATTACATATCAATTTGCAATTGTGATGTAAGTAGACTTGTGATCAATTTTAAGGACGTAAATATTATAAGTTATACTTGATCGTAGTTGTTAGGAGATATAGTGATGTAGGAGCAATTTACTATTTACTTGTTTCATTTACATTTAATTAAATATAAATTTGTAATTATGATGTAAGTGGAATTTTGATCAATTTCAAGGATGTAAATATTATAAGTTGTACTTGATCATAGTTACTAGGAGGTCTAGTGATGATGCAAGAGCATCTTGACAACATGTAATAATTTCCTTATTTAAGTGTCTTAGAGGTCCTATAACTTGCATTTACTCAATAAGATGTCTCACTTGGCCTTCAAAGAGTGAAATATAGATCCTAGATGGTACTTTGATGTTTTCCCACAAAAATTTCAATTTGAATTGTCAAATATGAATATGTAAGGTTGTGGATAAATTGTAATGCTTTGTAAATTATTACAAGTCTAATAGGTTTAGAATGGTGTTCTACATGTGTATAAATGGTTATAATTATCTTGAACATAAAGTGTGTTAATGTTAAATAATAATGTACAATAGCATTTATGACTAAGTTTATGAAAGCCATGATATCTCAGTGTTCTTAATAGTGAGTAGCCATTAAGCCTACTAGGTGTAAAATAAGGTTTTGTGTATAAAAATACCTTTACTTTTATTTGTAACAAGTGAAAACCCATCAATTTTGGTATGTATCTTGTAGGTTGATTAAGGCAAGTGTTCAAATTCATTTCAAATAGTCTTTTGACTTATTGAGTGATTTATTAAGCCTAGAAGCCTAAAATAGGGTTTTAGAGTTTTGGACCTCATCTCTTAAGAAATCAAAAATTAAAATTGGTTTATTACTCATTTGAAATAAATAATATAATATTAAAGACTTACCAAAACCATATATATTGATAAGATATTTGAGAATTAAAAAATAGTCTAACTGAAACTCATTAAAAATCAGACCTAGAAAGCATGTATTCAAAGTGAAAGAGTAAGAAGCACCAAAGGTCATCAAGTAATGCAAGAGAATCATCCAACAAGGTATATATAATGAATTTTTGGTAATAAATATCCTATCATGGATTCAAGGTGTTTGTGATACCTATACACATTACCTTTCATGTTTCAGGTAGTTCAAAGCTTTAGATGAATCATCATATCCTCATCTAACTTTAGTTGTGCATTACAGCATAACCATGAGAGATAGAGACGAGTCATCAAATATTACATATGCATGGATGAGTCCTATACTAAATCTTGGGAGTATTTTATCTAACTTGAGATGGAAGAGATATAGTAATGAGGTTTCTCTCAGCCAAATCTCTCAAAATGGGCCAAAAGTTAGTCAATAAGGGTTGTATATTTTGACTCATTATCCCAATTGATAAACCATATGTGAAAAAACATTTGGAGAGGTTTTTTAAGTATATAATGGCCATTTTATAGTCTAGATCAGGCCTCTTGAGTGAAGGTTGAAGTTGGTCGGAGGCTTCCCTTAAGAGAATTCACTCATCCTTGAGTGTGCAAAGTGAGCAAACTTCTATTGTGCATTGTAGTATAACCATGAGGGATAGAGATTAGTCATTAGATCCTACATGTGCATGGACAAGTATTTTAATTAATTACAAGATGATTTTATCTAACTTGAGATGGATGAGACGTGGTAATGAGGTTTCTCTCATCTCTTAGAATGAGCCAAATTTTGGTCAATGAGAGTCGTATATTTTGAATCATTAGCCCAATCAACGAACCATCTATGGGGACACATATGAATAAGAATTTTAAGGATATAATTAAAAAAATTGGTCTCAGTTAGGCTCTATAAGTGAAGGTTATAATTGATTAGAGTCATTTTTTAAGAGAATCCACTCGTCCCTGAGTGTGCAAAATGAGTGATCTTCCATTACACATTATAAGAGAACCGTGAAGTATAGAGATAAACCGTTAGCTATTACAGATTCATAGATGAGTCCTCTAAGAGATTATAATAGGATTATCTCTAATTTGATCCAAGTGAGACATGTTAATGAGTTTTTTCTCATAGCCAAATCTCTTAGAACATGTTAAAACTTAGTAAGTAGGGGTCATATATTCTGACTCATTAGCCCAATAAATAAACCATCTATGAAGACATGTCCATAAAACATTTTAAGTCTATAATGGTCATTGTCTAGTCTTGGTTGGGCCCTAGAAAAGAAGTTTTTAGATAATCAGATGTATCCCTTAAGAGAATCCACTCATCCCTGAGTGTGCAACATGAGCAAACTTACATCATGCACTGAAAAAGAACCATGAGGGATAGAGATGAACCATCAACTCCTACACATGAATGGATGAGTCCTCTAAGATATTCCAAGAGGATTATCCCTAAATCAATTTGTGTGAGATGTGGTAATGAGGTTTCTCTCACAACCAAATCTCTCAGAATAGGTCAAAAGTTGGTCAGTAAGGGCTGTATATTCTGACCATCTATGTGGACATGTCTAAATAGTTGTTTTAAGGCTAGAATAACCATTATCCAGTCTCATTCGAGCCCCAAGAGTGAAGGTTGCATTTGATCAGAGGCATCCCTTAAGAGAATACCTCATCCCTAAGTGTGTAAAATGAGTGAACTTCTATCACATGTTGTAGAAGAACTATGAGGGATAGAGATGAATCATCATCTCTTACATGTGCATAGATGAGTCCTCTAAGAGACCATAGATAAAAAAAAATTGTGTTTTATTGAAATTAAAAATAGAGAGAAGGTGAAAACCACTTTGTTTAAGGTAGATAACATTAATATGAATTGTTTTTTGGCTTCTATTTGTTTCAAGAAGATAATCTTCTCTATTCTCGACACTAACCATGTGAAGGTGGAAGATCATCTGGTACCACATACCTACATTAAAATTGTTAGTAAAAATTTTAAACAAAAATAATACAATGATAAAATATTTGAAAATTAAAATACAATAAATCAAATAACTTTACTATATTAATTTGAAATACTAGATAAACTTCCAATTCAATATAACTTACCTTCAAGATCATCATTGTTTGCAAGTGTTTCAAGAATCACTTCACGATCAGATTCATGCACTTTCCATAGAGTTATATTGTGAGGCTTTCCATGATATTTAATCATTTGAATATTTGTAGCAAGAACTAGATTTGAATAATGAAGCACCACTCTATGTGTTTCAAAGTCCTCAAATAACAATTATTTTATTTTTTTATGATAGGACCTACTAAGCCAAGTTTTGATAACCACTACAGATCTAATGGGATAAATCAGTTCTTCTCCATCCATAACATTTGTGGTTAATTTTTTTTACCTATACACAATGACACAAGTAGTAGTTTGTTCCCTCATCATTATCCTCAAGTGAAATCACTACAAAAACATGCCCCACATTTAAATTATAAGCACATCTAGGAAAAAATAAAAATATCACTAATATCTAACTAAGGTTTTATATTTAATTAAATAATAAACATCACTTGGTTACATAGGATCTAAAATGTGGTAAAATTTAACTAATGATGTCATTTCATGATATATAAATTATTGGAGTGAATGGGTACTCTCTACAGGTGATATGGGTCTACAATACCATTTATCAACCCATTATTTTGACCCACATTCATTCTAATTAAATTCCATACATTGGGAATAAAAACATGCCATATCCCTAGTATAAATACTTGAATTTGATCTTTAAATGGAGTGGAAAACACCCGATCTAAGTACTATACTACAATATTTATACATTGCCTTGTGTTGTTCCTATATTAACCAAAGGAATATTTTCACATGAGAATGTTTATCCAATCCATGTCAAATATTTTCATTAAAACAAGTCACAATACTTGCAGGATCGATCAAATTAACACCATCCTTGTGCTTTGTATAATCTCTTTTAAGGGATATTTTTACACATGCACCTGCACCATCATGTTCCTATTTTCCATGCCCAACCTCAACTAAGCTCCAAAAATGTTGAACATAATTCTTTTATGTATTCTACTTAACCAATAAAACATTCAAGAATTCTTAAACTATCTTGCATTATTGTTTGACCAAATTTAGTGTATATCAAACATGATTTCTCTTAAATTCATATTTATATAAAATATCTCAAAGCAACCCTGGACAAACTCTAGAAATGCAATCTGTCATCTCTCATATAAAAGTGGTACTCCCTCAAAATCTTTTTGTTGTCATCTATGCTATCAGGTGTATGTCTGAATATAATATGAAAAAAATTCAACTTGAATTGAATTATATATAGTATTGAGATTGAACCTCATTTTTTGGTTATAGTATATAATTCTTAACAAAGTCCAAAACCAAAATAATGGTGCCAACTGGAAAGTTGTCCTTGCATAGCTTGAATTGATTATCTAACCATGTTTATTTGTGTGTGTGTGTCTTGCATATTGGTAGATAATATTATTCTTGAATTCAAACATGAAATCAGATACAAAAACTTTAGTTATAACCAATTCACATATTGATGATTATTTTGCATATTTTACCACATACTTTACATATTGTACTTCTTATAATCAACTAGTTAGTTTCCAAATTCATGTGAAATTTATTCATATTTACAACTCATCAAATTTGACAAACCAACACAACTGTTACATGTTCTATCTAAACATTGTTTAGAAAAAAAAATTGTCCCTCAGGGCTTTGATAGAAAAGACCTTGGATTAATTCTCTTGATGTCTTAGGTGGGGAAGACACCATACATTCATGTAAAATATATTTAGTATGTAAACTAAAATGTAAATGATGAAAAATATCAAAATACATATAAAATTCAACATGGATCCTACAACAACATGTGGTACATGCTTGGTTGATTTTAACATAGAAAAGCTTACACATCTCAAATGACCTTTGGTTAATTATCAATTGGCCATTAATTTTTTCAATTAAATTTTTATAAAATTATGTTTGATTCATGTCTAAGAAATATTTTGCATGTGGCTCATAGTTTTTTAAGTCTTTTCTTATTTTAACATCTTTTACATTAGATGAGAACCTTGTGTTGTCGTACCAGAATTTTTCAATCAAATTTCTTGTTCCTTCAACTAATACCTTATCTTTTCATGGGAGTCTACCACTAAATGTCCAACAATTTGTGAGTGAAGGGTTGGCAAGCCTTTTTTTTCTTTTAACAACATTTATTAGAGTTTTTATATTTAAGTTCAAGGATTAATTTATTTCACTCATAATTCAAGCTTTAGATGTTGACTTACTCACTATAGATTCCATTATTACTCATTTTGCCACATTACTATTTTTTCCTAACTTTTATTTTATATTGCCTTAAATGCGTTAAATAGATTATTTACTATTGTTTTATTTCTTCCCTCCATGTTGAATTTTCTTAACCCCAAATAATGATCACATGATACATTTTCATTAATTGAACATATAGTTGACATTGTTTTGTATGGGTTTTATTCTCAAATGCATAGTCCCATACACATTGAATTGATATTTTTGACATTTTATCTTCCATAGGTTCTATTATTTTCTCATCTATTTCAACCAAATACCTTAGTTTTTATCTTATTGTCCTTAGAGGTGTGCGTTTAGGAGCTATATTTTGTATTAAATTGGATGGTGTTACTACTTCAACCATAGTAGGGATAATAGAGAGTTGGCTATCTACATTAGACCCTATATGTGAATTAAATTCCTCTTCATTAGGAGACACATGATTTAGGGTCATAACTTGATGTCAATTATCATCATACTCAAATATTTAATTATGAATAGATGTTTCATTATATTGTGTTTGTCGATATGTTTCATCACTCATTACAAATTCATTCCTTACATGCTCTAAATTTTGAATTCCATCATACAACAAAGATTGATTGAGTTTTCTTATCTCATTTGAAGACATCTAAACTAAATTATATAAAATTGGGCATGTTATTTTCATTTGAAACATTACCTTGTGTGGAGGAAGCACCTTCACCTTACCTACAATCCCTTATGGATGCTCACCTATTGCTTGTCTTTTTATTTATTTTTCTCTTTTCTCTTCAATTTTCTCATTTGTTATATTTTTTATTGGTATTTTGTGATGACTTCTCAACCCCATTATTTATCTTTACCAAAATAAGACAATTGTAGATTTAAAATTGAAGAATTTGTAGTGATTCAAACAAAGTGAATGGAGAATTTAGCAAATTCTCATAGTTACAATAGAAAAACTAGTTTATAATTCACAAAGAACAAAATAAATGAGAAAATTTTGTGGGAAAGCTAATAAATTCATGAATCATAAAGGGTGTGCATGATTTTTAAAGAAAGCACACTCTTTATGATCTATGAAAAAATGGGCAAAAAAATTGGTTTGCAAAGGGCATATACCCTTTGCAAGTTTATGGAAAAAAATTGCCACTTTCTCTCGAAATTGCCTCGATTTTAGCCGTGAGAGGTCCTAAACCTAGTCCAAACTCTATCATGAATCAATCAAGGAGATTTCTAAGAAATTTAGGGTGTTTTTCAATCTTTATCAACACATCTGATCAAGCAAATTTTATTATTTAAAAAAACAATTATATACATTTATAGAGCGGAAAGTGTAGTTTTAGAATATATAATTTTTTTAATGTTAGAATATTATTTATATTTATTAATTAATTTATACATAACATACCTCATTATGGACTATATACATGTCATCACAAATTCCCTTCTAATTTTTTGAATATTAATCTAACGTTTATAAAATTTATATCTCAACAATATAGACATTGTCAAATATTATTTTTAAAAAAATTGATTTTCATGAAGTTAAGATCAAAAAGTTATGTTCGTACACTTGTAGTTTCAAATTTTTAGCTGTCTTGACTTGTAATATATATATATATATATTCCCAACATTCTTAGATATTTCAACTATCTATATATGAAGTTTCATATAAAAATTCATTCATTTACTCAAAAAATGTGTGTTTGTACAAATGCAATCTCCTTATCTTTTCACAAACAATGACCAACCTATTGTCATAAATGCATCTATTTCACACACTTTTATCATATGTGTGTGTCTCTATGTGTGTGTGTGTGTGTGTGTGTGTGTGTGCGTGTGTGTATAAACTAAATTCAAAATGCCATAATTCATGTTCTTATGCCATTGTCAAATTTAATTTTGAAGTGTTTTAACATTCTCTTCAAGTTCAACTATTGTTATTTACAAAAAAAAGTGCTACTTTATACCCCTCCTTTTGTCTCCCTTTATCCTGCATCTATCCACCTAAGAAATGAAAAAGGCACAATAATTCTAAAATTTCAAAATAAAACAATGCTTCAAAGCAATTAAGGCACAAATATATAACTATTACTACTAATATTGATGGGGTCTATTTTCAACATCTTAATTTTGATATGAAAAATTAAGGTACAATTTGTAGCACCACATTTCTTGTTATGTTGTGGAGCTAAAAGCTTCACCAGGATGCAAACTGGAGAAGTTAAGGAGGATCTAGAATTGCGAGAAGTTGCAAGAAAAATGGCATCGGTCTGATCAGCCGACGTCGATCAGATAGCAAGAGGAAGCAACCAGTGTCGATTACCAGTCGGCCAACATCGGTCATGGAGGAGCCGACGTCGGCAGCCTGTGTGAGAATAGGCAGTTTGCATGACGAATCTGGGAGAGTCTATTTTGAGACTGTTAGTTTGCATGTTGAAGGCTAGTCGTAGTCTTGAGTTGCGAGTCTAATTATTGTAATTAGGTTAGTCTAATTATTGTAAGCATGAGATCTATATATGGACTCATGGGCTATATTGTAAGTGTGTGCTAGAAAGCCATTGGGCTTGTGGAGAGAGCTAGTGTAGTTCCTCTTAGCTACCAATAGGGGTACTGAGAGTGTATGATCAGAGAGAGTTGTAGGTGTGCAAGTTCTTGGAGAAGATCCACCGGGGTACTGGTTGAAGAATCATAAGGACTTGGTGAGGCAAGGACAAGGGTTCTTCAGGTGTGTAGAAAGACATCTACATGGTGAGTATGATCTAGTTATTTGTAGGTAGCAGCAGAGAGCAGGGGATCTACTTGAAGTACAGTTGTGTACTTGGTGAACTGGCAGCGTGTTATTGACTGGTTGGAGAGGTGAACATCAATTCTATACTGGAATTGATTGTTGTGACCAAGAGAGAGAGGGAAGAAGGTCTTGAGGAGTGGTGAACCTTTGAGGTGGAGGAAGAAGAGGCATCTTCCTTATTGTATATTCTTCTGAGTGATTATTAATACAATTGTGTATTGTCTCTCAATTCCTGTGTTGTTTCATATTTCTAGTTACTTTATACTTCTGGTTAAATTTCGTGTTTAGTTGCTAATATGAGAAGTAATCATATGTGATCTAATTGGTAGAGCAAGATCCTGACAAGTGGTATCAGAGCTTTTGGTTGGGTTGACTAACAGGTGGTTTCAGATCTGGTAGTGTTTGTTGATTACAGGTCACTCACAGGGGTTTCAGATTGAGTGGGAGTATAGCAATGGCAGAAGAAAGTAAGCTACGAATGGAGAAACTAAATAGCACGAATGGTTTGATTGATGGAAAGAAGAAGCAGGTAAAAAGAGATCGTTGGTCGGTAGCAGATCAGCTTGTGGAAGCATATGTTGCAGGTAATATTGCACAGGATGTTATAGATAAAGTGGAATCTTTGTTTACAGATTCTTTTGCCTCTTTCCATGCAGCCTGAAATAGAGCATCTTTTCATGGGTATGTCTTTGGAGACTTTGGAGAGATTTATTTAGGGGTTGGAAAGCTTTGTCAGATGATTGACAAAGGGGAAGTGACGCTGAAAGTGCAGATGGATGACTCACAGTGGTTGAAGGAAGTCATGCAGGTACCAGTCTTGGAGATGAGTCTAATTTCTTCAAGAAATTTGGGTGATGAGAGATGTACTGTAACTCTCACAGCGGATACACTTGAATTAGATGGTGGTAAGAAAGTAGGTATCCTTTATCTATCTACTTATATTGCTGATTCACCTTCTGTTGTAGAGATGTGGCTTTATAGGCTTGGCCACATATGTAGGAGGGGAATGCAGGTTTTGAAGTAGAGGTCAGATGTCTTTGACAAGCTAAAGAACTGGAAAGCCTTTGTGTTCATGGAGGAGATGACAGACAGAGATCAGGTGAGGAAGCTGAATTATTCTGAGCAGAGCAGGGTTGATTTGATTAGGATTTTGATCCATGGAGAGCTCGCGGGTAAAAAGTTATCACTCACAGATGAATACAGGTACTGGCATTGATTATACAGTAACCAACGTCGGCAACAAGAAGATCGACGTCAGTCATGAAGGAACTGACATCGGTAGAAGGGACACTGGCGTCGGCCAGGGAAATGACATCGGCAGTCAGGTTCAGTACAGGGAGCTGACATCGGTCAGAAATAGACTGGGAGATGGCCAAGATCGGTCACTGGTACGGATAGTGGGCGGACAACAAGTCTCAAACGCTCATGTTAGGTCAAAAAGGGTCAGTGAACCTCATATTTGTTGTTCACCTTCTTTATATTGCTTCTTTGATAGTCAAGAACCAGGAAGATGGAAGCGGCAATGTAGGTAGAGTCCAGATACAGTGGGAGCTTGGCATGGATGAGGAGTGTGAGTCCTTGGAGAAGAACCAAACAGGATTTGAGAGACAGAATGGATTCCTGTGTTAAAGAAGAGAGTGGATGGATACAAGAGACAGAAGGCCAAGGCATATGGTCTTGAAGAAGCTACAGGGCAGTGGTACAGGTTTTGATAGGTGGATGACTAAGCATGGCTTCAGTCAATGTCAGTGTAACTATTGTGGTTTTATCTTACCAGGTGGATGATGATTGCAACATTATCTAGTTACTGTAGGTGGGTGATTTACTAGTAGGTTTGTACATACAGGTATTTGCTGAGCTAAAGGTAAGGTTAGTTTAGAGGCGTGTCATGAAGAATTTAGAGCAGCAAAATTCTTTGGCATAAGAGACATGGAGATTTGATCTCCAGTGGGAGCTGATGTGAAGACGGTGTTGGCGGGGTTCATGATGCAGGATGCAGAATCAGAATGCACACCAAGCGCTGGACAGTTCAAGCTTAGCTTGAAACAGGGTTCGAAATCACATGAGGTCTAGTGTAGACCTAAGTTGTTTTTCCATTCAGTGGGGGTTGTCAAAAAGTCTGGAGCCAATTCGGGAAAGGAGTACTAGAGGGCAGTTTCAGTGGGACTAGCAGCAGGGTTTCTTGTTATGCAGGGTCAAGTTCTTCACTACATGGATATGTAGGTTCGGATGTGGCAGGTTACTTGAATGACAGGGATAGCATCACAGGTTGTGTGGTGGTTGGTCTTCAGGATTGATCTTGAAGAGGAATACAAGCCAGGGAATAATTTAGACGGTGTACAGGTGCAGCTATTTATCTCTAAGTGGGAGATTGTTATGTTGTGGAGCTAAAAGCTTCACCAAGATGCAAATAGGAGAAGTTAAGGAGGATCTAAAATTGTGAGAAGTTGTAGAATCAGTTGCAGGAAAAATGGCATCGGTCTGATCAGCTGACGTCGGTCAGATAGCAAGAGGAAGCAACCGACGTCGATTACCAGTCGGCCGACATCAGTCATGGAGGAGTCAACGTCGGCAGCCTGTGCGAGAACAGGCAGTTTGCATGACGAATCTGGGAGAGTCTATTTTGAGACTATTAGTTTGCATGTTGAAGGCTAGTCATAGTCTTGAGTTACGAGTCTAATTATTGTAATTAGGTTAGTCTAATTATTGTAAGCATGAGATCTATATATGGACTCATGGGTTGTATTGTAAGTGTGTGCTAGAAAGCCATTGGGCTTGTGGAGAGAGCTAGTGTAGTTCCTCCTAGCTACCAATAGGGGTACTGAGAGTGTATGATCAGAGAGAGTTGCAGGTGTGCAAGTTCTTGGAGAAGATCCACCAGGGTACTGGTTGAAGAATCATAAGGACTTGGTGAGGCAAGGACAAGGGTTCTTCAGGTGTGTAGAAAGACATCTACATGGTGAGTATGATCTAGTTATTTGCAGGTAGCAGCAGAGAGCAGGGGATCTACTTGAAGTACAGTTGTGTACTTGGTGAACTGGCAGCGTGTTACTGATTGGTTGGAGAGGTGAACATCAATTCTATACTGGAATTGATTGTTGTGACAAAGAGAGAGAGGGAAGAAGGTCTTGAGGAGTGACGAACCTTTGAGGTGGAGGAAGAAGAGGCATCTTCCTTATTGTATATTCTTCTGAGTGATTATTAATACAATTGTGTATTGTCTCTCAATTCCTGTGTTGTTTCATATTTCTAGTTACTTTATACTTCTGGTTAAATTCCGTGTTTAGTTGCTAATATGAGAAGTAATCATATGTGCTCTAATTGGTAGAGCAAGATCCTGACACTTCGATAGTTGGGACATTATTCAGATGAATTAACATACTTTTTGTTGATGCCATAATCTTATGGGCACATCACACTACCCATCACATGTGGACCATAGGTGGTCCACATGGTCATATGGATATTAAATCAGGAGCCACATTTGACATTAAAATTTAGGCAATAGTGGTTAGTTGATCAAAATGCAACAATGAATAATACAAATATATGCATCACCTCCACTATTAGGGATAGGGATATTTATATACAACACTATGGATATGGTGATCCTCTCTTACCAATGGCTTCATATAAATAACTACATGTAAACATTGAGGAGGAGATAATATGTCATTATAAACAAAGGTTGAAATTCTTTTCAAGTGATCCTACACCTTTTGATGACAAGGCATTCTTGGATTAGTACTTTCAAAAAATCCAAAAATGTTCAACATTTTCATATCGTATTATCTCCTTTACATATATGTTGTTGGTTTCATGTTGGTAAATAGTATATCATTTATTTATATAAACACACATATGTTTCACACATCTTTTGAGTGTGTTATATGCATATTAAAGTAAATGATATATGCACATACAAATGTTGGGACTTACCTATAATCATGTCATCAATACATTGGGAACATTTGCTTTATTGATCACAATACACCCATGTTATATTACTATATGATCACTTTCCATTATCATGTTTGATCTTGTGTACTTACACATTGATCCAAAACTTAGAAATTCTGGTTGACGAATATTTCAATAGCACAGAAATAACACAATAACAATGGATTCTCTGAGAAGAGACGTCATATTACTTAACAACCACAATACAAAACATGCACTTATCTCTGAGAAGAGATGTCTTGCCAAAACATACACTTATCTCTAAGAAGAGATGTCTGCTTTCCCATTTTGGGTTACAATGTATTTATACATATTTTTGAAAACAACCTCGGGAGATTGTGTGGCTCGAGGAATTAACAGGTGATGATTTAATATCCCATCATTAAAACCATACAAAACTCCCATTAAAACAATACAATGCTCGAGGACATATGTCCCAGCATTAAAACAATACAACGCTCGAGGACATAATCGCTCGAGGACAAAACTGTCACTGACAATACAAAATGAAAACAACATAAAATTTGAGAAATTACTGCCACCGAATGGTCACCTTGAACTATTGCCTGGATCATTCCTCCTTCCTTGAAAAGTAATGGTCCCCATTGCATCACCGTTCCCCATCAAGTGTGGTAGTTGTGTCTTGATTTGATTCCCGATACACACTTGGAAGGGACTATGGTTTATGGAATTGTGTGGGGTTCAATTATTCACCATTTCTATCTGACTGTCAGTCTGTGGATGGAAGGCTGTGAACTTCTTTAGCGCAGTATCTATTTGCTTTTGTTGTTGTGTTGTCAGGGCTGTAACATCAGCCCTTTTGGATTCCTGTGGCTTGACCAGCATGAAAACAAATTTATTGGTGCTAAGTAAAGAGACAGATGTGGAAGGTGGTACTTCTGGTACCCTGTAGCACCATGTTCCAAGAGTGAGAGTGATCTGTCTAGTTCTTGATTTGTATATACCATGTCGATCATACATGAATGGCTTACCAAAGAGTACATCACAAACATCTAGATTGACCACATCACATAAGACCTCATCTTGGAAAGGTTGTATTGCATATGAGAGAAGACATTGGTGGGTGACACAGAGGTCTCTCCCTGGGCTCAGCCATCCAATACTGTATGGTTTTGGGTGATGCTTCATGGACAGATTTAAGGCTTTTCACAACATTAGTAGAGATTAAATTATTTTGACTTCTACTATCAAGAATGAAATGCTAAGGCTTACCTTTCACCCATAACATAGAGTGAAACAACCTTTCCTTGTCATCTAGCAGCTCGTCATGTATCTGTGATGAAGCTACAATGGCTTCAGGATCAGCATCTGTAATTTCTTCTTCAACCTCTTCGACTGCAGGGTCTGTATGAGGTAGAGTAGTAGATGTTGAGGATGGTGACTCAGAAAGTAGTGATTTGATAGCTCGACATTCTTCTTTGGAGTGAGTTCTAGATTTTTGATAACCACACCACTTCCCAGTCTTTCCTTCCTTTTGCTTCCAATATTGGCCTTGTGTTTGACCTTCTTTATCACTTTTCCATTTTGAAGACTGATTCTTTATATCCATTCTTCCATGCTTCTGCTCAATCTTTACTCTGAACTTGTATGCCTCACCGATGGTTTCCAAATTGAAGAGTTCCATTCCCCCCCAGGTGTACCATTGTAGTCCACCACAATATTTGAGATTTTTATGTTTCTCACTTTCTTCAATGCCCAATCTTGTAGACAAAGAATAAAAAGTGTTTGTGTAATCTTTCATAGATTGGTCCTTGCCTTGGTAAAGTTGTTGCCACTGTATATACATATCATCATACGCACCAAGGGGATAATATTCTTCTTTTACTACTTCCATAAAATCATCCCAGGTGGGTTCCACCCTAAGGCCAATGATATTCGAACTGAACCTCTTTTTGTACACTTCCCACCAATTTTTCATGGGCAGTGATGATTTCAAAAGAGCAAAAGTGATATTTTCTCCATCGATGAACTTATTTACAGAGAAGTAGGATGACAGTTGATCCAACCAATTTTCCACTGCATCAGCATTGATTTTACCTTCAAATGTGGGAATATCAAAATTTACCTGAACCTTGAAGGGTGTTAGGGCACTGAAAGGAAGTTCCCTCGATGAGGAGCCTGGCTGTGTAGTCGCAGAGCTAGAATTTCCCATCAAAAGTATTTGAAGAATTTGAGCAAATTGTTGGAGCATCTGCGCTTGTTGCCACTGGAGGGCTTCATTCAACATTTCCTTAAAAGGACCGGATGTCTCGGTGTCATCTGCCATTTGAGGTTATTCGGGGCACACAGGTAGAGCGTTTGGAAGCTCTATCACTTCCCACCCAAGTTTCCTATATCCTGACCTCATCCTCGGGAACATACACTCTCAAGACAAACCACTCTGATACCACTGATCAAAAACTCAAAAGTTTTGGTTGACAAATATTTCAATAGCATAGAAATAACACAATAACAATGGATTCTCTGAGAAGAGACATCGTATTACTTAACAACCGCAATACAAAACATGCGCTTATCTCTGAGAAGAGATGTCTTGCCAAAACATACGCTTATCTCTGAGAAGAGATGTCTGCTTTCCCATTTCAGGTTACAATGCATTTATACATATTTTTGAAAATAACCTTAGGAGATTATGTGGCTCGAGGAATTAACGGGTGACAATTTAACGTCCCAACATTAAAACCATACAATGCTTGAGGACATACATCCCAACATTAAAGCAATACAACGCTCGAGGACATAATCGCTCGAGGACAAAACTGTCACCAACAATACAAAATTTGAGGAATTACTGCCATCAAATGGTCACTTTGAACTGTTGCCCAGATCACACATGCCTTTATCCATGCTATATATTTTGCATTGTATTTGATATGCTATGTACTTAACATTTTTTAAAAACACATATATCTAGGGACTAGTATGATATGATTATGTTTGTTGTTTATGATTCCATGCTTTCCTTTTTGCACTTCCTTGAGTGCCTTTCCTTACTTGCTCTTGTCTTATTTTTTTGAGCATTTGAATATGCTCCATTGCTTGCAACCTATGTGCCTTTGTTTGCCTATTTTGACATTTGGTTATGTCCTTGTTTGTTGTATGGACATTTAAATATGTCATTCCATGCTTTGTGTATATTTTGACTAAGTCATGTCCCTCTGATTGTGCAACATTTGAACATGCCCTTTGTTTGAAATCTTCTTAGACCATTGTCATTTGTTTTTATTTTCAGTGCTCTTAGGTGTGTGTTTGATTACTTGTTGAGATTATACTGTTACTATCTATACATCACCATGATATATGCCATGCATCTTAGGAATTGATGTGATCACATTCTACATGCTTCAATGATATATTTACCTAGACATGTTCCTCCTATATGTTACATGATCCATCCATAGCTTATGCAGTTATCTTATCCTTTTGAGGTAAGGTAACAACCAATTTTTACTTCCATCACCTCAAAATGGATAGAATATTAGTGGGGGGAATGTCATAGGGACATGACCATATTTTTCACAATTTTATATTAGAGTGGGGGTATGCTATGGAAACATGTTATCCAAACTTATACCAATTCTTAGATTCTCTAGATTCAGTGGGGGCATGTTATGGAAACATGTTCTCCACACTTACACTAGTTCTCAAATTCTCTAAATTCAGTGGGGGCATGTCATGGAAACATGTCCTCCACACTTGCACAAATTTCAAATTGGCCAAATTTCAAAGTTATATGGTTCAAATACACATTTGAGGTAGCATTATATACATTGGTACCATTATTATACCCATGTTTCATCTTGAGACATATATGAGGTGCCTATTGTTGGGAAAATATGGAAGCACAATTGATTACCATGCACAAGCAACTTAAATATGTGAAATTAAACCAGAATCACAAGTAACTAGAATTCAGAAATAACATAGAATATGAGAGACAATACACAACTAGTATTAATACTCATCCAGAAAATAATACAATAAAGAAGATGCCACTTCTTCTCCACACCTCTCAGAGGCTTCCCACACCTCAAGTGTACAGTAATTATTTCCTCAAAGCTCTCTCTCTTACGGTCCCAACACACAACTCAAACACAGAGTTGGTGTTCACCTCCAACTAGTCAGTATCCACTATTGCCAGTACCCAAGTGCTCCATGCACTCCAAGTAGATCTCCCCTGAACTTGCAACAACCTGTAACTCAACTGATCTTACTTTGGAAGGAACTACCTTGCCTTCCTCTTTGCTCTCCAATCGAGTACACACTGTACTCCAAGTAGATCTTGCTTGATCCTGTTCCCTGTTGTGTTGTTATCCTCCCTGATCTTGCACACCTGCAAATCAATCTGGTTCTGCACACCTAAAAACCTGGATCATGCACACACATGCACTTACAGATCAATGATCTTAATTACCATCTAGATCTCCTAACGTAGCCATGCACACCTACTGACCAAGATACTACACACTTGAAGAACCCTTCTGATTCTCCAAACCCACCACCCACACTTCGCACTGTTGTGAAACTAGGAGGAACACCCTTGCTCACTTCACACACAAAAGGAGCTAACTTTGCTCAACTCAAACTAGAACACTTTACAATACAGCCCATGAGTCTATTATATAGATCTGATGCAAACAATAATTAGACACCTAATTACAATAATTAGATCTGTAGCTCAAGACTATAATTAGCCTTCTTCATGCAAACACCTGATTCGTTAACGAACTGTCTATAAAACTCACAGTTCGAACTGCACAGGCAACCAACATTGGTCCCTGTCTGCCTGGGGGTGACCGACGTTGACCGATCTCTGATCGACGTCAGTTGCTCTTCCTATCTAATACTACCGACGTCAGTTGGCCTGACCGACGCCAGTGTCTGTGACACTCAACAACCTCCTCCCTTATTTGCAATAGTGAAGCTTTTAGCTCCACAACCTAACAATCTCCCACTTGGAGATAAATAACTACATTGTACCTGTACTTGTACCCTATCTAATCTATTTCTTGGCTTGTATCCCTCTTCAAGATCAACCCTAAAGACCAACCACCACACAATCTGTGGTGCACCACCTGTCATCCGAGTAACCTGCCACATCTGAACCTACAAACTCATGTAGTGAAGTCCTGACCCTGCATAGCATGAATCCTTGCTGCTAGTCCCTCTCAAATACCTGAGAACCCACTTCCCCGAATTGGCTCCTAACTCTCTGATAGCACCCACTACTTGGGCAAACTTAGGTCTATACCAGACCTCATGTGATTTCAGACACTGAACTGTCCAGCCCTTAGTGTGCTCCGATTTTACATCCTGCGTATTCAACCTCGCCAACATCTGATTCACATCAGCTCCCACTGGAGACAAAATCAACCTGTGATCTTCCATGTCTCTCATGCCAAAGAATTTTGCTGCTCCAAATTTTTCATGACATGCCACTGAACTAACCTTACCCTTAGCTCAGCAAAACCCTGTATGTCTGAACCTTCAGCATGCATACCATCCACATACAGTAATAGGATAATGTTGTGACCATCATCCACCTGGTAAGACAAACACAATAGTTACACTGACATTGACTAAAGCCCTGCTTTGTCATCCACCTGTCAAAACCTGTACCACTGTCCTGTAGCTTCCTCAAGACCATATGACCTGACCTTCCGTCTCACGTATCCATTCACTCTATTCTTCAACTAAGGAATCCATTCATCTCTTAGTGCTTTCTTCCAGCTGGCAACCTTACCAAATCTCTCGTTTGGTTCTGCATCATATTCCTTCCATGCTCCCACTGTTTCCTAGATCCTTCCTGCTCTGTAGTAAGCAACAAGTATAAAGAAGAGGAACAATGAATTTGAGGCTTACTTACCACTTTCAATCCTCCATATGGGCATTTGAGACTCCTTGACAGCTTGCTGTCCACCCAAAATCCGTTACAGTGACCGACCTTAGTCACCACACAGTCTACATCTGATCGACCTCGGTTCCATGCACTTATCCTGACTATCGACACCACCAACGTCAGTGTCTACCTGCTGCCGACGTCAGTTCCACTGACCAATGTCGGTCTTACTGTCGCTGATGTCGGTCCTCCTGACCGACGTCGATCTTACTCTGCCTGACATCACCAGCTCTGGTCTGCACATGACTGACATCGGCACCTATCTATTTGATGCCAATTTCTCTTGATCGACGTTGGTACCTGTGTTTGCCTGTGAGTGATGACGTTTTACTCGCGAGCTCTTTTGAATCAAAACCTATGTCCAAACTGCCCTGCTCAGAGTTACTCAGCCTTCTCCACTGATCTCTGTCTACCATCTCCTCCATAAACACTAAGGCTTTCCAGTTTTTAAGTCTATCAAAGACATCTAACTTCCTCTTAAGAACATGCATCTCCTTCTTGCTCATGTGACCAAGCCTACAAAGCCACGTCTCCGCAACAAAAGAAGAATCAGTAATATAAGCAAGTAGATAAAGAGTACCTGCTTTCTTACCACCAGCTAATTCAAGTGCATCTGCTGTGAGAGTTCTTGTGCATCTTTCATCACCCAACTTCCCTGAAGAAATTAACCACAACTTCAAGACTGGGACCTTCATGACCTCCTTCAACACCCATGTGTTGGCCGCCTGCAATTTCAGCTTCGCTTCCCCTTTGCCAATTCTTTGGCAAGGCACACAGCCCCTAAATAAATCTTTCCAAAGTCTCCAAAGACCTTAACATGGAAAAATACTCTATTTCAAGCTGCATGGAAAGAGGCAATAGAATCTATAAGACAAGATTCTACTTTATCCAAGAAACATACCAGAGCATCCTATGCAACAACCCCTGTAACATCTGCTTCTTCAGTTCCTTCATGTTGATCTTCCACAAACCAACAATTTTCTTTTCCCTGCTCTTTGTTTCCATAGGACCGTAATTGACCATTTGTGCTTTTCAATTCCTCCATTCTTAGCTTACTTTCTTCTGTTGTTGCTATACTCCCACTCAATCAGAAACCCCTGAGAGTGACCTGTAATCAAACACAAAACCTGCTCCCTGCAACCTTAGCTCTAATACCACTTGTTGGGAAAATACGGAAGCACAATTGATTACCATGCACAAACAACTTAAATATGCAGAATTAAACCAGAATCACAAGTAACTAGAATTCAAAAATAACACAGAATATGAGAGACAATACACAACTAGTATTAATACTCATCCAGAAAAGAATACAATAAAGAAGATGCCACTTCTTCTCCACACCTCTTAGAGGCTTCCCACACCTCAAGTGTACAGTAATTCTTTCCTCAAATCTCTCTCTCTTACGGTCCCAACACACAACTCAAACACAGAGTTGGTGTTCACCTCCAACTAGTCAGTATCCACTACTGCCAGTACCCAAGTGCTCCATGCACTCCAAGTAGATCTCCCCTGAACTTGCAACAACCTGCAGCTCAACTGATCTTACTTTGGAAAGAACTACCTTGCCTTCCTCTTTGCTCTCCAACCGAGTACACACTATACTCCAAGTAGATCCTGCCTAATCCTGCTCCCTGTTGTGTTGCTATCCTCCCTGATCTTGCACACCTGTAAATCAATCTGGTTCTGCACACCTGCAAACCTGGATCATGCACACACATACACCTGCAGATCAATGATCTTACTTACCATGCAAATCTCCTAACGTAGCCATGCACACCTACTGACCAAGATCCTACACACCTGAAGAACCCTTCTGATTCTCCAAAACCAGCACCCACACTTGGCACTGCTGTGGAACTAGGAGGAACACCCTTGCTCACTTCACACACAGAAGGAGCTAACTTTGCTCAACTCAAACTAGAACACTTTACAATACAGCCCATGAGTTTATTATATAGATCTGATGCAAACAATAATTAGACACATAATTACAATAATTAGATCCACAGCTCAAGACTATAATTAGCTTTCTTCATGCAAACACCCAGTTTGTTAACGAACTATCCGTAAAACTCGCAGTTCAAACCACACAGGGGACCGACGTCGGTCCCTATCTGCTTGGGGGTGACCGATGCCGACCGATCTCTGACTGACGTTGGTTGCTCTTCCTATCTAATACTGCCGATGTCAATTGGCCTGACCGATGCCAGTGTCTGTGACACTTAGCAACCTCCTCCCCTGTTTGCAACAGTGAAGCTTTTAGCTCCACAACCTAACACTTGTGCCATTCAAGGGGAACCTTAAATTGCAAAATCAAATCAGTTTCTAGATTTTAAATACTACTATGAATTGTTATTATACCCAGGGGTAATTTTACAGATTGTTAATAAACTAATCTACTATAGTGGTTGGTTCACCTTTGGAAGGTTGATATGATTAAATCACTCAATATTACCAAGTTTATAAGTTAGACTTGATTAAATCATCTAACTTCACTATATTTATATAATGGAGTGATTAAATAATTCACCCTCACTAGATATATAGAGTCATTTGATTGGATCACTCACACTCATCATGTTATAAGCATGATTGGGTTACATATTTGAGATAAACTCAATGGCCATGTGGCAACTCACATTTACACCAAGGTTGGGTTCATGTTGCCCTCTAATCACTATATATGTATGTACTTGCAAGTTTAGAATTATTCTGATCTTAGCTATAATGTTTCATAATGAAGCATCTCTTCAAATCAAATTTTTAAAAGGCAATATGGTTGCATTGGCACACAGGTGTACTTCTAACCTTGCTCTCTTTACTTTCAAATATTTCAAATGATTTAAATTTCATATTATATGTACTGATTATACATTGTAACATATTTTTGGTTGCAGGTCAGTCACTAGTAAAGCACTCAAGTTGGGTTCATGCAAAGGTTAAGTGTGTTATACACACCTAAGTACACATTTCTTTTCCTTTAAGCTAGAAATTTCATTACTAGATTAAATGAGGGAAATGTAGATAATAAAATCTAATTTATTTAGTACCTTAGTCTTGTAAACTTAGAAAATACTTATCATAGATGTACCCTTCAGTTCTAAGACCTTCCTGCTACCTAAAAGGCTCACATTTGCTATCTCTTTGTGCCAAAATGTTTATCTCTTAGTATGTCCATATGTTATTCTGATGACTAGGCCTTCTATACTATGCAAAATTCTTTAAATTTAATCATTATCCTTCTCTGTCAATTGTTAACCTATACCTATTTTCTGGATTTTTGGACACTTGCATCCTACCCAGATGCCTACATTGACATAAGTGTCTCTTTTCCAACTAAGTGTATAGTTCCCAAAAGTCATCTAATTTATAAATGTAACATGTCCTTATGGTCAGCTTAAATGATTTAATGTGAGATATTTTTCCAAAATATTGGTATATATACAAGATCAATCCTCATTCATAGCTCACCTAGCAATTTCATACCTCTCACATATAAAGCTATCAAAAGAACTATAAATTGAGCATTCAAGTGAGAAAATCTACCCTTTTCATTTCGATTTCCATATCAGCCATAGGAATAACCTATCTATAGGTCTGATTATTGAAAGAGCTGCCCATGAGCTATATTTGACAAGTTACAAGCTAGGTCACTATATTTACTTGATTATCACATATTGTACCCTTATGCACACACAAGCCAACACATTAAGGGAGAACTACATTAGTCTAAGACCCTCTTTAGAGTAGTGGCTATGTAGGCAATGCCTATTAAAAGAGCGGTTATTAGGGTTAGCTTGACACAGTGATCCCACTAACCCATTTTTCCCATTATCACTCCATGTATGAAGATTTAGGGTTTGATCATTTGATGAAGAATGATAGCCTATGAACAAAATCTAAAGATATCAAAAGAAAGGTGAAAAAACTTAGAAGGGTCTAATTGGTTACATCTAGATCCAGTCATTATTCTATACTGGACACCTACATCCAGGTTAGATAGTTGCATTGATGTAATAGTCTAGATTCGATGCAAATGTCCAAGGCCACATATTGCAAAATCCCAAGATCTAATAACTATTATAGAATCTTGATCCAGTTCACTTCCAGCCTATTTCAGCCTAGATCTACATGTGCATAATAAACGAACTAATCCAATTCTAGCCTGTTCTAGATCAAACCTACATGATCACTATAAATTAATTATCATTATTCCCTATTCATTATAATATATATCAATAGATGTATTTTTTATTTTTGGCATATCTCAGTATTTAAATTTAGAATATTGTTTATCTGAGTTTGAAAATTAATTGGCCTAATATAGAACTATTTATCAACATTGTACTTAATCATTTATATATTCCTAACCCTGTTTATCCATGTATCATCAATTTAAGGTAAAAAACTAAGAATGTGCTAGAATGAAAAGTATCAATGCATAGATGAGAGTCATAAAGAATCCTCATGAGATTCAGGAGGTGCATGCGAGCGAGTATGAAAGTTAAATATAAGTGCCTAAACAAAAGAATAAATCATATATAAGACTAATATAAGAGACGTGTACAAAGCCTACAACTCTTTCAATTGATCACAAGGACGCTATTACACACAAAACATGGACAAGCTTGGAAACTATTGCAAGGTCAATCGGTTGACCAAGGTACCATGTCATCCTAACAAGACTGTTAATCACTCAAATTTGAATTCAGAGGACAATGAGAAAGGTGGGAACCTAGAGACCAAGGCAATTGAGTGGTTAAGATTTGATAGCTTAAGGACCTACACTAGATAGAGCCTTGAACCAACCTAGTTGATAGACATGAATCCAAGATCTTCATGGCAGTTGGACCTCTATGTGGGAAGCAACTTGTAGATCATCCCTAGAAATCCTATAAATAGGAGGCATGTGATCCATTTATAAGAGGAAGCAAAAGATTTAATAAGACATTGTTGAATTATAGCCAGAGAGAGATTGGTCTAAAGAAAAGTTTTGTTGAAGTGAAGATAAAGTGTAGAGGGAGAGAGAGTGAGAAGATTTTATTCTAGGGACCAGATAAAGCCATAATGATCCATTATAAAGTTGAAGAGCTTTGAATACTTTGTAACCCAAGAGGTATAGCTAACGAGAAGAAACAAATTTTATGTTTCCACTATGTGGTGTGTGTGTGTGAGTCCTTGTGGGCTGTGAGGTTTGGCATCCCTTAATTATGAACTCAACCCCTAACCTGCATTGGTTTTTTTGCAAAGACTAAAAGATCCTAAGATGGTAAATACGTAGGAGACATTTGAAACGCTAGAGAAAGAGATATGCAAGTTGTCTAAAGAAGATTTCATTAGAATATGAATCCTTATGCAAGAGATTATTACCAAACACCTATATTGGGATATATATGGTGTTTTCTAGTGTTAAATACTTGAGTTACTAGTGACATGGCTATCAAGACTAGAGAACCCCTACTTAGGCATCAAACTAGATGGAAGGTAACATTGTGGCCTTGGAAAGCAACCTAAAGGGTGTTGTGAATAGGAGTTCACATTTTAGTTACTTAGGGAGTCTAATGCATGAGCAGCCTAGATGAAGAAACAGTCTTGCATCAACAAAAATGAGTTAGATGTTTCCTTGGAATATATCCAACTTGATCTGCACACAATGTACGTAGTGTGAAAACTCTTAAGTTCTTCAAGAATGTGAAAGAGTATAGTTTTGGAGAAGTAATAGGAATTATAATTTGTGTGGAAGAACGAATTTGCATGAGAAAGTGTAGGATTGTGATGAATACATTGAAAGTTATGCACAAGGGATCCCAAAGCTCACAACAAGTGTACTAAGGCACCAGTGCATGAAGGTGATGATGCCCACTGAGTGGAACTTGTTTGATGCACAGAGGAACAAACAAGACAAAGTGCATGGGATGTTGTAAGGAAAGGTTCTCTTCATTGTGCACAGAGGAATAAACAAGACAAAGTGCATGGGATGTTGGGAAGAATGGTTCTCTTCATTGTGCATAGAGGTAGTAATGCACAAATACATCCAATGAACAGTTTTAATTTTGACTTCGAATTTCTACGAGATAAACGCACATGATGAAAGTTGTTCATTTGAACTTGAGTAGGAATAATACAACCTTTAGGGATGTGTGGCAACTGATCAAGGTGCATACATGATCCCAAAGCAACACATCTCTCATAAAGAAAATGTATTTAATAATGTGCTAAGAAAGACCATATGTACCAGACAATGGATGTGGAATTGTTAGCGCTACTAATTCCCAGTTATCTCCGCCTCTTACGCCGGTTAACTCTGCTGCGCATGAATAACGGATGCTATGTTAATTTCTGCCTCTTACGCTTAGTTAACTCTGCTGCGCATGCTAACAAATGCTCTCTAACTGCGTGAGTTAAGCTCATATGCGTGAGTTAAGCTAACAAAGGAGGTTTAGTTAATGTAAGATGAAAGCATCTTTGATGTTAATGAAAAATCTGAAGTTTTTTTCAACAAGCTGCTCTGTTTTTTTTTTCTTCTCTGTTTTTTTCTCCTCTGTTTTTTTTTTTTCTGCAAGTTATCAATTTAATACTGCTTTTCCAGCAAGATCTATAATTTATTTTGCAGATTCCACTGCAATTTTACATGGTATCAGAGCCTGGTTGCTAGAAAAAAAAAGAAGTACAGTATTTTTTTTTTGCAGATATAGAAGATCAGAGTTGAAAAATGGAATGTTCACCCTCTGCCATTCTCACACCATACAACTATTTTGATTGGAAGCCAAAGATTCTACTTCAGCTCAGAAGTAGAGGCCTCTATCGGATAGTTATGAATACAGAGGTTGAACCCAATCCAGCAGTTGAAAAATCCAAATACTTCAACCGCATGGACGAAGCATTTGGTTTGCTATGCTTATCCATCTCTCCAGAATTGTTGTTTCATGTTGAGGCATGTACAACTCCAAACCAAGTTTGGAATACATTGGAGACTCTTTTTGGAAAGCAAGATGAAATGCGGGGTCATATCCTTGAAAATGAGCTCAACTCATTAGATCCAAGGATTTTTGATAATATTCAAGATTTCTTCACAAAGTTCAAGGCTTTATTGCTTCAGCTCAAAGGATCTGGTATTGACAAATCCAAGGAAGAAAGCAAATTAATCCTTTCTATTCTATCAAAGTTGGGTCCAGAATATGCAGTGTTTGTCTCTGCTTTCCACACAGTTAGGCTCACAACAGGAGCAACTTGGAAGATGCCCACACTGGATACCTTCATTGAGTCTCTAGTACATGAGCAGGATAAGCTTATAAAGATGGGCACATTGAAGAATTCCAAAGCTCATGCACTTGTTGTGCATGCAAGCGGGAAGAACAATTCCAAATCCAACCAGCAATTCAAAGGCAAAGAAAAAAAGGATTCATATCCAAGAAAGGAAGGCAATCCCAAACCTCCAGATGGATCTACTGGCTCAAAAGAAAAGAAGGACAAAAAGGGCAAATCAAAGTGCAGCTATTGCAACCGTGGGTACCATCCAGAATCATCATGCATGAAGAAGACCATTGATCTCATGGCTCAGACACTTCAACAACATAATCTTGGTAGCCTTATCCCTGAGAGTGCCAAGAAGAAGCAGGAAGAAAAAGCACCTGAAACAAGAGACAATGCTCATGCATTGATTGCTATTCATTCTTCTTCAGATGCATGGATCATAGACTCTGGAGCTTCACACCACATGGCAGCCACAAAAGAAGCTCTTTCTTCTTTGAAACCATATTCTGGTTCTCCTATTCTCATGGGAGACAGTTCTCCTGTAGAGGCAACTGGAATAGGGAGGGTAGAGGTTGGAATTGGAAGTTTTGAGAATGTCTTACATATTCCAAAGCTTTCTGTTAATCTTCTTTCTGTGTATCAAATGACACATACTGGAACTGGTAGGAGAGTTGAATTCACCCCTGATTCGGTGACCATATTTGACATGCAAGACAACTCCAAAATTGCTGTTGGTAAGGCAAATCATCACTCTCATCTGTACACTTTTTCTGATTTTGTTGCTAAATCAGATTCTACTTTACTTCTAACACATGCAAATGATGAAAGTAGAATTTGGCATGAAAGATTTGGTCATTTAAATTTTAGATACATGCAGCAACTTAACAAACAGGGAATGGTTATAGGCTTGCCAGCCATAGACTTTTCTGATGGAATTTGTGAAGGATGTGCTCTTGGAAAGCATCCACAAGAAAAGTTTCCAAAGGGGAGTGCATGGAGAGCCTCCTCTCCTTTAGAGCTTGTTCACAGCGATCTTATGGGTCCATTTCCTGAACCTTCCATGAGCAAAGCTAGATATGTGTTAACATTCATTGATGATTACACAAGATACACATGGGTGTATTTTCTCAAATTCAAATCTGAGGTGTTTGAGAATCTCAGGATTTTCAAAGCCCATGCAGAGAAGCAGTCTGGAAAAATGATCAAGATCCTCCGCACAGATAATGGAGGGGAGTATGTCAACAATGATGTCCAACATCTTTGTGATGAAGCAGGAATACAATTGCCGAACACAGTTCCATACACTCCACAACAAAATGGGGTAGCTGAGAGAAAGAACCGATCTTTGAAAGAGATGGCTAGCTGCATGTTGCATGCTAGGTCCCTTCCCTCCAAATTGTGGGCTGAAGCAATCAACTGTGCTTCATACATACAAAACAGATCTTTTCACAAATCTGTCACAGGACAAACACCTTTTGAAGCATGGAGAGGCAAGCAACCAGAAGTCACACATTTTCGCATCTTTGGATCTCGTGCTTGGGCACGAATTCCTGCAGATAAGAGGAAGGCTTTGGAGCCTCAAAGCAAAGAATGCATCTTTGTTGGATATCCAGATGGTGTAAAGGGATACAGACTACTAGATCTTTCCACAGAAACACTCTTCATTGAAAGGAGTGTCTACTTTGATGAAAATCTTCCACATGCATCTCAGGTACAACATGCCACTACCTCTATGCTTCCTCATCTTACAAATCTCAGAGATACATGCAATCATTCTGATCTTATTACAGATATTTCTGAATCTGATTTAGAGGAACATGAGCATGCATATGCTGATCCACAACCAATCCTTGATTTGGATTCTAGTGATGATTCAGAATCCCATGTGGAAAATCAAAGAACAAGGAGCTTAGCTGATATTTATGAAGTTCCTCATGCACTCTCAGCTACCGAACCCATCATGCCGATGCATGCTTATGTGGTTCTAACATCTGACCCTCATAGTTATGCAGAAGCTACAGGGAATCCTCTTTGGGAAGCAGCCATGGATGAGGAGTACAACTCCCTCATTGCAAACCAAACTTGGGATTTGGTTCCACTTCCTTTCAATCGCAAGCTTGTCAGATGTAAATGGGTCTATAGGACAAAGAAATCAGCAGCTGGACATGTGAGCAGATACAAAGCACGGTTGGTCGCCAAAGGTTTTCAACAAGTTCATGGCATTGACTATGATGAGACTTTTGCTCCAGTGGCAAAAATGGACTCCATTCGATTGGCTCTTGCCATTGCAGCATCAAGAAGGTGGGAGGTTCATCACATGGATGTGAAGAATGCATTTCTTCACGGTGATCTTGAGGAGGAGATCTACATGGAGCAGCCACAAGGGTATATACAAAATTCCTCATTGGTATGTAGACTCAAGAAGTCACTCTATGGCCTCAAGCAGGCACCTAGAGCTTGGTATGCTAAAATGGATTCTTATCTTCTGTCTCAAAATTTCATACGATGCAAATCTGATCCAAATGTTTATATGCTAAGAACAACTGATTCTTTGTTGCTCATAGTACTCTATGTAGATGATCTACTAATAACAGGTGATTCACCCACCGCCATTGCAGCAATTAAAACTATTTTGCATGATAGATTTTCTATGACAGACATGGGTCTCCTACATTTTTTTCTTGGCCTTGAAATCAGCCAGAATCAATCAGGAATCATAGTTGCTCAATCCAAGTATGCACGAGATCTCTTGGTTCGGTTTCACATGACTGACTGCAAGTCAGCTGTCACACCTTTCCTATCAGGGGTCAAGCTTGAAGATGGCAAGGATACACCATTGGTTGATTGCACGCGCTACCGTCAACTTGTGGGGAGTCTTCTTTATCTCACTCACACTCGTCCAGATCTCTCATATGCAGTGGGGGTTGTTTCTAGATACATGCAAGAGCCGCATGAGCTACATTGGAAGGCTGCCAAGCGTATACTTCGCTATGTCCAGGGAACCATTTGCTATGGGATTCATTATTCAGCAAGTTGTGCTTTGGATCTCATTGGTTACACTGATTCTGACTGGGCTGGTGATAACATTGATCGCAAGTCCACTTCAGGATATGTTCTTAGTTTGGGCTCAGGGCCCATTTGTTGGTCAAGTAAGAAGCAGTCTACCATTGCTTTATCATCAACAGAGGCTGAATATAGAGGTGCAGTCAACGCTACCATTCAAGTCATTTGGCTGCAACACTTCCTAACTGAGCTTGGTATCCTCTTTCATCATCCGACTGTCATTTGGTGTGACAATCAAAGTACACTGAAGGTTTGTAGAGATCCCATACAACGGCAACGGACCAAACACATCGAGATCCACATGCACTTCATCCGCGAATTGATACATGATGGAGTCATCGACTTGCAGTACTGTGCCACTTCTGAACAGATTGCCGACATCTTCACGAAGACATTCACTGAGCAAAAGTTTCACTTTCTACGAGACCTTCTTGGTGTGAAGAACACTGCAATACAGTAGCGGCCATGCACACTTAGTGTACTTTTGAGGGGGGGTTTTATTCCCACAGGGTTTTCCCTCTTTCCTCTTTTTTTTTGTCTCCTTAGTTAGACTTAAGGGGGGGTGTTAGCGCTACTAATTCCCAGTTATCTCCGCCTCTTACGCCGGTTAACTCTGCTGCGCATGAATAACGGATGCTATGTTAATTTCTGCCTCTTACGCTTAGTTAACTCTGCTGCGCATGCTAACAAATGCTCTCTAACTGCGTGAGTTAAGCTCATATGCGTGAGTTAAGCTAACAAAGGAGGTTTAGTTAATGTAAGATGAAAGCATCTTTGATGTTAATGAAAAATCTGAAGTTTTTTTCAACAAGCTGCTCTGTTTTTTTTTTCTTCTCTGTTTTTTTCTCCTCTGTTTTTTTTTTTTCTGCAAGTTATCAATTTAATACTGCTTTTCCAGCAAGATCTATAATTTATTTTGCAGATTCCACTGCAATTTTACAGGAATGTCGTTAAAAAATGGGGACATAAAATCCAAATTTGTTTGCATATAGGTAGGTCACTAAGTTTGTCAATTGCGAAATCGGCCATATTAAAGTCACAAGTGAGCTGCGGAAAGACGACTGCACAGGCTGTATTTTGCAATGATACAAACGCATATGTATTCTGCGATGGTATTCATCCCACTTAAAAGGGTTTATTCCATGTTTCACACCAGATTTGGAGTTAAAATTCTTCTGTTCTGTATCTCTTTAATCTCTCTACTGCTAGTCATGGGAAGAAACACTTCTGGCTTTTGAGGATACAATTTTACCTCTAGATTACAGTCTGTCCCAGCGTTGCAATGTGACAACATTCGCTACAGCTGCTTGTTTAGCAATATATACTATTCTCAACTAAGGCGATATGCACTCTCATTTAGAAGAGGTTTGTAATTGGTACAATATTTTTGTGGACAATAATTATAAGGTAAATAGTCTACCCAAAAAAAATAGTTTTTTTTTCCCATTTTAGTTGGGTTTTAACTATAATGGCTCAAGTTTTATTCCTGGTTCATTCTTTTGAGGTGGAGTCATAATTTGAGGTGAAGTCATGCCTTTGATCAGGGGTAAACTGATTGGGATGTTTATTAAATTGAATAATGAGGATGGTGATTTTGTTATATCATTTATTTATGTATAAATTTTTATAAAAAATGGATATAGAAATTTAAATTAATAAGTTTAAGATCGTTATTTTGGTGATTTTGATGTGTCAAATATTTTTTGATTATTATTACTTAAATGAAAAATATTATAATTTAGATATATGTTTACTCATCAAATATAATTATTTATATATAATTTAAAATATAAATAAAGATGTTATTTTCTTATAATCAAAACTATTTCTTTTAAATATTAAATTAGAATCAATAAGTTCAACAATGTTTTAGATATTTAAATAAATACAACTCTTGAGACAATTCTATCAGAAAATCAATTTCGAACCAATGTAGAATCATGAGAGAAATATTATAGAAAATAATTAAAATAGTTTGTAAAGATTAAATTGTTATTATCATATGAGTTATCGATACTATTAGGGTCAGTCACATATTGAATACTAATGAAATCATTGCTCAAAGAACACATCATCAATAATATCATTTATTTGAATAATTTGATCTATACACTTTATTTTCGTATTTTCAATCTACTAATTTCCTCATCCTCCTTATGAAATTTATGAAAAATGGATTTGATTACTATCTTAATGTCAACTTAAAAAATAAGTTTTCTATTTTCATTGTTATGTAAGTACTTAATTTAATATAGAGTAATTAGTAGTATTCGAATTGTAATATCATTGGGTATTTGTGTATTTGTCATTTATCTATTCATATAAACTTTTTATTAGTATATTTTTCTTATATTTTTACTTGTTCTACTTCCCCCCTGCCCCCCCCCACCCTCCCGCTCCCCCACCCCTCATTTCTCCTTCTCTCTTCTCTTTCTCTTTCCTCCTTTTCATGTTTCCTTGATTTTTGGGACTTTTATCTAAAACCATACACTTTACAATTATAGGGCACTGAGCATATTAATGTAGACAAGAATTAGGGGTCGAGATTAATCATTGACTTACTTCCCAACCTAGACTCTCTCTCTCTCTCTCTCTCTCTCTCTCTCTCTCTCTCTCTCTCTCTCTCTCTCTCTCTCTCTCTCTCTCTCTCTCTCTCTCTCTCTCTCATGAAAACTCACACTTAGATTTGAGACCAAAACACACTTTGTTCAACTCATATAATAATGTTACATAGATCTTCTCACATGTACACACCCTCATCTTGTTTATTGAATTTTAAAACATGAAGATGATCCCAACACATATGGTCGGACCAATAGACTTGACTAGTTCTTACTACTCCCTAATCTTACATTCACACATGTACACACTTACCCATTTGGTAGTTACTCTCTCACTCTCACTTTATGATAACAATCGTTATGTTCTTCTCTGAGTTGGACTCTCTCCTCTCTCACTTCACTTTTTGGAGAGAGAATTATTTCAGAGTCTTTGACTTCTCCCTTGAAGCTACTACCACTGACTGATACATGTATTCCTCACTTTTTTTGACTCATGGAGTGTTTTTTTCTTAATCATATTTAATATGCTAAATAATTAAAAAATCATCATTCTGGGTAGTTACTATCCTTCGGCATTCATTGCAATCAAATTTGTCACTCTGTGTCACATCTAAAGCATTCCAAATCAAGTCAAGAGCTAACATTATCAATTATCAAAGTCAATTTACTAATTGCATGCATATAGTGAAGGAACACAAATGTGAAATAACAATATGTGGGAGAACTACTTGTGACTTGATTCCCTCCTCAAAGTATCTGAATATGTAGGTAGAAAAAATCAACGAGGGTGATTGAGGTCCACTCAGCCCATTAGACTTCCAATTATTTTTTATAGGTATATAACTCCCACAAGTATACCTCTAAGGGTTTCCAAGGCAAGGACAAGGGAAATAAAGGTTTATGCATGTTATTAATAAAATCAAAACATCTTATCCCCCTTAGTAGACACAAATGCAGGTGGAAAAATAATTACACTTCTTCACTTTCACAATGGAAAAATCCATTGTCAACAAAAAAGACCACATTGCATAGTTATTCAAGGAGTATGGACTTGTCCTAACATAGTTATAAACTTTGTTTCTAGACTTGAGCTATCAAATGCCTATTTTATCTTATTAGACACCTACTATTGTCAACTAGAAACTACAAAATGCTAACTATCTTATTATTGGTTGTACTTACTAGATTTAGCATATATCATTTACCAATACATCTCAATTAATTTTACTTTACATTCATATTTATGCTTGGATGACATATATTACAATCTAAATTATCTGGTAATGTTTTATGCCTATTAAATAGTGTTGAATCATAATAGGGTAAAATAACAGGCTAAACCAAAATAATCTCTAATGTTTTAATATGAACTATCTCTAGCCATAATGAAACATAATATTAGAATGACAGTTTGTAAGTTTCGTATACTTTTATGCTGGTTTAAGTAAGTATATTCTTATTTTGCACATCTCAATTCAACTCAACATTTGAAGTAATGCACTTAATACACGGGTTAAAACACATAATTGAGTCCCACTTGATGGCCAAGTCCATCAAAACTCAAAAAAAAATGGAGTTTGAACAAATCCCCTTCATTCGAACCCCCACGTGTACTTTTTGAAGGGGGTTCGAACAAACCCCCTTTGAATGTCGGGGGTCAAAGGTTTACTTTATGCATTTGATTAATTTAAATAAACTAACCAATGAAATGATTCATTCAAAGGGGGTTCAAATGAAGGGGGTTTGAACCCCATTCATTCAAACCCCCTTCATTTGAACCCCATGTGACATTAAATCCTCATCCATTGGAGTGACAAGCTACTATTGGCCTAAAATTACCACTTCAAATGCCACATAATTGGATTAATAAAAAATATAAACATGTGGCTCTACATATAAATACGTCTTTTTATGAGCTTTCTAATAATATGATTTTTTTTAATAAATTTTAATAATTTTTAATAGTTATTTTAATTTTTATAGTAAAATATACTTATTTATAAAATGAAGTACCATATGTTTGAGGCATTGGGAGAAATACGAGACTATAGATTTTTTTTTTTTGAAAAATATTAGTATACTCAAACTTAATGTCCTTATTTTAATGGTGAAAAAATTGTCTATTACGACATATACATAAAAAAAAAATATCATGGGGAGAAGTCATAAGCATTGATATTCCCTACCTTGATCATTAAAAAATTAATAAAAAATTATTTTTTATCAAAAAATTATTAAAAAATAATCTTGCACTACGTCCATGTTTCTAAGACCCATTTTTTAAAAATATTGACAAAATATTATGTTTTGAGAAAATTATGAGGAGAAATCAAGTACTCAATAAAATGTTTTGTACATGAAACATACACACTGTGTACTTAGGTAGTAAAATTTTTATTTTTATTTTTTTATTTTTTCAAAAAAATAATAAATGTAATTTACACTTAAAATAAAATATTTCATTAGTTTACACCATTTTCACATTTTATGTGGTTAAGTCACTATTGTCTATACAAATTGAGAAGTGTTCACATTTTTATTTTTTGTTGTCTCCTTTGTACCAAAAAGTGGGACACAGTATTATGCTTCAACCCACATAGCATTTATATTTAAAAATTTATCTAAATAATTATATCGTGTGAATCTGGGCTTATGCCACTTATACCTTGTGACTTTGTATTATTTCAAATAGACTACAACATTAGCATTTTTTAATGATACTTTCAAAGGACCATTGCTAACAATGATTTTGTTGGTGAGACTAAAAGATACTAAGATGGTTCCCAGGCAGAGAGACATTAAAAGATAGCTAAAGGAAAGGATATAAAAGTTTTGTGAAGAGGAGTCTATTAGAATAGGAATCCGTGTGCAAGAGACTATTAACAAGCACAATTATTGGGATATATATGGTGTTTTCTTGTGCAAACTACTTGAGTTACTAGTGACATGGTTGTCAAGATTAGAGAAACCTTGCTTAGGCATCAAACCAGGTGGAAGGTAACACTATGGCCTTGGAAACCAACCTAAAGGGTGGTTTTACCACTTAATCCTATTTGTGAGTAGTTGCTCACATCTTAGTTACCTAACGAGTATGATGCATGAGCATCCTATGTGAATCAAAAATCTTACATCAACCAAAAAGTGTTAGTTATTTCCTTGGAATATATCCAAATTGACTTGTGTGTGGGGTACATAGTGAAAAAATTATTAATTTATTCATAAATGTGTGAGATTACACCTGAGGAATAGTAGACAAATTTATATTATGCACGAAAGAAGGGAATTTTATGAGGTGGAAGTGTTCGATGAAGAAGTTAAGGCTTACATAATCATGCATGAGGGATCCAAAGGCTTGCAACGAGTACATGAAGGTGATGATGCCAAATGAGTGGAACCTTTTTGATGCGTAGAGGAACAAATAAGAAAAAGTGCATGAGATGTTGGAAGGAAAGGTTCTCTTTATTGTGTGCAGAGGTATTACTAAGCACACAAATCTATTGAGCATTTTTACATTTGACTCCATGTTTCTTAGAGATAGGCACACATGACAAATTTTGTTCATTTAAACTTGAGTAAGAAGCACACAACCTTTAGGTCCATGTGGTAATTTATCAAGGAGAATACATGATCCCAAAACAAAAAATCCATCATAAGGAAAGTGTACTTAATGATGTGTTGCGAAATTGATCCGGGCAACAATTCAAATGATAATTTGGGTGATGGGTCCACCCCAATTGATGACGAAACTTCTGGGAGCCATAACTTTTGCACCATAGCTCCAATTGACTCGCCGTTTGAACCATTGGAAAGATAATAATGAGGGAAACGTCATGATATGGCATTGATCTTTTTTTGATGAATTTTTACCCCCTAAAACCCAATGGAAGTGTCCCAAATTTCAATTTTAATAGTGCGGTCTAAAAATAGTAAGTTACTAAAAATAGTAATTCCTTGAATTTTGTATTGTTGTAAATCGTGGAAGTTGAACCAATTCATCTCCCTCAAGATCGGTGACCTTCCACATCCTCCCCACACCTTAAAAACATGTATAAATGAAGATGTAACCCAAAATGGAAATCAAACATCTCTTCTCAGAGATAAGCATATATTTAGGTCTGCAAATTTAATCAATAAAACATCTCTTCTCAGTGATAGCATTATTTGAATTATTTTTTTCTTGTTTCTTGAATTATCTTTCAACCAAATCTTTTGAGTTTTGGATCATAAATACCACATGTAATAAATAGTAGATGTGGAATATTGTAAAAAATTAGGGACATAAAATTTAAATTTTCTATGCATATATAACCATGCTTCATGTTTTCCACTTGTCCATAATATAAGAAGCTCACTAAGTTTTGTCAATTTCCAACTTGACCATATTAAATTCACCATACATCACCTAATTCACATATTAAATTTTGGCAACAATCTGACACCAAAGAACTATGCTTTCAATAACAATATTGGATATATGAATATTGATGATACTAAAAGGTTAGTTTTTAATATTTAATATCACCTCCCAAAAAAAATAATAAAAATAATTAAAAAGAACTTAAAAAGGTCACACACATAAGCCACATAAGGGAGAGGACCCAATATTCATGCACCCTCACTTTGCATCTATGTGGTGTACAAACCATGCCACATTAACATGTAAAAGTGATGTCGATGGATAGGTTTATGTGTCTATTTTTAGATTCTAGTTTTACAGCATCTAATATGACAGTACAAACCCATGGTTTTGATTGTCATACAAGGGGTTATTACAGTGTCATTTTGGAGGTCTAACCAATCGATGATGTTAACATCACTATCAAATATCTAAGTGGGCACTAGAACTTTAATATTTAAACACAAATTAATAGCGCACAACCCATGAAATGAATACACCTGGTTTGAGGTGGAAAAGCATTAATTCCTCACCAACCTATAGTTATTACCCATCATCTCGTATTTAATTCATTGATTATTATGTTATTTGACACTGAATTTATCACACCTTCATCCCCATTAGGCCATCACATTCCATGTGCACTGCTATTGAAGGGAAAAAGAGATGGAGGGTTTAGGAGATGAGATGATGGGAAGAGCAACATTCGCTACATGATTACTTGCCATTGATTTCCATTCTTGTGTATAGGTGAGGTTTTTATACCTCACTAACCCTGTAACCCAAATCAATTAAAAAATGTTAATATGGCTTTGAATGTTTATTTAAAATAAAATAAATCTATTTTTTTCTCTTGCCATTATTCTGTGTATTCTAAAAATTTAGTTAATTTAGTGTAGTCAATCTATGAATCATTTAAATTGAATTATTTTGACATACATATTTTAATTATAGTGTAAGGTTTTATTGTGTAGTATACCCCTACTAAATCTTTAGCTAATAGTATTCAGACTGCACAATATATTCAAAAAATAGTGTGTAGCCCACATAATGAATACACCTGGTTCAAGGTGATAAAGCATTGATGCTTCACCACCCTGCATTTAATACCCACTACCTCAAATTTAATTATCCCATTTCCACACTATTTAATGCCGACCTTATCAATGCTACGTCCCCTTCAGGCCATGACATTGTGCATGTGTGTTGTTGTTGAGAAGAAGAGGAGATGGAGGGTTTGGTAGATGAGATGATGGGAAGAACAACAATAGTTGAATGAGTGTTTGCCATTGGTTACCATAATTACGTACATGTGAGGTTTTGTATACCTCACTAAGGTTGTGTCCCAAATCATTTAAAAAATGTTAATATGGCTTTGAATGTTTGTTTAAAATTTTAAAAAAAAATGTTTACTTACCATCATTCCTTACATTCTTAAACTATAATTAGTTCAACATATTCTATCTGTAAATTATTCAAAATTCATACGTAGTGTTGTTGAAGGGAAGAGTAGATGGAGGGTTTGTGTAAGCAGTGAGATTTGCATTATTTACAAGTGGTATTTTCTTTTGCCATTTTTAAGTTCCATTTGCCTATTCTCTTTATTTCAAAGTTCTATTTGTCTACTATCTTTGCTTCTAAGTGTTCTTTGCCTGCTCTCTTTACTTACACCATTTGTAAGTGTTATTTACCTGCTCAATTTGCCTTTTCTATTTGATTCTACCATTTTTAAGCATTTTTACCTACTCTCTTTGCTTCTACCATTTTTAAGTGTTATTTACCTACTTTGTTTGTCTGCTTTCTTTACTTCCACCATTTTAAGTGTTATTTACCTACTCTATTTGCCTATTTTATTTGCTATTTATAGGTGAAGTTTTTAATCGTCACTAAGGTTGTGAGATAAATGGTTGAATATTTATTAATGTGGCTTGGAATTTTTATTAAAAAGAAGTAATTTTGTTGATTTATGTGAATCTTTCTTTGAATTCTCATACTATTATAGTTATAGTTTAATTCAATGTAGTCTATCTATGACTCATATAAAATGAGTGGGTTTTGATTTATATCTACCCCATGTGGACTGAAAGCTATGGTTTTTCATTTTTAGTATTCTAAGTTTATTTCTTTTGACCTTATGAGAAACTAGTCTAAGAAAAATGAATAGCCATTTGAAGTTAACTTCTGTAATAGGTAGCTATCATGATTTGGGTTGTGTAATTGTAATCCCTTTATTATCACTAAATATGTTTATGATGAATAATATTGTAACAACAATAAATTTCATGAATGCAATTCATACAAATAAATAGGTGATTTATTTGTATGAATTGCACTCATACAAATATCCTCTTGTCACACAAACCTCTGTGTTGGGAATGCACGTGCAGCATGGGTTGAGTGTTATTAACTAAAGTTTTGATGATATATTCTTGGCATCCACTTAAATTTATGCAATTATTTTATGGGCTTGTGGAATGCACTGTGAGAAAAAAATCTTGTTGACTATAAGAATCAATTAAAATCACCCTATAATAAAGTGAATGCACTAGTGAGAACATTTTTTAGTGTTGACTATAAGAAGAATTGAAAGTCACCCTATAATAAAAAAGTTTATATAAAAGATCACTTCTATAGGGTGACTTTTAATGCTCCTAATAGTGAATAAAAACTTTTAGGGCTTCCTTTAATAGACCACCTCTACTCTTCCCCTCAACACAATGCACATTCATATGACAATTATTATGAATTGCATCTTTCAACAAATTTGTCATTACTATGAGTTGGTAGATCACAACAGTGGAGGAATAATCTCATAATATGTTATATTCAAACATTTGTCTATTTTTATGTTTAAAATCGGTGTGCTTTTTAAAGTTACAATAGTTGGTTGTAAAAACCAACTAACGAGTTAACCAACCCAAACAAAAACAATATACATAAAACTAATAATAAACTAATTAAGAAAAATATCTTTGGATCATAACTAAGCCAACAAACTCCCCCTTGATCCAAAGGGTATAGAAGATGAAATAACTAGAGTAATGACTCTGAAGTCATCAAAAAACTTTGAATTAAATGTAACTTATGTACTTGTACCTCTTGGTACTAATCAAAATCAATACCACTCCATAAAGAAGCCCACCCTATGAGTTGTGGCATAAAAATTTGATGAACATGATCAAATCCTACTCATCTCATGTGGCCACCATACCATACTTTAATAAAACATGATCAAAGTGTGTCCAACTAAATTGATCTGCATAAGGCTCAACCCAAAAACCTATTCAAGTAACCAACTTGTACTGTATATGGCACATTTCCCTAATGTCCAACAAACTCTAATGCCATTTACTCAACATTACTAGTGCTAGTAACCCCTATCAACTTGTACTATCACCAATGACTCCATGTCATGAATATCAAGTATAGAAATGCAAAATTGTAATAAAACAAGAACACACACCAAAAAATGCTACTATAATATATCTCAATCTTGACCCTAGTAGCTCACATAAAAAGGGTGAATCACTAATCACTCAGAATAAGTTGTTAGGTCCATCAGGACAATAGACCTAAGACATATAAGATGCCTCTCGATCAAAGGAAGTATCATAAATAACCTAAATATCTAAAGTAACCAGAAGATTTTCCACTAGAATGATCCAAATGATTTGATTCAACTCTCTTTTTTGTGTGGAGAATAGGGTCATTGCATACATCTGCAATATGTCCAATTCCATCGCATTTGAAACATCTACGCTCTTTCCTATGCTGATGAGATCTAAAATAATCTAAATCACTAGAAGAACCATTGGAATGAGAAGAGTGTCTATCGTGATTTTTACATTTTAAATATTCTAGAGAGTGTCGATGAGATCACTATGGAGACTATCTTGAATGACGTAGAGGGTGTCTCAAAGAATGTTTCAGAGAGTGTTTAAAAAATGTTTATAAAATAACCTTTATTTATGGAAATAATATTTGTGATGTGACTTGGATTTTGTATACTGATCATCTTTAATAGGCATACTATGTTTCTTTGTAAATTGCCATTCATGCTAAGTCAACAAATTATAATTAAAGTTAAATGTTTCACCATTTATCTTATCACTAATCTATAAAAAAATTTAAAAAATGGTGTATGTTAAACTGAGACCATTCAAAGTTGTGGATATGAGCATGTCATCATCAATATTACCACCTATCATAAAGTATTCTTTTTTCAAAGTTTTCATCTGAGAAAGATATTCAAATGCATTTTCATCATCAGCGAGCTTATTATTTAAGATTTGCATTAATAGACCAATCTTCTTGTATGCAAGTTATTTTTCATACAAGTCCTTTAATGTTTTCCATGATTAATTTCCATGCACAAAATTTAATAGATTCAATATGAATAATCACATGTGTAGTGCAAGATGATTTTAGCAATGCAAGTGTGCGTTTATCATGTTTTTAGTATTTAATAAATTGATCACTTTAGTGGGTGGTGTGGTTTCTTTTTCTGTTATTTCCCACAAGTAATTAAAAATGAGGGTGTTTTCCATGTGTAATCTCCATTCCTTGAAATTTTAAGGTGTTAAGCGATCATTTTCAGAGATTAAACTAACAATTTTAGTCATGATGTAAAAACAAACAATCAAAGAATACTATCAAGATTTTGCCTTTACCCACCAAATAAATTTTGATATACAAAATATTCTAAATTTTTTCAAACAATAAGAAATAATTATACCCTTATATCTTCAAAAATTAAATTTTCCACACCTTATAACTCCTTTACAAGTTTGAATGAGATCAAAAAAATTGATCACTTTACCTTTAATCAAGTTGAGTAAAAAAAGGGCAAAATATTATAAATATGCTTGTTTTTCCAAACTAAGAATACAATATTGATGAAAAATATTCATATAGATGAGTTTGAGGAGTTTGGGGTTTTTCACTCTTCCAGGGTTTCCTCCATGCATGTCATTGAGTCGGCCCTTGTTTCTCTTCCTACCCAACCTTGTGTCATACCGTATCCTTAGTCACATGTAGGACTTGCATTTATTTTTGTTTTATGATTTCTCACCTCTAGATGAGGCCAACCTTTATAATGACTTCCCTCCATTCTATCCCAATTGTTTTAGTTGTAGAAAAGAATGATGGAACATTGAGCAATGGCCACCTACATGCACCTGAGGAAGTTTGTCCCAAAGGTTTACCATGAGGTAATAATTTGGAACCTAATGTTATACTACCTATTATTAAATTTAATTTTTCATGTAAATGGTTAGAGAAATTTTATTTAATAGGCTATTTTATTGGGAGAATCCTCTCTGAATGTATGTTATGCTCATGGGTTAAAACTCACTAGATAGCTCATGGAATTAAGCTGGAGAGCATCTAGAACATGACTAAAGGCATTTCTATCTTTTGTTTATCTAACCCTTCCCATGTAGGAGGAATCCTCCATATGTCTACCACTTGGTACGTCAAGAACTCGCTTATGGTTCTCTCCCCCTAGATATGAGACTTTATGGTCTTGAATCACACTACTCTTAAAGTCCCTGTCTAGGTTGAATTTCCAAGTTTCCCACTCCTTTGTTGGTACTTTATTCACCGGATAGCATCATACATAGTACATGTGTTTTGTCATGAACAAAACTGGTTCTACTCTATTAAATCACAAAAAAGGGTCTGTGTAGAAATATACCTCTCCTAAGACCTCAAGGAGTTTTTGGAAATCTAATTTGGGGATGTGAGGCACTCTTAACGGGTCTTGTATATCAACTAGCCTAACACTTACTTTCACTACCAAGCCATAGGCCATAAGATCTAGGATTGTCCCCTTTAATTGGCTCACAATAATGCATCCAATTGCTCATCATCTCCCCTCAAGCCCTCTCCTGAAGCTAGCAAAAAACTAGATGAGGATGGATGGACCACAGTTGGGAAGAAGAACACTCGCTCCAAAGCTACAAACACAATTGTTGCTCCCAAAGGAGGCAAGGCATCTTCGAGCAATGGCCCGTAGGATCAGACTCCTATTATAAAATATCCCTCTCTATTTGAAGCCATGAAATTGGTAGAAAATCCCAGGGTGTTTAACAGCCCTTTGGTTGATAACATCTTGTCCCAAGGTTTCAAGGATTTTGTGCCCAGTACTTATAGATTGTTAGACTCACAACTGGCCACTCTTCCACTTCCTACTCAATGAGATATGCCCAAACACTTTCATATCTCTCCTTGAAGGGGTGATGAAGTGGAGGAAGGAGAGTATCAGGTTGACCCTACTGTGAGGAATCAATTTGATGATTTATTAAGTGTCAATAGTGGGCACTTTCTATAGAATCGGTATGATGCCTTGGAAGGGCTAGACTCAGAGGACATATGCCTTGAAACCCATCATCTATGAATTATTTTTCATGGAATGTTTAGGGTCTTATAGACCCAAAATGCAAGTTTGTTGTGCATGATTTCAGAAGGAAGTTTCCCAAGATGGGCATTCTCTATTTACAAGAAGTCAAAGTGGTAGATTTTTTATTGATGGCTGTCAATAATTCCATCTAGCATGACAATACCATTCTTCATACTAACCATGTCATATAATGTGGATTGGTGATCAAATTCATTTCTCCAAGGTGGTAGCGACACTTAGTGTAATCTAGCATGGACTCCACCAACTGGTTAGTATGGGTTCTTTTTAGCATTGAAAGCCACTTTTTTGGCATTATTAATATTTATACCTCAAATGATGCTTTGGAGCATTCCCATTTATGGTGGTGGATATCTGATGATCTCCCTAATGCCCATTAGGTATTATGTGGAGTTTTTAATATGGTGGCATCTCTTGAGGACAAAATAAACCACTTGATTATAAGGTGGGTAACTAGCGAAAGGGAGGCATGGTTTTACATGTGTACTAAATAGGGCCTTTATGATAGGGCAATGATGTCCACCCAACCATCTTCTCTTTTGATAATGATTTTTTTCCTCTGGTGTAAGCACTATCAGATTTTAGGCTTTTTGATCAATTCCCTATCCAATTTCACATGACATGGCAATTCATGAAACACAAAGTTAATAAAATTTAATTCTTCCTTAACACCTCCTTACTCAGTAATGGGCCCACAGTGGCACACATTAGGAGAGTTTGTAATTTAGATCCACATCCTTCCCAAGAATCTAGTTTGATTCTTTAGTGGGATGATGCCATAAAAAAAACCTCCCACTTTTTGTTGATCTATGGCCACCAACTTGACAAAATTAGAGACACTCCTACTCCAATGATACCTTAGAATTGAGCCACATGGCTCTAACCCTAGAAATGGTCCCTTAATGGTCCCTTTAATGAGATATTATAAGAGTTACTTCCTTTTGGTACCACATTCAGATTGCAGATAACTACAATGCTCGAGGAGCCTAAGTCAAAGCCAGGCTTCATTGGCTTAAGATAAGGGACAAAACTCCTAAGGAGTTCTTCCAAATGTTATGAGCCAAGAACTCGAAGTAACAAATACAAGTCATTTCTAAGGATGGTAATAGACTCATAAAGATTTTGTAAATTGTGCAAGCTTTTATCTACCATTATCAACAAGTGTTTAAAGCTCAATAATCATCAATTGAGCGTGAAAATGGCCTTCAACAATGCCTTTTAGTGATGCCATGCAAACTCACTCCCATCCAGTGGGTGGTTTGTGACATGCCCCTCACTATCAAAGATTTGCATAAAGCAGTGTCTCACATGGATAATGACAAAGATCATAGCATTAATGGATTTCCTTGTGAATTCTATAAAACTCTTTCAGAACTTGTGGGTAGTGACCTACATAAGGTCTATCAAGAAGCATTTCACACACATTCTCTAGGTAAAAATATAAATAAAGGAAATATCAAACTCATACCTAAGCAAGGATATCTTGAGTTGATCTACAACTATTAGCCCATCACCCTCCTAAATGTCTCATATAAAATTATTGCCAAGGTTTGGGCAATCTGGCTACATAATATGTTGTTTCTCATAGTGCATCTAGAACAAATGGGTTTCATCAGAAGTTGTTTTATTTTGGATAACATCATTGCCATCTAGGATGTGATGGATTGGGTTAGACAGTCTAAGCAACAGGATATGTTCATCAAACTTGAATTTGAAAAATCTTGTGATCTCATCAAATGGTCATTTATTCTAGCCATGCTTAGAGCTCTGAGCTTCGAGCCCATCTTCTTTAAAATTGTCCAGATCCTTTTCTCATATGCCTTGGTTGTCCTCTTCATTAATGGATTCATCTATGAGCAATTTATCTTGTTCTATTCTATTCATCAAGGGTTCCCACTAGCTCCTACCTTATATGTTCTTACAGCTGAGGGTTTTGGATATCTTCTTAGTAATGCCTAAGCTAGGGGCCTTGTTAAGTGAATTTATCTCCCTCTTGATGCTGCAAACCCGCATGAAGATATGCAACTACTTAATGGACACTTTGTAAATGAATCCTTCCTTACTCTCATTAAGGATGAAACTAATGTGGACAATGTCTTACAGTGTCTTAACACTTTCTGCCTAGCCTCTGGCTCCAGCATCCAATGGTAGAAAACTCATTACTATAGACAATTTTACCTCCCTCCACCAATGTGGGCTGCTAAATTTGGTTGGAAGTGGATCCAACATGATGAAATCTTTAAATTTCTTGGCATCTCCTTTGCTTTTGATGCCTCACCACCTTTGGTGTGGCACTATGCTATTGACTTAGTTCCTAAGAAGCTAGAATACTTGGTGACCAAGTTTCTTTCATTTGTAGGAAATTTTCAAATTTGCTTGAAAATTCTTGTGACCACCCATGTGTACTACTTGTCATATTGGGTGCCTTCTGAAAAATCTTACTAAAAGTTGGATAAATTGATCAAAGATTTCTTTTGGTCCAATTCCCCTCAAGGTAAAGGATTCCATAGGGTAGCCTATGAATATTGTTGCCTATTGCATGATGCTAGAGGGATGGGGATTATCGACATAGCTAGATAAATAACTTCCCTATGTGCTAAATAGATTGTGTAGTCCATTGAGGACCAAGAGGATTTGAAGGTGTTGTTCATACATTATATCTCCTCAGGGTTGCCTAAGGGCAAAAAGGCTTAGAAAGGGCTCAACGTCCCCAATTTACTCTTCATTCAGTTTCTCATCCAAATCATAGGGTATTTTTTGGCTAAAATCATCTAGAAGGCCTAGCAAAAGATTAAGCCATGGTTGATTTATAATGGCTTCATCTTCCATAATGGGCTCTCTGCTAACTCCCATTATCTCTGGTGGTCTCCCATCTTCTCTCATAATAAAGTACCCCTAGTAGAAGTCCCTTAGGTTAACTCTCCCAAGCTTTACCATAGAGGAATTTATACCATCCAGGACATCTTTTATAGGTGCTCCTACTCTTGGTTATCCTAAGAGGAGGTAAAAGCTAAATTTTGGTTAGCAAATGCAGATTAGGAGTCTTACTAGGAGATCCTTAATGCCATGCTAGCTTCCATACTCCATAAAATCTTGGTTCATTCCACTCGGCCATGGTGAAAGGACTAAAAATGGTATGTTGAGACCCCTTTTCATAATTATACTCCTCAGCTTGGCTATGCATGGCTCACCCCCCATTATCCTATGCTTGACAAGCTTAAATGCCCGTTGGGGGTTACATTAATCTACTAAAACATAAAGTTTTTGCTTCAACACTATTTGGGGGGCTTGTGTGGATCCCAAGCTTGCTCATTTTGCTTGGTGTATTCTATACCAAGGCTTACCTATTTACAGAAGACTCATCCAGCTTGGATTCCACCTGCCTACTTGCCCCTTTTGTGACCACCTTGAGATGCTTCCTCATCATTTTTAGTACTTTTTGAAAGCTTAAAGGGTTTGTACTTAGATTCATGATCTTTTTAGGCCTTTTCAACTTGAATTCTTCATTTGGTAACACATCCTCCTTGGAGACAAACCCACGATGCCCTTCAAATACACACAAGTCTGGCATACTTTCATAGTGGAGATTCTCTTCTGGATTTGGAAAGAAAGAAATAATTCTATATATAATAATTCTTCTACTGATTTTAATTTTTCTACTTTACATAACCCTTTATCATCTCCAATGTTCTTTTGTAGATTCAAGTCCAAACCAATAAAGTGGCTATAGATCTTGTGCATCCTTAGGATCTCCTCTCCCACTAGGGAGATGCTTCTTATGTAATGGCTTGGGTTCCACCTTCTTCACCCACAAATCCCAATTTGGATGATAGAATGCCTCAACTACCTCATGATGGGCATCATCATAGTTGTTCCAAGTGTTGCTCTCATAGTGACACCCCATACCAGCTCACTTCCCTTCCTAGGTAGTAGTGAGGGTGGAAGCCACCACCTCCTTCCCTTACTGGATAGAATGGCTAGGGCACTCCTCCTCCTCCTCTACACCTAGATTCCTAGGGGGAGCCACCTGGAGGCTGATCGAACATGCTAGATATGTTTCTTAGGGTTTCTTTGGTCATTTCAACCACTTAAACACAAGTAGAAGATGATGATAGGGACACTGCTCAAGCTACTAGCTAGGAACCTATTTCAGATGGTAATGACTTACCAAGCTTGGGTTGGGGTCCTGATTATATGGATCCTCTACCTTCTTGCATTGCTCTTGCTACATAAAATTTATCTTTTTTTATGAATTTGTAACTTGTTCCTAGTCTTTACCTAGTGTTGTTTACTTTTACTCGTAGGCTCTACCTAGTTTGATGTGGTGTGATTTCATACCACCTATATGTTTTTATAAATTATTTTTATATTTATGTTAAGTTAATATATAAATATATTTCATTGAAAAAACCTAAGAATAAAAATAAAATAAATTCCACCATTAAAGATTGTCACTTGGCATGTAAAACTAAAAAAAATTAGTGTGCTTGGTGGAACTCACAAGTGCAAAGAAAATTATCAATAGTAAGTTTCCTAAAACTTATGGAAGACAAGGCAACGCATATTTAAAACCTAATTCCTACTTCTTGGATTGGTTTTGAGAAGTGCCGACCATGATCTCCTTCCTTATTTTAGCAGTGATCTAGTTTTTATCTTCTTCTTTATTTTAGCGACAGTTTATTGAAAGCTATACTTAGAACACATTACTTCTCCTCACCAAACATTGAATGCTTTAAAGAGTGGGTAGGCTACTATAAGTTTAATTCCTCCTTTCTAGGTGAATGTGTTACTCCTCAAAGTCTCCTATTACATTGGGTGATAATGAATTAAAAATGAAGATTACACCAAAAAAAGATAGAATGTTTTAGCTTTTGTATTGCACTTGGGACACCCAATTAACTTACACATTGCATTGCACTTGGGGCACTATAAATACAATTAAAATGTGAAACTGACTTGAACATTACAACTTTCATGAAACATCATAGTATTTATTATGCCATATTTAAAAACACCATACACTGTCCAATTTCATCTATATGCATGTCTCTCAATCCTCCTTTCTCCTACATGGTTCTGATACCATTGATAGATTACAATAATGGAAGAATAATCTCAGAATATATTCAATATAATTATTCATACATTTTTATATTCAAAATCAATATGCTTTTTAAAACTACAATAGTTGGTTGTAAAAACTAACTAATAGATTAACCAACTTAAACAAACATAATATATACACAACTTATAATAAACTAATTAATTAAAACATCTTTAGATCATAATTAACCCAAAATGAGTTTGTAGGTTATAATTATATACAATTTAATAGGTATATGGCTCTTCATTGGTTATTTTGTCATTTATTGTTAATTATGAATTTACAAGAAAGGTGGTTTAACTTGACTAAGGTCATGAGCTAAAGTGTCTTAATGTTTGTAATTACCTAATTGAGTTTTGTAGTTAATTTTTTATTACAGTTAAATGTGAATAATATTATAAGAATAATAATTTGTATGAATGCAGTTCTTACAAAAACATATTTTCATTTATTTGTATGCATTGTTTGTTTTTATTAATCATCTATGAATTTAATAAAAATAATGTTATGCCAATGTGAATCATTAAAATATTACTAGATGCCAAATATAGGTCATTTAAACTTCAGTTAGTAGTGATCATTCCATGTTATACATGCACCCTGTTTGAGGTACCACAACAATATACTATTTTTTTTTATCATGGCCTTAATATCTAAATTTTCACTAGTTTTCAAGCACGATTAATCCTTGGATTTGTTTCTGGTAAACTCTTTATTATGAAAATTGCATTCATGCAAGTGATTGTTTTTACAATATTTTTCATGCAATTTATTACACAAGTTAATGTTAAATGAATGATTTATAGATTGACTATGCTAAATTAAACTACAATTACTACATGTTCTTAGCCTTAGTAAGGTGTAGAAAGCCTCGCCTGTAAAAAAACAATGGTCAAACAAAATCTATAGATTAATTGTGTTGTAAAACACCGGTGCAAATTGAGATTGTTCCTCTGAAACCTTTGCTTGATTTGCCTTGCACAATCTTTGCATTTGCCAAACCTGAGACCATCTAGTTCACTAATTTTGTAGATTTCAATAGAAATAAACTCATAATCCTAAAAAAATCCATTTCTTTCACTCCATGGATACATATAATCTCAAAAATTATCCCTAAACCATAAACTTAATTAAGCTGCAGTTATTACAGTTTAAAAATTCACGGTATGATTCATAGATCGAAAAAAAAAAAAAAAATTAACAAACATCGGAAGCCATATTCACATTTTCATAATACAAAACTAGGTATAAATATGTATAATCAACATTCAAAGAAAAACAAATAGAAAATAAAGTGGATGTATAATTAAACATAAAATATTATAAATAATGATAAATTGATTTAGAAGTTTGAACAAATTGTATACTTGATAAGATTGTAACCGACAATAATAAACAAAATGCCATATTTTATTTAACAAATAATATAAAATATATATTATTAAAGTAAATATTTTTATTTATCTATACAAATCTCTAATTAAAATATTATATACTAATATTTGTACAATATTTTATATATAAAATAATTTTTTTTATAAATATATTTAATGTTTAAATATTAATATAACTATATTTATAATTAATAAAAAGTACATTTATTTTAATTAAAAATACATTTATTTTGAAATTCAATCCAATATCTTTAAATACTCTCTCAACTATTAAACCCTGTCCAACTATTAAATCCTCTCCTTAAATAAAACTGGCATTATATTCTCCATACCCTCGATCATAAATACTAGTCAAGAATGAACTATCATTCATCCCAATCAAATACTGGATCATTATAAACAAATTTCCACAAAATTAATTATTACCCACGTTACTCGACATATTAAGGAGTGCACCACGACAATTGCTCCGGCTATCCACGGATGTGACATTCGAGTCCTTAGTTTTATAACTTTAATTTTTATTTTTTATAATACTATTCAGGGTGCGGGGCCTCCCACCCTCGAGCCCCGCGGTCGGTCGAGAATATATATAAAATTAGAGCTATTTTGTTATACATGTTATAGTAATATCATTTATATGAATAATTTGAGTTATATACTATTTTTATTTTTATTTTATTTGTGTATTTGAATAGGAAGTATTTATATGGAATCACTAAATTACATAAAATGTGGGTATTTTAATACATATTTCAAAAATAAATATATAATAGAGTACAATGATGAGTAAGTGTACATTTAAATCAATGAGTTCCTTCGGCTAAGCAACCATGAATAAAAAGCATCCACGCTATCAAAACTATTTGGAACACGATCCTAACCTTAATCGTTTGACTCTCCATATCGAATACCTAGAAAGATTTGCACCTTAATAGATGAATAAAATCAACCATCATAATGTTCATTACCTTATAATCGATACTAACTCCTTTAAATATTAAATTAAAATTAATAAGTTAAAAATTTTCTCAAATATTCAATTAAATTTAATCAATTCAACAATTATTAAAACAATCAGAAAAACATATTAATTTGAAACCAATATAAAATCATTATATATATATATATATATATATATATATATATATATATATATAAAATAAAGTGCAAAGTTACAATAAACTATAAAAAGTATAAAAACTAAATCTTCATTATTATATGAGTTATCAATACCATTAGAGTCAATCACATATTGAATACTAATGAAATCATCATCTATATTAAAAAATATGTCATCAATAATATCATTTATATGAATAATTTAATTTATACATTTTTTTTGTGCGTGTTTCAACAAGTAGTATTTACATGGAATCATTGAATTATATAGAATGTTAGTATCTTGTATATTTTAAAAATAAATATATAGCAAATTACAATGATGAGTAAGTGTATATATAAATTAGTGAGCTTCTTTGGCTAAGCAATTATGAGTAAGGGATATCTATGTCTTCAAAGTCACCCAGAGCATGATTGCAAACTTAACCGTTTGACTCTCCATATCGAGTAGGAATTTATACTCTAATGGATAGATACAAACAACCATCATCCTCACCAATCAAACTATAACCCTTTCAATATTTTCATATTTTCAATCTAATAATATCCTTATAATTCATGACCAATAGATTTGAATACTATCATCTTTTATATATTCTTATTTTTTATTTTTTATTTAAAATCTTACACTTTAATGTAAATAAAAATGAATTGCCCAAATCAATCATGAATGTACTTCCCAACCTAAACTCAGTGTGTCTATCTGTAATGGACACTCATGGACACCAAGCCCACTTAAATTTGAGACCAACAAAAACTTTATTAAACTCATATCATGATGTTACACAAATCTCTCGGGAACACCCTAATTGCAAAACATAATACATATGATTCCTCGATAAACTTCACACATGTATACACTTTACCGATTAGGTTGTTTCTCTCTCTCTCTATAATCAGCGTGCTCTTCTCTTAGCTGGACTCTCTCCTAGTATCGCTCTCCTCTCTCACTTCTCTTTTTGGACAGATATTTCTTCTAGAGTCCGTGACTTCTCCCTTGAAGCTATACTCCCACTGACTGATCCATGTATTCCTAATTTTTTCTTCTGACTCATGGAGGGGTTATTTTTTTTCAAGCATATTCAAAATGCTCAATAATTTAAAAATCATCTCAGTGACTGTCCTTTTGCATTCATTGCAAGCAAAATTGCCGCTCTGCGTAACCATTGCGATGGCTTCAACATCACCATAACTGTTGCAAAACCACCCATTAAAGCAGACCTACAGTTTCAAAACTGCCACTTACACTTACAAAACCGCTCTCAAGAGAATCCACGCTTGAATCTCACAAGTACACTATTCTCCTTGCTGTGAAACTGTGCTCACTGATTCTATTCTCCACCCTACTCAAATGCTTTAAAATTAAAATATACAAAATATAGTTAATGGCTAATAAAATTCTCCAACACTCAGAAAACCTTAGTATCATCGCATTTCTCTTCACAGGGGAGACGTAAAGAAAACAAACCAAAAACATATTTATACACATTGAATTTGAAACTATATTTCGTGAAGGCAGACCCATCAACAATACATTTAAAGAATGCAAGATTAAAGATTAAGAATGAAATAGTTTCAGAGCTGGGATTTGTGTTGTGCAGAGGAACATGAAGGAAGAATCAGTGAGCTTGGCCATGCGTTCGTAGCAGCTGATGGAGAAGAGCGAAAGAGAGAGCTGCACTTCATCCCTGCTCCATGGACTCCCACTCCCACTCCCACGGAATGAAAGCACAGGCCTTAAAAATAGCATATAGAGGCGACGGTAGCCTCCCAATGCCACCACAACGCTTCTCATCTTGTCGGAATGGTAAGTGTGAGGCCAGTGTTTAGTGCACACCCCCTCCCACACGCTTTCCATCTCTGAAATGTGCCTCCATTGCTTGTTCACACACCCTGAAATGGCAAGGGATTTGGCATCCAACCGCTTTAACACCTCCAGCAAAATATCCTGATGCCACTCCATTACAGTTGAGAAACAGGGGGAATGTGAGGATGAGGTTCCGGGTCGGGGTCCCATATAACATAATGTCAAATCCAAGAACGGTCAAATACCAAATCTCGATGGGCGATGGGCAGTCTCAGCCAGGCATCTCGCAGCGATATAAGAGTCCGTTAAGAAGCCTCCAAAGCAGCCCACGGGCGACGAACTAACCTGTGGAACCAGATTGAACATGTCAAATGCACGCTTTGCAAGGTGCTCCGTTTCATGTTTCAAATATATATAAAAAAATGTCCTCGAGTAAATTGCACCTAAAGTCAAAAGATGCCAGGCTTTTATTTCAAGAAAATTCGCAGCAGGTGAGTTCATTTACGCCACCTGTGCCAATTTAAATTATGGAAAGTCCAGGTCATGGGATTCACACCAATATGACCCACAACGTTGAACTTGTCATTTCATACTTACTTAACTTGCCATTCCCCCTCAATTTGGGGAAAGGTTTTTGAAGTGAAGCATGTTCTAATTGTTGATAGTGTTATTGTTTTTTCTTATACAAAGGATCGGTGATGTTATTGATTGTATTGTTAATTGAGAGAGTAGGGCATCTATACCAAGGTCATTACTGCTTATTTCTTTTAACTATATAAATGTAAAGATAATCGATTTTATGAGACTTAATAAATATTAATTTTGAGTGGACGTTGACAATTCACTTAAGCCCCACCACTAGGTCTTACCACCATATTCATATATAATTTAGGTATTGAACAATGTTATTGTTAAAGTATGCTCTATTGATAGAACATACTCGTGTGTATATATATATATATATATATATATATATATATATATATATATATATATATATATATATATATATATATATATAGTGCACTAAAAGTTGAGTAGATAGTATCTAAAATTTGTTCAACATTTACTTAATAATAATTTAAAGTAATCAATCACATTATAACATGTAAAATTCAATTATTCGTATTCTAATGCTCAGGTATTGGCACTCCAAAGGTTAAGTTTTGGTCATAGATTTAAAAAGTACATTTTATGCGCTGTCGTGATAAAAAAAATTATATCATAAAATGTATAATGAGTTACCTTCAAACCTTAGTTATACGTAATTAAGACAACATACTAAAATGGGTAATTTTTTAGGTTTAATGTGATACCACAATAACTCTACATGACTCCAAAGTCAAGGTGCATGGCTTCTAGGACCTTTCCCCAAAACAGATTGGGCAGACATTTAACTTAAAAGTTATTATTATAATTACATATAAATAGATTGTAAACTAGAATATCTAAGGTAAATTTTATGTAAAAAGATATCGAGGGATATCATTCTTGAGGTGCATCTACTTATGTCACAAATCTAATATGATATGGGCACCTCCAAAACGATATTTATATATTTTATATAAATTTATCTAAGAGAAGTATGTTAGTAGCGTTTGTGGGTATTGCACTTTTTTTTACAAGTAATCAATACAAACACTACAACATATATTGCACAACTTCACTTATAATGTTTTTATAGAATAAAAGGTGGTGTGTATAATCATACATTTGTAATGGGATTTGTATACCCAAGTATTGTTAGGATTTGGTCCTCCCAATAATCTCTCTACACATTATAAAAATTTGTATTCTTCCTAGTACATTATTTGACACTTCATCTTGGTCACTAGCTTGTGGATAGTATGCGGCACTCATCTAGTGCAAGATTATCTACTCCTTTTTGAGCATCTTGATGGTCTTGTTGAGGAAGTGTGTGCCCCGATCACTGATAATATTTTATGAGCATTTGCTCCTTGTTACATGATGTTCTCATACAAAAAAAATATAACGTCTTTTACTTCATAATTTGGAGTCACAACTACTTCTACACACTTTGTGAAATAATTCATCGTAATGATTATGTAGCAAACATTGGATAATTCATATGGTGGAGTAATAGACACATCATAATCTATCCCCCACTATTCAAATGGTTGTGTTGTGATAATTAGATTGATTGACACTTCATCTCTTTCATTTGGCTTGTGGATGCACTTGCACACATTGCAATGTTTTTCATCTCTCTGTGCATCATGAAACATTTTAACCCACTATAATCCACTTTATAGTATCTTTCCCATAGTCAATTCACCTGTGAAATGACATCCAGCCACCATTTCATGCGCTTCATTCAAAACTTGTGCTCTTTCAAGCTCCAAATCCACCTTGTGAAGGACATCACCTTGCCCAACTTATAAAGGAATCCATTGATAATTGTAAATGGAAATGCTATTGTATCAATTGTTTATTTTCTCTTTTTGTATAATGATTTAAAAATGTGCCATGCTATAGTAAAATTGAAATCTCGTACAATTGCTCATGAACTATATTGACTCTGAATAAGTGCGCATGTGATCATTTTTTTGTAAGTTCAGTTTCTCTCCTATTTCTATCTAACTCATATGATCTGTTCCCACATTCTCTCTTCCTAGTTTTACATTGATCTTAAATTGATAATCTCATTCAAGATAATTATCCACCTTGAAATCTTACATCCCAACAAGGGCTTATATACTATGTATCACAAATCATGGTGATATGTGAAAAACTCAAATGGGGTTGCCAACAAGTAGTACCAAAAATTATATAGTGCAAACACCATGGCTAAGGCTTCTCTTTCTATCATGGTGTAGTTCTTCTCCATGACTGATAGCTTGTGAGTTGAAAAATGATAGCTTGTATTGTAGTTATTCTCCCTGCTCCAGGCTTCTCTTTTTGTCATGGTGTAGTTCTTCATTTTTTGTAGTGATTTATATACCATTGGGTTCTCATCCTCAAATACAAGTTTATAAATGAAGTCTTTTTAGACTTGAGCTCATGTTCTTATTTCTCTCCTACATCCCTAATAAATATACCATGCTTAGAGAGAGGAGTTAGTGAGCCTTATAAAATATGAACCCAAGACCTTCAATCTATCTATGTTTTCCATATCTCCACATAAGAATGGACATGTATCTCTAGGAATTGCCCTAATTGAAACTTTGGCCTCATCTCTAATAGTTTAGCTATCATATGGAAACTTGTTTACAACCTTTCATAGGATTCTTCCCAGTCGAAGTCCTTGAATCTATGGATATCCTACCAAAATTCTGTGATGCCTTTCAATTAATGATTTAACACACTTACGCAATTCTATACACGTGGGACATGAAATTTGATCTTATTGATGAATCATGACAATTCTTTTATGCTAAAATACTAAGGAATATAATGGTTTATTGAAAATACCATGTGAATGAACCTTATTTCATGGTAACTTCATCAAGGGTAAATTTTAAAATCCCATATCCCAAACCCCCTTAGATTCGTTTAGGAGAATCTGATTCGTAGCCTTGGCAAATTGGCAAGTCTAGAATTTCCTCCAATTCACCCAACCGTATTTTTATGTTAATACTTTCAATCTAGGAGGTAATTTTTTTTAGGTTTTTTTCTATGTAATGATCTTATCAAGCCATTTCACCACAAGTAGGCTTTAATCAAAGAGCATAACTTTTATTTTGGCTCTAGGGGTAGCTGAGCCATTCAACTCTACCATTGATCGAGTTGTTTGACTCTATCATCTACTTACTGTGGAGCTATTGGGCTATGCCTAGGGCCAATCTATTTAGCTCTACCTACAATTGAGCCATTCAATTTTATCGATGGTAGAGCTACTCAATTCTGCTAACTGTGTAGTTATTTGGCTCTATCAAATGGCCAAACTGAATAGCTCCATCGAATGGCCAAACTGAATAGCTCTATCAAATGACCTAGTTGAATAGTTATGTCATTGCCAACACAAATGTTTCTGCCAGGTGCCTGTGTCTAGACCAAAAGGGTTGTAAGTGTGACTGGTCTACTCCCAGGTTGCCTGGTCACTTCCAGGTGGTCCTATAAATTATGCCCTCAGCACTCTAGAATCCATTTAGAACATATGGGCTCGCCAAAAAATGGTTGAGAATGTTGCAGTTGAACAATGATAAGTTAATAAACAATATAAAACCCTTGCTGACATAAAAATTAAATTGTTACATGGAATTTAGGATTAAACTGATCTTAATTCTAAATTTCATGCAATAATTCAATCTTTATGTCACCAAGGGTTTCATCTTTTTTATTATGGACCATTTTTTAGCTAGTTCATATGATTTTGTATGCATTCTAAAGCTATCCAATGGATCCATGACATGGTTGCTAGAGACAATTTCACTGGTTCCTAATTTTAAGGTGCACACATCAAGTTTTATTTTTACTTCAGTATCCTTCAACAGGGGAGGTACATTTAATGGTTTTCTTTCAATGTTTCAAATTTTAGTTTCCTTATTCTTTTCCACCTAGTCCTAGTAGGACTTGTGAATATAGTCCTTGATTTTTTTAATTTTCCATGCCCTTAAGTTTTAACCCTGGTGAAGGTTTTTTGTAGTCCATTTAGCATTGGCATCAATCTGTCATTCGGCAAAGTTATTTATTAGCATCATTCATCACTATCATTTGGTATTATCATTCAGCATTTTCGTTCAACGGTGTTATTAGGCACTACCATTCGATTAATCGAGATTCAAAGGTGTTTTATTGTTTGATATCGGGATCAATGGGTATATTATTATATATGTGTGCATGTGTGTGTGTGGTGAATTAAACTATTTCAAAGATAATAATGTAAAGGGTTGGAGAGTTGACCCCCAAAATAATATATATCCCTAATATTTTAGTGATGCAATCCCATCTATCGACCCTAAAAAATTGCCAAAACAAAAATCTAAAAATTGGAATATTCGTGAATTAACAAATATTTACCGCTAAAATTTACCCTAACTTCATCCCAAAATTTTCATATTCACATCTGAGTCTCATCTAGTAAAATATCTTGAACCCCAAAACATTCTACCATCTTTATCTGACTCTATGTAATATTGGTTAGTCACAGTGAACTCGTAAATCTTATCTATCTTTGACCTAGTGGGTGATTGTATTAAAGGTGACTCGTATCCCATTTTTAGACATTACTTTGGAAATTATGAAATTTATATTGGTTTCTTATGAAATTGATCTAATCTTGTTCATTATAACACAACCCTTGAGGGTTGTGATAATTATGGAAAAGTTCACTCTTGGATAAATTCATTCTTTTTTTACGGCATCTACTTATACCAGTAATATGGTATGTGAGCATGGAGTGAGTTTGGTTTATTTAGTATCATATATTATATGTTTTCCATTTTATTCAAGGGAATGAAAATCATGACATCATCCTAATGACCTTCCAACTAGTTATCTACAATATTTATAATCACCTAATGAATATAATCCGACTTCTTTCTAATCAATGCACTATAGTGTGTCTCATATGTCTTCATATCTCTGGCATCAAAGGCTCCTTACAATCATAACTCTCCTAGCTTGAGATCTATGCCTTCCAACTTACCAATAGGTTTGATGCACCCATAACTTTCTAAGCTCAAAGTTATTGGACTTTAACTAAGTATATGTTTTCCAACAACTTTCCAAGTAGACTTAGGCACCATATTGACAGTGATTCCAAAATTAAACACAATATTTGACTCCTCATATCCAGTTAAATATCCATTCAGACATCCATATACCATGTTTTTTGGTTTTAATGTACAAGACCACATTTTCTATTTTATCCTACCCCTTTGTGGCACAATCTAGCAAGTTGTGGAACAAGTTTGTGATATTCTATTATATATCCTCATTTTGTAGTAGACTTGTCAATTTCATCAAATCTATCAACATAGTCACTACTCCTTCCTATTGTAGAATGTGCATGATTTGAACATAAATTTATGCTTCCATATTCACTACATTGGCATTGCTTCCATTATGCATTTTAATTGACTATAATAGTTTGGTTGCTTCATTCATCAGTGGTTTCTCCCCTCTAAGGTCCAAAAAACTTGTCTTCTTAGACTTCTATATATTATTATCCCTAAGGGGTTCAATTCCTTGATTTTATGTTGCATAGTTATAGTAATGTGTACAAATTCAAGTTGTTATGTCAGGTGATCACCACATTTACATTTTGTATTATCTTATCCTTCCTTTGTTTCTCAAATATAAGAAATTCTTGAGTATTTTTTTGTCTAGAAACACTAAAATAATACAAAAGGTGTCTCGCTAAGGGTTACTAGGTTAATTAGGGGGAATGTGATTCATCTCCAAATTTTCATATTCACATCCGAGTCTCCTCTAGTAGAATATCTTGAACCCCAAGGTATTCTACCTGTTAAGGTGTGGAGCCTAAAAGCTTCACATATGAGCGCATTACCAAAGTTGCAGGTTTACACAGTCATCGGCATCGGTCAGGAGCGATCGACGTCGATCCGGTGCAGTTGAAGAGACGCCGGCGTCGGTAGAGGATCGGCCAACGTCGGTCACAGGCAAGCAGGTAGGAACTGACGTCAGTTACCTGTGCGTCTAGAATGATATTTTCGAGGACAGAAGCGAGTGTTTGCATGATGAGTTTAAGTCTTAGTCTTAAGTTCACGTTTCTATTATTAGTAAGATTGTTTTTTAGAGCCCTTGTTCAAGAGGCTTAACTGTTGGTTGTAAGTGCATGCTCAAGTCTCCTAATTCTATATGTAAAATTAGATCTTCTTAGCTTAGTGTGATTATTGTAGTAGTTCATTGTATGTGAATGTTGAAGAACAGTACAGAGTTGTATCAATCTAGGTTGTTGGAGTTGATTGTACTTGAGAGAGAGAGAGCTCTTAAGGGATAGAGATCTAGAGAGAGATCTTGTGCATCTGAGAGAGGTGTGGAAGAAAGAAGTTTCTTCAATTGTATTCTTTTTGTAAAGAGTTTAATACAAGTTTTCAGGGTGGTTTCTTGTATCTCTTATTCTTTGCTATTATCTAATTCTAGTTACTTATCCATCTGATTTAATTTTGTGGTTTATTGCTTTCATAAGTGTAATCATATTGTTGGTTGATCCCCAACAAGTGGTATCAGAGCCTTGGTTGTAGGTTTAGAGTTTGATATCCAATAATTGGTATCAAAGCTCAGGTTCACTAACAGGTGGTTCAGATCTGTGTAGTGTGTATTGATTACAGGTTGCTCACAGGAGTTTCTGCAGGGATTTTTGTTTGAGTGGGAGAAGCAATGGCAGATGAAAGTAAACTGAGAATGGAGAAGTTCAGTGGCAAAAACTATCAACATTGGATAATGCAGATAGAGGACTATCTGTATCAGAAGGATCTATACTTACCATTAGGTGGGATTGCAAAGAAGCCCACAGACATGGAGGATGAAGAATGGGAAGTTCTTGATAGAAAGGCTCTGGGGTCTATAAGACTGAGTCTAGCATCTACTGTGATATCTAATTTATCACAGGCAAAAACAACGGTAGAGTTGATGACTACTCTAGCAAATTTGTACGAAAAACCCTCCATTTCTAATAAGGTATATCTTATGAAGCAGCTATTTAATTTGCACATGCAGGAAGGTGGATCTGTATCTAATCACCTAATGATTTCCATGGTATTGTAAATCAATTAAGTTCAGTCAAAATTGTATTTGATGATGAAATAAAAGCTCTTTTAATATTATGTTCTTTGCCTGAAAGCTGGCATAGCTTAGTAATGGCAGTTAGCAATACTGCATCTGCATCAAATATTTTAAAAGTAGAGGATGTTGTTAGTGTTATCTTGAATGAGGAAATTCGCAGGAAAAACACAGAAGAGACATCTGGGAACACTTTAAGTTTTGAGAGGAGGGGAAGGCAAAAAGAGAAGAGCAAGAAAGGGAGATCAAGATCTAAGTCTAAAGGGAAAGGTAGATCCAAATCCAGAAATGGCAGAAGGTCACAATGCTGGAATTGTGGAAAGATGGGGCACATAAGCAGAGATTGCTGGTCAAAGCCTAAGGAGGACAATCAGCACGAAGGAAAAGAAGAAGCAAAGGTTGCAGGTATTGCACAAGATGCTTTAATATTCTCTTTGCATAATAATATATAATCTTGGGTGTTATATTCTGGTGCATCTTTTCATGCTACCCCTAATAGGGAATATTTTTATGACTATATCCATGGAGATTTTGGAATAGTATACCTAGGGGATGATGAACCCTGTAAAATTATTGGCAAAGGTAGAGTGTAGCTGAAAATGCAGAATGGCAACACATGGGTGTTGAGAGAAGTTATGCATGTTCCTAGCTTGAAGAGAAATTTGATTTCTGTAGGAAAGTTAGGGGATGAGGGTTGTATAGTAACTCTCATAGCAGAATCTTGGAAGGTGACCAAGGGTGCACTTATTATGGCCAAAGGTAAGAGAGTAGGTACTCTCTATTTATGTAATTATGTTACTAACAATTCTCCTTCTGTATTATCTACTTCAGATGTGGATGCAAAATTGTGGCACTCAAGGCTTGGCCACATGAGTGAGAAGGGGATGTCAATTCTTAAGTCTAAAGGTAAGCTTTCAGATTTGAAAAGCATGGATCTAGAATTTTATGAGCACTGTGTATTTGGAAAACAGAAAAGAGTTAGTTTTCTCAAGACTGGGTCTACAAAGAAGAAGCATAAGTTGTAGCTTGTTCACACAGACGTGTGGGGATCGGCTCAGGTAGCTTCTATTGGAGGATCACAGTACTATGTTTTGTTCATAGATGATGCTACAAGAAAGGTATGGATCTACTGTATTAAGAAGAAATCTGATGTATTTGAGACTTTTAAGATTTGGAAAGCTATGGTTGAGAATGAAACAGGTAAAAGATTAAAGTGCTTGAGATCTGACAATGGTGGAGAGTTCTACAGCTATAAGTTCAACTGGTATTGTTACATGCATGGGATCTGTAGGTAAAGAATGGTTTCAAGGACACCTCAGCAGAATGGAATTGCTGTAAGGATGAATAGAAAAATCATGGAGCGTGCAAGATGTATGAGATTGCATGCTGGTTTGCCCTTAGAGTTTTGGGCAGAAGCTATTGACACTGCAGTGTACCTGATTAACAGAGGACCCTCTACAGCTCTAGATGGTGTAATTCCAGAAGAGGCTTGGACAGGTAAAAAGGTAGATCTCTCTTTTCTCAAAGTTTTTGGTTGTGAAGCCTTTGTGCACTTAGATAAGGAAAATAGAAAGAAACTCGATGCTAAGTCTATGAGGTGCACATTTATTGGCTATGGCTCAGATGATTTTGGTTTTAAATTTTGGAATCTAGGAACTAACAAGGTAATTAGGAGCCGTGACATTGTTTTCAATGAAAAAGTGATGTATAGTGATCAGCTGAAGAAGCTAAATCAATCTGGGCAGAGCAATAGTGAATTGGACGAGGTGACGGTCCAAAATGAGCTCGCGGGAAAAAGAAATAATCACTTACAGGAAAACACAGAGACCGATGTCGACAGGATAGGAATCGGCATCAACAGAACATAAATCGATGTCGGTCATACAGAGACTGATGTCGACAGGACAGACACCGACGTCGGTCAGGCAGAACCAGTGTCAGCCTGTAATAGGTCTGGAGGTGACCGAGTTCGGTCATTGTCAGAGAATTTGGGTGGACAGCGTGTTGTGAACGAGTCTCAGACACCCATCAGGAGGTCAGAAAGGGTAAGTAAGCCTCCAATTAGATATTCTCCTTCATTATTCTATTTATTGCTAACTGATGGTGGAGAACCAGAGAGCTTTGAAGAAGTAATACAGGTGGAGTCCAAGAGTTAGTGGGAGCACGGCATGGTTGAGGAGATGGAGTCCTTAAGAGAGAACCAAACATGGGATTTGGTTGAGTTGCCAACTGGTAAGAGAACACTGAAGAACAGATGGACCTATAGGTTGAAAGAAGGTGAGAATGGATAGATGAGATATAAGCCCAGATTGGTAGTGAAAGGATTTGCACAAAAGCCAGGTATTGATTTTGGTGAGATTTTTTCTCCTGTTGTTAAAATGACTTCTATACGGATTGTACTGTCTTTGGTTGCTGTTGAGGATTTGCATCTTGAGTAGCTAGATGTTAAAATAGCATTTCTTCATGGAGATTTGAATGAGGAAATTTATATGGAACAGCTGAAAGGATTTGAGGTCAAAGGAAAGGAGAAGTTAGTGTGCAAATTGAAGAAAAGCTTGTATGGCCTCAAGCAAGCTCCTAGACAGTGGTATTTGAAATTTGACAGGTTTATGACTGAGCATGGCTATAGTAGGTGTCAATCTGACCATTGTGTGTATTTCAAGAGATTGGATAACGGTAGATATATTATTCTATTGCTATATGTAGATGATATGCTGGTTGCAGGATCATACATGCATGATATCTCTGAGCTTAAGGTGAAATTAGCTCAAATGTTTGCTATGAAGGATTTGGGAGTAGCAAAGAAAATCCTTGGCATGAGCATTAAGAGAGACAGGAAAAATCACATGTTGATATTGTCTCAAGAGGATTATGTGGACAAGGTGTTGAAACGGTTCAATATGCAGGATGCTAAACTGGTAAGCACACCTTTGGCTGGACATTTTAAGTTGAGTAAAGAACAATGTCTTAATTCACATGATGAGGTAGAGTACATGAGTAAGGTTCCATATTCTTCCGTAGTAAGGAGTTTAATGTATGCAATGGTGTGTACTAGACGTGATAATGCCCAAGCAGTGGGAGTTGTAAGTAAGTATATGGCCAATCCAAGTAAGGAACATTGGAAAGCAGTTCAGTGGATCCTTAGATATCTGAGAGGAACCAACAGTACGCACTTGTGCTATGGAGGTTCAGATACTTCTCTACATGGTTATGTAGATTCAGATATGGTAGGTGATTTGGATGGCAAGAGGAGCACTACAGGATATGTTTTCACTGTAAGTGAAACGACGGTTAGCTGGATATCTAAGTTGCAGAAGGTTGTTGCCTTGTCAACTACAGAAGCAAAGTATATTGCAGCCATAGAAGCTAGTAAAGAGATGATATGGATGACACGGTTCATGGAAGAGCTTGGAAGGGAGCATGGGAGTTGCAGATTGTATAGTGACAGTCAGAGTGCAATCCATTTGGCTAAGAATTCAGCTTTTCATTCAAGAACAAAGCACATATAGCTAAGGTACCACTTCATACTGCAGGTACTGGAAGATGGTGATTTGAAGCTGGAGAAGATCCATACAGATAGGAATCCTGCTGATATGTTAACCAAGCCGGTTACAAAGGAGAAGTTGAATCTTCATTCAACTTCTGTTGGTCTTCATGATTGAGTTAAAGATGGAGGAGCTAGAAGATGTTGTTGTACAGGTATTGGTGCAGTGATTTATCTCTAAGTGGGAGATTGTTAAGGTGTGGAGCCTAAAAGCTTCACATATGAGTGCATTACCAAAGTTGCAAGTTTACACAGTCACCAGCGTCGGTCAGGAGCGACTGACGTCGGTCTGGTGCAATTGAAGAGACGCCAGCGTCGACAGAGGATCGGCTGACGTCAGTCACAAGCAAGCAGGCAGGAACCGGTGTCAGTTACCTGTGCGTCTAGAATGCTATTTTTGAGGACAGAAGTGAGTGTTTGCATGATGAGTTTAAGTCTTAGTCTTAAGTTCGCGTTTCTATTATTAGTAAGATTGTTTTTTAGAGCCCTTGTTCAAGAGGCTTAACTGTTGGTTGTAAGTGCATGCTCAAGTCTCCTAATTCTATATGTAGAATTAGATCTTCTTAGCTTAGTGTGATTATTGTAGTAGTTCATTGTATGTGAATGTTGAAGAACAGTACAGAGTTGTATCAATCTAGGTTGTTGGAGTTGATTGTACTTGAGAGAGAGAGCTCTTAAGGGATAGAGATCTAGAGAGAGATCTTGTGCATCTGAGAGAGGTGTGGAAGAAAGAAGTTTCTTCAATTGTATTCCTTTTGTAAAGAGTTTAATACAAGTTTTTAGGGTGGTTTCTTGTATCTCTTGTTCTTTGCTATTATCTGATTCTAGTTACTTATCTATCTGATTTAATTCTGTGATTTATTGCTTTCATAAGTGTAATCATATTGTTGGTTGATCCCCAACACTACCCTCTTAGAGCAACTCTATGTAATATTGGTTAGTCACATTGAATTGATAAATATTGTCTATCTTTGATCTAGTGGGTGGTCATACTGAAGGTGACTCGTATCCCATTATTAGACATGACTTTGGAAATTATGAAATTTATATTTGTTTCTTATGAAATTGATCTAGTCTTGTGAATTATAACACACCCCTTGAGGGTTGTGATAATTATGGAAAAGTTCACTCTTAGACAAACTCATTTTTTTCACATCTACCTTATTCCAGCACTCTGAGATGTGAGCATTGGGTGAGTTTGGTTTCTTTAGTATCATATATGGTTTGTTTTCCATTTTATTCAAGGGAATGACAATGATGACATCATCCCAATGAGCTTCCAACTAGTTATCTACAATATTTATAATCACCCAACAATCATAATCCCACTTCTTTCCAATCAATTCACTATAGTGTGTCTCATATGTCTTCATATCTCTGACATTAAAGTCTCCTCACAATATTAGCTTTTCCACATTGAATTTTATGTCTTCCAACTTACCAATAAATTTGATGCACCCATAACTTACTAAACTTAAAGTTATCATACTTTACCTTAAAATATGTTTTCCAACAACATTCAAAGTATACTTAGGCATCATATTAATAGTTCTTCCAAAATTAAAAACAATATTTGACTCCTCATTTCCTAGGAGTTCAATATCCATTCTAAAATCCATATCCCATGGTTTTTTTTATTTTAACATACTAAACCATTTTGTCTATTTTATCATGCCCTTTTGTGGAATAATCTAAAAATTTGTGTAACAAGCTTGTGATATTCTATGATGTATCCTCATTTTGTAGCAGACTTGTCAATTTCATCAAATCTATCAATGTAGTCACTACTCGTTGTAAATGCACATGATTTGAACATAAATTTATGCTTCCATATTCACTACAATGATAGTGATTCCACTATGCATTTTAATTGACCATAATAGTTTGGTTGATTTATTCATTAGTGGTTTCTCACTTCTAGGGTCCAAAAACTTGCCTTCTTAGACTTTCTAGATATTATTATCCCTCATGGGTTCAATTCCTTGATTTTAATGTTGCATCCTTATAATAATGTATACAAATTCAAGTTTCTTATGTTGGGTGCTCACCACATTTACATTTTTTATTATCTTATCCTTCCTTTATTTCTCAACTATAAGAAATTCCTAAGTTTTTTTGGCCAAAAACTCTAAAATAATGCAAAATGTGTCTTGCTAAGGGTCACTAGGATAATTATGGGGAATGTGATTTATTTTCAAATTTTCATATTCACATCTGATTCTCCTCTAGTATAATATATTGAACCCCAAGGTATTCTACCTTCTTTAGCTATCTCTATGTAATATTGGTTAGTCATAGTGAACCAATAAATCTTGTCTATCTTTGACCTAGTGGGTGGTTATACTAAAGGTGACTTGTATCCCATTTTTAGACATGAATTTTTAAATTATGAAATTTATATTGGTTTCTTATGAAATTTATCTAGTCTTATGAATTATAACACAACCCTTGAGGGTTGTGATAATTATGGAAAAGTTCACTCTTCAACAAATTCATTCTTTTTTTATATCTACATTATACCATCACTCTGGTATGTTAGCATGGGGTGAGTTTGGTTTCTTTAGTATCATATCTAGTCTATTTTCAATTTTATTCAAAGGAATGCCAATGATGACATCATCCTAATGATCTTCCAACTAGTTATCTATGATATTTATAATCACCTAGCAATCATAATCTCACTTCTTTCCAATCAATGCACTATAGTGTGTCTCATATGTCTTCATATATTTGAAATGAAAGTCTCCTCGCAATATTAGTTCTCCCACCTTGAATTCCATGTCATCAAACTTATCATTAGGTTTGATGCACCGATAACTTTCTAATCTCAAAGTTATTAGACTTTAGCTTAGCATATGTTTTCCAATAACTTTCCAAGTAGAACTAGGCATCATATTGACAGTGCTTCCAAAATTAAACATAATATTTGACTCCTCATATCCTACGAATTCAATATCCATTCTGAAATCCATATCCCATGGTTTGTTGGTTTTAACATACCAGACCATTTTGTCAATTTTATTTTACCCTTTTGTGGCATAATCTAGTAAGCTGTGCAACAAGTTTGGGATATTCTATGATGTATCCTCATTTTGTAGCAGACTTGTCAATTTCATCATATTTATCAACATAGTCACTACTCCTTCCTATTGTAGAATGTGCATGATTTGAACATAAATTTATGCTTCCATATTCACTACATTGGTAGTGCTTCCATTATGCATTGTAATTGCCTATAGTAGTTTAGTTGTTTCATTCATTAATGGTTTCTATCTTTTAGAGTCAAAAATCTTGTCTTCTCAAAATTTCTATATATTAATATCCCTCAGTTCAATTGCTTGATTTTTATGTTGCATCCTTATAATAATGGGTACAACTTAAAGTCACTTGTGTTCGGTGCTCACCACATTTACATTTTGTATTGTTTTATCCTTCCTTTGTTTCTCAATTGTAATAAATTCCTAACTATCTTATTGGCCAAAAACTCTAAAATAATGCAAAAGGTATCTTGTTAAGGGTTACTAGGACAATTACGGGGAATGTGAATCATCCCCCTATATAAGTTGAAATTTATGGGATTTTTTTCTACCAAGGTCCCTATTTACAACCTTGGTATCCACCCTCCTTCTATTATTACCCATAAACTCATGATCTATTCTTATATCCCCCATATTCTCTTTGGTGAAGGAGGTACCTAATTGGTTGATATTGAGGTTAAAGTGAAACCCATCCTAACTGATGTGTTTGAGAAAGAGGTGTCCAAGTTATTTGATATTGGGTCAATTTTGGTTCCTAATTTCCTTATTGAGACATATTTTTATTTGGGAATATGGGATTAAAATTTTGTAGTGGTAGCTATGCAATACTGCAAACATATTCCTAGTGATATCATCTTGATATACTTTAATTCCCTATAGTTTTTATCATCACGAGTGTTTCATTTTAAAAAAAATCAGCACGTGTGCTTTAAGTTGTCATACATAATTTTTCACTAAATTATAATTCACAGTGGAGTGATCTTATTTGTAACAAATTTCATACAATGCCTTCCTAATGCAAGGACAATCATTATAATGGTTCCCTTCTTGCCCATATAATATACACCATAGAGAGATCTTTTTCTTATTTCAATCTTGCATCTTATCCACTCATCACAACATTATGTCTATCTTGGAATCACTCTTAGAATTTCCCAATGAAGTGTCTACACAGTCCTCAATTTTCTCAACCCGTACTATAACTATGATCTATCTTTCACCTTGTTTCTAATTTGTGTTTGTGCTATTATAAACATTATTTTACAATGTAATATATTTACAAACCAAGATTCTTTATCTACCTCTATGAAATGAAAGATAAATTTATTCATAACATCTAAGATCCTCTTACCATAGTCCCAAAATTCCCCCCCCCCCCTTGGTTTTTTCTTGGTTTTTCATTTTTATATTTTGTCACCAAGTTATTATTTACCTTGGTAAGAGGAAATTTAGGGCCTCCACACTTATACATGAACTAAATATATATTATTTTTACAACCCCTATAAGTTCATACCAATTGGACTCATCAGTTTGAACAACCTTGGCTTCCCAGTTCATTTTATATGTTATGAGATATTTTTTAATGTTCGTGGATCTATCATTTTGATGCAAATTAATAAATCTCTTGTATGGAATTCCATGCCCCCTATGAGATCAATATTCACCACTAATGTACTGTGTGTAGAAATGGTTATCTTAAGGATGGATTCAATGCCCACTAACACTATTAATGCACTTGAATTATCCACTTTGTTTGATGGGATACCAATTTTTTATATGAGTGTATGTAATATCTCCATAACTTCTCCTAGACACTTCTTAGTTGTTACCATTTCCCAATAAATTTCTAAATTAATTGCTTCTACTAATAGTGATGCCATGGGGGATGTGATCCTATTGAGTGAAGGAAATGAATTTGACATTTGACTTGGGCCTTCTTTATATAATAAATTATGAAAATATTACTCTTCCCATTCAATACATACATGTTGAAGGGTAAGATACTCTCTAAAACTACCATTAAATTCTTGATCTCCTCTATAATATCGATTCTTTTAATTCTTCTCTCCCTATCTAATTCTTTTAATTGTTTTGATCCTTTAGAAGACTCAAGTAAATCAAAAATAATATTTGGATTGTTGTTATTATATATTTCATACTTTCATCATCATGTAGATGATGATTAAGTTTTCAATGTGAAGACTCCCTAGCATTGTCTCGGGTAACCTACTTCATACCTTGTGTGCATACAAGGTTTAATTCCACATCACAATAGATTATTCTCATAGTATTATATACCCTCAAAAATTCCTTCATGATTTGAATTATTAGAGACCAATGCTTCTATGGTTGAGAGGAATGATGAGGAATCATAGAATATAATTAATTTTATAATTTGATTTTTACCAGATGTACATTTTAATAAGTGAGAATTAAATTTTTGACTCTCATTAACAATTCCCTTGATTCTCTCCTAGTTAAGATGACCAAGATATTCCCTCCTTTCAAGGGATGCTTTTTTTATAATTATTAGGTTATTTGTGGTTGTTTCCTTAATTATAGGACATAGGGAGTCTTAGATTAAAAAAATTAATTCTTCTTTTTAGTTAATGAAATTTTGAGTGTGAATTACCAAAAGATAATTTGTCACACATAAATTATGTAGACCTTCATACTACTTCCACATTTCATTCATTAAGTGGACCCCTTTGGGATTCCATATAATAGCTTATGCCTTTTTTATGAATTGGGTTTGTGTTATTCCCTTGTTTGTGAATTGGGTTTGCATTATTTGATACCATATTTTACGGTGTAGGCCCTCTACAAAATAAATTAATTTATTTTCATCTATGAAATAAAATCTCAATTTTCTCATAACATCTAAAAACCTCTGATTGTAGATCAAAAAAAATTCCCTTAGTTTTTTCTTGATTTCATTTGAGTCTTGAATAATTTGGTTCACACACTTGTGTTGTTTATACATTATACCCAGGTTAATCTTTACCTTGACCAAATTTAATTTAGGTCCTCTGAGCATTTATACATGAAATATATTGCTTTGCTAATTAAGGCCATTATAATTTTGTAGCATTTATCCTTGTCATTTTGAACATCCTTAGATTTCCACTTCATTTCATAGGTCAATAGGTACTGATTAGGATCCGTGAATTCATCATATGGATGAAAAGTCATGAAATCTCTTAGAGCTAATGTCATCCCACTTGTGAGAGTAATATTAACCACTAGCCTATTAGGTATAAAAATTATTGTCTTTAGACTAGTTGTGATGTGTACTGGCATGGTTGGCGCACCAAAATTATCCACTTTACTAACTTAAATACAAAATTATTCTCTAATTATATGTAATCTCTCTATGATTTCTCTAAAACACTTCTTCATTTCTACTATTTTATGGTAAAATTTTGGATAAATTACTTCTTCTAATAATGATGGCATGGGGGATGTGATTTTACTAAGTGAATGAAATGAATTGGACCCTTGACTAGATACTTTTCTATACAAGACATTAAAAAAAAATTGTTCTTCCCATTCAATATATAAATATATTAGTTCAAGATACACTCTAAAACTAACAATAAAATTCTTGATCTCCTCTATGATATTTGTTCTTTCATTAGGGTTTAGGGTTTAGAACTTAAGTCTTAGGGTATATAGGGTTTAGGTATAAGGTCTAATGGTGAAGGCAATTAGGGCCAAATTTATCTCTTTTAACCAATATGTGACTATAGAATGTGATTTTGGGCTCAACATCATCATAGATTGAGCCAATTAGTCAATTGGAGTAATAAGTGAGGTGATTTGGGCCAAATTGAGCCCTATGAACATAATTATTACTCTAAATGATGTTAATTGAGGATAAATTGATTGGTTTAGGGCTTAAAATTTAAGGTTTAGGGTCCAATCACAAAGGCAATTAAGGATAATTTTAGCTATTTGAACCTATTTATGACCATAGAATGTGTTTTTCGATTTGATTAGCCCTTATGCCATCACACATAGAGTGAAATAGTCAATTGGGGTAGTTAGTGGTATGATTTGGACCAAATTGAGCCATGTGGACCTAATTCTTAGTCTAAATTAAGGTAATTGGGGATCAAATGATTTGTTTAGGGTTTTAATAGTTTATAATTTATGGTTTAGGGTTTTTAGGGCATTGAGTTTAGGGATTCAAGTTTAGTTTTGAGGGTATAAGGTCAAAAAGATCATGGTTTTAGTGTTAAGGGTTTAGGTTAGGGTTGTTTATGCATACATCCAAGACTACATATGTGATTTGGTTAATGGTTAAAAAACACACACTTAGTTTAAAATCTTTTTTTTAGATCAAGAATTTTATCCCCTAGGTACTCTACTCTATTATATTATATACGATGCAAGTCTATTTTTTACTAATTTGATGCATGTCCCCACCCTCAAAAGTAAAAAAAAATATCTACTCATGGTTGACTAAAGAGTGCATGTCTATTTTTTAATAATGTTATTCTTTTCCCCACTTGGTACTGCACATCAAGCAAGTTTGATTTTTAATTATTGGAATATTGTCCCCACCCTAACAAGTTGACAACTTTGTGCAATCATGGGTGATGTCTTTCATAATAGAAATAAGAAGAAGTTAAAGCACAAAACACTAGAGGAATTACAAGTGTAGACAGAAAAGTAAAGGCAACAAATGCAAAAACTTCATGCAAGTAATTATACTATCACTAATGAATTGAATGTCATAAATAATGATGAAATAGACAATGATATTATGCCAAATTATGAAATTATAATTGGAAATTTTGATAGTATACCAAATTATAATGTGAGTCCACATTCAAATTTTAAATTTTTTAATTTTTATGATGATGATAGAATGCATGATGATGTAAATTACATGAAAACATGGAGTGGTGAAAGTAACAATCAATAAAACACTATGGGAATACCATTGAATGAAGAAACTAGTAATGAAGAAAATAATATGGATACACCAAATCAATCAAGTTTACCACTAAGAACACCTCCTAGGATTTTGAAAAGATGACCCATGTATTTAATTGAAATTGATGAAAATATTTTTAAACCAATGCCTAAAAAAATATCTTGGCACCATATGAGAAGAAAAGATGAAAAAATTGGGACTCACACTTTCACAAATTAAATGAAACTCATGTTGTTACATTGATGAAAGTGCATAAGGTGAGACCTACAATGAAAACCCTAGGACTAAGAACATCTAATATTGATGGTGTAAATAAGGTAATTGTTGAAATTTTTCATAATGCATATCATTAAGTAGGTGTGAAAAAATTCACCAAAGATGGTAACAATTCCCAATGCATTATTACAACTTATGTGGTAAGTTTTCAAACTAATAATAAATGATTGATTACATAAACAAGCCGAACATTGCACATAAGTATAAAAACACTAATGAAAGTAACTAGGAGACATAGAAGACTTGATGTTTCTAATAGCAATGATTTGTGGACAATCTCTATTAGTCTCTCGTAGAAAAACAAGGCTATAGTTGATGCCCTAAAAGATTTACTTAAATTTTTTTAGAAAGATAACACAAGGGTATCACCTAATATTAGAGATGTAGTGAAAAGAAGATTTGGTTCTTGTAACCATGAACCACATCCTAAATGTTTTTTGGATATGAGTCAAACACAATTGTACTCTAAATTTGTTTAAAAATATCCACATATTTTTATTAGTCAAAGATATTTTGAAATGGCCAATTCCTTCTATGTGAAAATCAATCACACATGCACTACTTGTTGTTATAGGTAACATGTTAAATTTTCATTACATTATGATATTTTTCATCATGTTCATTTTACCTTGAATACTAACAAAAAAATTTAGGAATGTGGAGTGGAATCCCTACCAAAATTAGCAAGGGAATTCATTGCATGTGTTTTATGTGAACAACGAGATGGACAAAAAAATTTATAATAAGGCATGTTTAGCTGGGACTTGCAACATTTGTGGTGGATTGGCAAAATTGAAAAAATGTAACCATGAGGAGGGTACACATGGAATTAGATAAGAATTGGTTGGTTTTAGTAAATATAAATCTGTAACATCAATTAAAAGATGGAAAAGAATCTAAAAGGTGTGATCTTGTTATAGAATAAATACTTGTTTCTTAATTAATGGACAAATTAAGGGAGGAAATTATATATGATTATGCAAGGCATACACATAGAAATCAATGGCTAGATGAAATATTCAAGTTAAGTAAGGCCACATTCCCACTTGGTACTATTATTTTAGTAGTTGACTTTGTAGAAAATTACACATTGCAACCATAAAGATAGATTCAATCATAATACTACCATTCAGTACAAGTTTCCCATTTTATGCATATAGTATTCATGGATTCACCTGACAGTACAAAGCATGATTAAAAAAACTATTAAGGGAGTACCACTTCTATGTCATTAATGATCGAACACATTCTTCAAAGTATGTTCATGGTTGTTTTCAAATGTTTTATGGAAAGTTGAATGAAAGGAGCATTACTTTCAATCAACATTATATTTGGTCAGATAACTGCAGTCACAATATAAAAATGCACAGATGTTCTACTGGCTGAGCAGGATATATGTGACCACTGTGTCAGGAATCTAGAACAACAAACATGCTCTGATGCCACTAGTTGGGATCTTGCTCCTCAGAAAGAGCACAGTATGATTACCAAATATAAGCAATTGAATATGCGGAAATAACCAGAAACACAAGTAACTGGAATTCACCAATAGCACAGAATATGAGAGACAATACACTATCTTGTATTAACACTAACAGAAAAGAATACAACAAAGAGCCGCCACACTCTTTCACCTTACAGAGATTCGCCACACCTCAAGTGTTCAGTAATTCTTCTCACACACACTCTCCTACACAAAAATGGTCCCAACAACCAACTCACACACAGAATTGGTGTTCACCTCACCAACCAGTCAGTAATAACCCTGTCGGTACATCAAGCACTCTATAGCACTTCAAGCTGATCTCTCATGAACCTGCAACCTGCAATTCAAAGACCAAACTTACATGTAGATCCCCAATGAGCTTGCAACAACCTGCAACTCACAGATCTTACAACTAGAAGGAACTCTTCCTTTCTATCTCATGCCTTATACAATACATGCCAATGGGTCTATAAATAGATCCCTAACTCAAACAATAACTTAGACTCTTAATTTAGACAATTGTCCTCGCAGCACAAGACTCTAACTGGTCTCAACATGCAAACTCTTTGTTCACTTAACTAACTGTCTGTGAAATGAGTAGTTCTGGAACACACAGGCGACCGACGTCGGTCCCTGCTTGTCTGGTTCTGCCGACGTCGGCCGACTTCCTGCCGTCGCCGGTGGCCTTCTGCACTGGTCTCTACCGACGTCGGTCCTGCTGCCGACGCTGGTTCCTGTAGAACTCAGCAACCATCTGTTCCTCAGTTTGCAAAGGTTGAAGCTTTTAGCTCCACAACCTAACACACTGGTGTACAACATATTTGGAATTCTAGTAAAGTAGACCATGGAAAAGGGGAGCATGAAGGTGAAAATAGTGTACCAAAAGAGTGCTTGCAAGAGATGAGTTTAAGTTTGAAGAGGTCATTGATTTGACAAATACAAAAAACATAGTTGAATGGTATAATGAAATTATGGGCCATGGTGCTCAACAGAAGTTATTATTTGTAGATATTTCTAGCAGATGAAAGATGAATAATTGGAAATGTATAAATATTATATGATATTAGTAGGATCAAGTGAGTTACACTAATTTCATATCTCAAATGCAAGTTCTTGGATGGTTCATATGAGGCACATGGCATGTTTTTATTCTACATGCATTGGCTTTGTTTGGAATGTGTGAAATTCACAAAAATGAGTGGATGAATGGAGTTGTAGGCCTCTAGCTACAATTAACACTTATCAGGTTCCACTAGCATTACAAATTATAAAGCTGACATCATCACATGATTTTGACCATGTATCTGATATAGTGAAATTAGTAATATATATTTAACATTTGTTTCATGTACTAAATTTAATAAATATATCAATATATCATGTTATTAAATCATTTTTTTTTATAATGAAGGGCATGTTTATGTAGTTATTTCATACAAGGATAAAGAGAAGAGAACAAACTACTACTTGTGTCGATGTGTCGAGGAAAAACATAGGTTGACTTTTGTGGTCATAGATGGGGAAAACATTCACTATCCCATTGGGTTTGTGTTCATAGATGGGAAAAACATTCACTATCCCATTGGGTTTGTGTTCATAGATGGGAAAAACATTCACTATCCCATTGGGTTTGTGGTAGTTATTATAACTTAGATTTGACACTCTCCTATCAAAAATTCAAATATATAGTTGTCTGAAGACTATGAAGTACATAGGAAGATGCTCCACTATTCAAATTTGGTTTTTTAACAAATGTTTAGTTGCAAAAATATCAAGATAGGTCACTAAAAAGGACTTTATGGAAGGTTTGTGAATCTTATTATGAATTGATTCTTACTACTATAAATAATAGAGTTGATCCCAGTGGTTCCTTCTATTGAACTCCCAAGGTATGTTGACTTCTCAAATGAAAATATGTTTACTTTTATCAAATTTTATTTATTTATTAAGTATTACATATAAATTTCAATTTAATTACATATTGACATATTTTTTGTAGGTTAGTTTTGCCAAATTAGCTTCTACCTTCACATGGTTGGCACTGTTAGTAGAGCGTTCCATATTCTCAAAGCTAAGAAAGCTTTCATTTCATGTAGATGATTGATTGTTTTACCTTTTAGTTCATGTAGATGATTACACCTTCATGTAGTTATCACCATTAGTAGATATGCATATTTCATCTAGGGACATGGTCTTGAGGCCCAAATGGGTGCTCAGTCTCCTAACTAGACATACTTGGATGCCAAGAAAGTTACATTTTAGGATTGATCAATAAATCTTCTGCCATGAGTTCAATGCTTTAAAATCCAAGATATTTAGGGTGAAATTAGATGACTTCTAAATGCACATGATGGTTCTTTTGGTTTGTGTATATGAATTACAATTTGCATTTTATGGTTGTCCAAAGTTTGCCTTAAAATACCAGTTTTGCCTTGTAGGGACAAGTAGTCTTGAGGTCAGAACGGGTGCTTTGTCTCTTAACTAGGAATAATTGGATTCCATGAATGCAATCCTAGATTTTAATCCCCACCCCTAAGTGGTGGTGATGTCATTTTTCAGCCATGTGCCTTCGAAGATAGAGATCTTGCACTGTGGCTTGCATCTTGCATTTAGGGACCAGTCTTCAGGCCAGAATGGGCAATCCATCTCCTAACTAGGCATACTTAGATGCTATGAATGTGGTCCTAGAGGTTGATCCCCACCCTTGACATGGTGTAAATGTCATTTTTCACCCATGAACCCCCATAGATAGATATCTTGCAATATGGCTTGCATCTTGAGGGATAAGTGGTGTTGAGGCTGGAATGGGTGCTTCATCTCCTAATTGGGCATACTCAAATTCAAATAACAGGGTCCTAGAGGTTAATCACCACTTATGATGTGGTGGTGATGTCATTTTTCACCCATGATCCCCCAGAGATAGAGATATCACATCGTGACTTGCATCTTGACAACATTTATTGTCAATGCTACTTGAGGCCAATTTGTTTGCAAAAAAGGGTATCTACATATATTCATAGTCCATGATTGTAGGAATGCATGTAAATTTCACATACCAAGGTGTTGGAATTTATGTATTTTGAAGTGGAGGTCCTAAAAGAATAAATGTCTATTGGAGGTAAATAACCTATCTCTTAACTACATAAAAGTTGTATTTTAGGACTAATCATTGAATCCTCAACCATGATTTCATCCACACTTTTCAATCCAAGAGATTCAGGTTACAAGTAGATAAATTTGACATTCACATGATTTTTATTTTGGTTCATAGATATGACTTACAATTTCCATTTTACAGCTATCCAAAGTTTGCCTAAAAACACTAGTTTTGCCTTATAGGGACAAGTGGTCTTGAGGCTGGAATGGGTGATCCATCTCCTAATAGAGCGTACTGGATGCCAATAATATGTTCCTAGAGGTTAATACCCACCCTTGACATGGTGGATATGTCATTTTTCATCCTTGAACCTCGAGAGATAGAGATCTTGTGTTGTGGCTTACATCTTACATCTAGGGACAAGTGGCCTTAAGGCCAAAATGGGTACTCCGTCTCCTAACTGATTATATTCAAATGTCAGGAATGTAGTCCTATAGGTTAATACCCAACCCTAACATGGTGGAAATGCCATTTTTAACCCATGATCCCTTGAAGATAGAGATCTTACACTGTGGCTTGCATCTTGCATTTAGGGATAAGTGGTCTTGAGGTAAGAATGGGTGCTCTGTCTCTTAATCAGGTGTACTTATATGCCAATAATAGGGTCCTAGTGATTAATCACCAACCCTGACATGGTTTAAATGTTAGTTTTCACCCATGAGTCCCTGAAGATATAAATCTCGTACTATGGCTTGCATCTTGACAATATTTCTTGTCAATGTTGCTAAGGCCAAAAAAATTGTAAAAACTGGTATCCACATGGATTCAAAGGCCATGGTTATGGGAATGCATGTAAATTGCACATATAGAGGTTTTATAAGTGATGGATTTCAAAGTGGAGGAATCAAAACTATAAATGTCTATTAGAGGCAAATACCCTATCTCTTAACTACATGAAGTTACATTTTAGGACTAATCATTGAATACTCTACCATGAGTTCATATATGCTTTTAAATCCAAGATATTCAAGATAAAAGTAGAGGACTTAAACATACACATGAATGTTCTTTTGGTTCATGGATATGACTTATGATTTCCTTTTATGGCTGTCAAAAGTTTGCCTAAAAAACACTAGTTTTACCTTAAAGGGATAAGTGGTCTTGAGGCCAGAATAGGTGCTCCATCTCCTAATATAGCATACTCAAATGATAAAATATGGTACCAGAGGTTAATCTGCACCCTTGACATGGTGTTAATGTCATTTTTCACCCATGAGCCCCCATAGATAGATATATTGTACTGTGGCTTGCATCTTGCATCTAGGGACAAGTGGCCTTGAGGCTAGAATGGGTGCTATGTCTCCTAACTGGGCATAATAAAATGCAAGGAATGTCTTCTTATAGGTTAATACCCACCCTCGATGTGGTGGAGATGTCATTTTTCACCCATGAGCCCCCAAAAATAGATATTGTATAGTGTGGCTTGCATCTTGAATCTAGGAATAAGTGGTCTTGAGGCAGGAATGGGTGCTCTATCTCCTAATTGAGTGTACTAAAATGCCAAGAATAGGGTCCTAAAGGTTACTCACCACCCCTGACATTATGGAAATGTCATTTTTCACCTATGATTCCCCATATATTTAGATCTCACATTGTGGCTTGCATCCTGATAACATTTATTGTCAATATTGCTTGAGGCCAAAATTGTTACAAAAAGGTTATTTGTGTGGTTTCAAAGGTTGTGGCTATGGTAAAACATGTAAAAATTTACACACCCTAAGGTTTTGTAAGTGATTAATTTATAATTAGAGGTACTAGAAGCAGAAATGTCCATTGGAGGCAAATAACCTATTTTTAAACTACATGAAAGTTACATTTTAGGACTAATCACTGAATCCTCTACCATGAGTTCCTTAATGCTTTGCAATATAATATATTTGGGTTGAAAATATATAAATTTGACATGCACATGACATTTCTTGTAGTTCATGGATATGACTTATGGTTTTCATCTTATGGTTATCCAAAGTTTGCCTAAAAAACACCAGTTTTGCCTTATAGAGATAAGTGGTCATGAGGCCAAAATGGGTGCTCCATCTCCTAACTAGGCATACTAAATTACCAAGAATGCAGTAATATAGGTGAATACCTACCCATGACATGGTGGTGATGTCAGTATTCATCCATGAGCCCCTATAGATAGAGATCTTGTACTATGGCTTACATTTTGCTTCTAGGGACAAGTGGTCTTGAGGCTAGAATGGGTGATCTATCTCCTTACTGGGCACACTTGAATACTAATAATAGGGTACTAGAGGTCAATCATGACCTATAACATGGTGGTGATGTAATTTTTCACCCATGAGCCCTTAGAGATAGAGATCTTGCATTGTGGCTTTCATCTTGTCAATGTTGCTCTTGTCTAGAATTATTATAAAAAATGGTATTTGCATGGATTTAAAGGCCATGGATATGGGAACACATGTAAATTTCACATCCTAAGGTTTTTTAAGTGATGGATTTAGAAGTGAAGGTCCTAAAATAAAAAATGTCTATTAGAGGCAAATAACATGTCTCTTAACTAAATGAAAGTTACATTTTAGGAATGATCATTGAATCCTCTACCACAAGTTATTTGATGCTTTTAAATATTATATATTAGAGGTGAAAGTAAAGGACTTTGAAATGCATGTGATGGTTCTTTCGGCTCATGGATATGAATTATGGTTTCCATTTTATAGATGTCTAAAGTTTTCCTCAAAAACAATAGTTTTGCCTTATAGGGACAAGTGGTCTTGAGGCCAAAATGGGTGATCCATCTCCTAACCAGGCATATTTGGATGCTAGGAATGCAGTCATAGAGGTTAATACCCACCCCCAAGATGGTTTTAATATCAATTTTCACCCATGATCCCTTGAATATAGAGATATTTTACTATGGCTTGCATCTTGCATCTAGGGAAATGTCATCTTGAGGCCGAAAATAGGTGCTCCATATCCTAACTAGGTGTACTCAAATGACAATAATGTGTTCATATTATTTAATCACCATCTCAGATGTGGTTCCAATGTCCTTTTTTAGCCATAAGGCCTTAGAGACAAGAAAAAAAATTATTAATAGTTTGCCATGGTAACAGGGTTTTGTGTATGAAGAAACTTCCTTTTATTGCAACCTAAAGGGATATGCCAGTTATATTTCTTATATTCATCTTTTCCTTACCTAAATAAAGAGTAATAAATTCAATTTAAGGATAAGTTTCACTTTTTTTAAGGTCTAAGTAGTTGAAACCTTCAAGCAACCCTGTTTTGTGTATTCACTATCATTTACATGCACTTAGAAGAATATTCTTTTGTTCAAGAAGTAATAGTCTATAATTTTAAGTATAATAGTCTATAAGTATAAGTATAACCATTGGTATTTAAATTTATCATATAAAGATAAGTATAATAGTCTATTCATGCCTTGTGATAGACCTTACATGTAGTGAAAACCACCTTTACATTGAAGCATGTACAAAAGGAATTTGTGCCCCTCCTCATTACACTTTATGCACAAAAGGTATTTTAGTGTTTTTTTCAAGACCTTCATTGATTTTTTCTCCCAAAACATTTTCATGTTGGCAATATTCCCCTCTCTCAATAGGTTTATGCTTGCATCAAAAAATTGATCTACTTTTATCCTTGGTGCAACCTCAAGAGCTTTGTGTGCATCTAAATATTCTTTGATGCATGACTTTTCTTAAAGAGGGCCAAGGGTTCTCAAACAAACCACATAATGGTTGGCCTTATCAAAAATAGCTATTAGACTAAAAACATATTATTTACAAATAGAAGCCCATTGCCTTGCTGATTCTACTTAATGCAACAACACAGACAAAAAATGGAAAAAAAATAGAAATTTCTAGATCAAAGATCAAAACACATACTTATAAGATCTGCTATATATAATGTATTTTTCATAATTATAATCACATTAAATTTTTTATTGTATTATGTCTATTTAACAACAAACTAAACCAAACCATAACACAAAAATAGTTGCATATACTTCAAAAAATATATTTTATGATCATTGTAAGGTAGATTTTTAATGCTCAACAAAATTTTAAGGTATACAATGATGTGAACATGTAATATTATATGTAATAAATTAAAACAAAATCCAAAACTTGAAATTAACTTTTATATTGTATTCTGTCTATTTAACAACAAACCAAACCAAACCATAACACAAAAATAGTTGTATCTACTTCAAAAAATATATTCTATGATCACTGCAAGATAGATTTTTAATTCTCAACAAAATTTTAAGGCATACAATGATGTGAACATGTAGTATTATATCTAATAAATTAAAACAAAATCCAAAACTTGAAATCAATGAGAATGTTTATAAAGTGCACTATTATACAATATATAATGTATATAATATCCATAAAATTTATATAAAGGTGTAAAAAATGTGAACACAAGTGATACAATATCCTAGGTCAATTCCATATAGGCTTACAATGTTAAAAAACTATACACCAAGCCATATAGGCATATGACAAAATGTCATCAAACATGATCCCAATCATCAAAATGCATCACTCTCTTTGCCTTGATTATATAATCCTCTCCATTGGATACCTTCCTCACAGCTGGAGGTGTCAGATTTATATGTAAATATTGTCATCAACTTTACATGTACTAGATCAAAATACTTGAAAAATTAACAAGTTAAGTTTTTAAAATGATAAAAAAATAATTAATAGGTGCACTTATCACAAACTGGTAGTCATGCTCAATTTGGGAGTGGCACTCAATAGGGTCAATGATTAGTTCACATTGGCAAATGAGAGTGTGAAACGGATCACCAATAGGAGCCAGTGACATGCTTATGATAATAGAAGGGCTAGCTCCCTACAAACATATATATAAATAAAATATAAATTCAAAATTAGCTCATAAAGATTTAAAATAATTGGATGAATCATTGAAATATAATATAGAAATTTATAAATTAAATTATCAAATATACCACGTCACGCCTGCTAATCATTTCAACAGGACCAGGAGACATTATCGGAGGAGATAGCATACACAATTATCTTGTGCATCAGCTATTTGCATAAATACAAAGGATATTTATAAAACACACATCCATATTTACACTTAAATATTATAATAACTCTCGTGTACTTTTATGAGTTGTTATGCAGATGAAATCATAGTAGTAATACCTACGTTTTCTCCCTCCTGAATAGATGGAGTGTCTAGTGTGGTCATCAACTAAATAAATAAAATTTCATTATTAGTCACTTTAGCATATATATACAACACCATACATGTATAATAAACCATAACATTAATTAATTCTTAAAAAACACCTATGTATAGGTATATACAGGCATAGTAGCAATGTCACACACGCTTGTGTGGCATCCAAAACCTACTGCAACATAAAAAATCACATAAATTATTGATCTTTCTACATAAAAATTAATTATTACATTTTAAATTGTATAAATATTTGAAATTTAACAAGTTTGATAATATTTTTAACAAATATTAAAGTTACTTGGGAAGTTGTAACCAAGGTGTCTAGATCAAATGTAGATGGCTAAAACATAGTGAGGTTGATATCATCTAGGCCCACAAAAATGCCACCATGAGTGGGTTGCATGATATCCTCCTCCTCCTCAGGTCTAGTGTATATAGCACAACATGATCTATAATAGTTAGCTCATCGGGTAGAAACACTAGATGAAGCCTCACCATATCCACCCTCACTAGTAATAGTATGATAAATTCGGCTCATATGGTACACAAAGGTGTTAGTAAGCACCTTAAGTGCATGCAAAGTATCAATCTCTATAGTCTCCTTGACTGTAGAGGGTAGGGTCTTAGGAGGATCTGGTTTGTTGATATGTACTCTCACAAGCTAATTAGGTACATGATGTGCACCTGACCTATCCTGCAGAGAACCCTTTCCTCTTCCAAAGAACTCCAAAAAATCAAAATAGTTTGAAATTTTATTCAACACAAACTCACAATACAATTTTCTCAAAAAATACATTGAGACCTCATTATTTTTGTAAGGTGGGTGATCAAAGACCATCCACCATCGTTCCTAAAAATTTAGTGTGATCAAATGGTGAGTGCACCAGTGGATTGGAATCCATTTGGCCATCACATCTAAAGGTGCACTAGTTTTCTCATCAATGAATAAGGCACAAATTTGAGCTTTGATTATATTTTTATCTTTCACAGTGGTTGCAGATAATTTGACGGAACAATATGCCCTACATCTATTTTTATAGTCAGCCCACCTATCAATTTGACATGTTAACCACTCAACTTCATCTAATAATGTTTGTATTGTGTTTTTCAAATAAATTCGATGGGGGTTGTTTGCACGGGGATCCCTCAATGTCATAATCAAATTCTCAAGTTTGATCTTATTTTCAATGATATGGGTTGCTAAATGCTCTTGACTACCTTGGGGGGCTTGAGGAACTACAATGGGGTTAGGAGGGTTGTGTGGATGAGGAGGGATAGGAGGTTTTTATGAGTGAGGAGGGATAGGAGGGTCAGGGTGTTGTTCAGTGCCACTTGCCTCAGCATGTGCTGAAAAACAAAAAAATATATACAATTTCAAAAAAAATGCAACAAAATTAACTAATTGTGTTTGTAAATGCAATAAAATACATTTGCATACCTCTCTTCTAGTGTGTCATTGTCAAATTTGGATTGTTGAAGTGCTTATTGCTTATCTTAGTTGCACATATTTGTTCTTTTCCTCTTTTGCTTATGATTTTCATCGATGCTAAACTAATGACATTAACGATTTTTTTTTTTTTCTTTTAAAATGACAGAACCGCATCAAATTTGGATTGTTGGAGTGCTTATTGCTTATCCTAGTTGCACGTATTTATTCTTTTTCTCTTTTGCTTATGATTTTCATCGATGCTAAACGAATGATTTTAACGATTTTTTCTTTTTGTTTTAAAATGACAGAACCGCGTGCGCGGTCACACCACGTACACAATTTATATGTATACACGATTTTGGAATCACGTACGCAGTTCTAAAAATTGCGTACATAGTGTTTAATAACCACATATATGGTTCTATTTTTTGAAAAAAAATGTCCGTTTCTTGGGCCGCCATCTCCGTGCACTTACCCATCATTTAAGTTACACCTTCACAAATTCTACGTTGTTCAAGTCACACCTTTACAAATTCTTTGTTCTGTTTGATTTCAGGTTCAAATCCTACATACATTTATTGTGCATGGATGTGACCTCTAAAATTCAAGCCTCGGATGATATTACAATTATTGCAGCTACTTTGGATGTTTTTTAAAATGCATAGTTTTGATCAACATATGTGGTGGAATGTTAAGACTATAAATTAGTACAAAATCTAGATTAAAATAGAATTGCAAGACTAAAGTACTCTTGCCAAACAAAATCTTGACCACTTAAAATGAAATAATACAGACGTCTAATTTGAATGCTAATAAAACAAAGGGTAAGATCTTATTAGGCTTACTTATTAATCAGCCTGTATAAAATTAAGCTGATTCGGCTTAAAGATCCACAAAACCAGGTAAACAATAGCTCTATTGAATGCTCAGAAACTCAAAAAAAATGATTATACAAATCCTAGTTCTCTTGTCTTGCAACTTGCTTCTCTAGAAGAGGAGATGATAATAACTGTCAACCGCAATTGTGGATATGCTTCATAGGAAGCCGCTGGTACAACTGAAAATGAATTCTATTTTTTGGGTAAAAAAATAAATAAATTCCCCTTTACTAGACTAGGCAGTTTACGTGGCAAGACAGAATTTATGTGCTGAAGGTCGGTGAGTGCAGAACTATGCTGGTCAAATTGAGTCTTTGGCTAATGGAAAGGACAGATATAATGTATGTTATCGAATTTTTCCGATGTATTTTATGTTCTGTACAATTATTTTTATAAAACTTTGTATAATGAAAATATTGTATTATTGTAAAAAGACATGTCACTGTTATAATGAAGGGAGAGATATAATTCAATTTTTTTGGATGTATTTATTAGGCTTAATTTATATTATATATAATTATTTTTATAAAATTTTGGACAATAATTTTCAGATGTATTAGGCTTACTTTATGTTATGTATAATTATTTTTATAAAACTTTATATAATAAAAAAATTGTATTATTATAAAAAATTATGTCAATTAAATTGTAATCAATTTATTAGGCTTACTTTATATTATGTATAATTATTTTTATAAAATTTTGTACAATAAAAATATTGTATTATTGTAAAAAAACATGTCAATGTTGTAATCAATTTAAATGAATATGTCTAAATAATATAAAGGCATATTCTGAAATTGATAAAGTAACTCTTAAGGAAAACTCTATAATTATTATAATAATATATATTTCAAATTTATGATTGATTAAATCAAAAATTAGATAATTATAAAACGATTTTATTAATTCTATTTTTTCAAAGATTAATAATACCAAAAAAATTAAATTCAAAATTAATAATACCAAAAAAAAACAACAAACAAAAAAATCAAACCAAATGCAAAGAATCACACCCATGATAATTCCTCCACACCTTAAATCATGATCACTAATCAAAACTAAATAATTGACCCAAATCACACCCTGAAAAACAAAAGCCACCACTCTGATTTCTTAAAAATTGTTAAATAAAAACATTAAGAATAATCCCACAAAATTAATGATTTAATACGATAATTGTTATTCACATTCTCTGAAATATTGATGTGTGTAAGAGGACAATGCTTTAAACTCTACTTCAAGAACACACCCTAATTTCTTGAAAATTGCGGCAGGTTTGGTCGTATTTTATAACCATCACTTTTCTTTTGCCTAACATGCTACGTCTATTCCAATTGATATTCAAATTACGTAGGCAGATACGCTCCTCTCTCTTTTTTGTGGACAGCTTTGGTCGTATTTTACAGCCGTCACTTTCTCCTTTGCCTAATTTGCTACGTCTATATATGGATGTGACATTCAAATGCTTAAATTTCATTGATATTCAAATTAGGCAGGCAAGTATTCAAATTAGATAGGGATGCTAGCTCTTCTGATCTTTCCTATAAAAGTTCTTCTGGATCTTTCCCATAAAAGCTCTTCTGGATCTTTCCTATAAAACTTGCCTATGGAGATTTAGCCCAGAAAAATGGTTGTAAAGCGCAGAATGGAGGTTTTATTAATGGTGAATATTTTAGTTGGCCTGTGGATAATCAGTGGTTTTGCAGCAGCTAGAAAAGAGCCGTATGTGCCGGCCCTGTTTGTGTTTGGAGATTCGTTAGGAGACGCAGGGAACAATAATTACATTCCACACTCGACAGCACGTGCAAACTTCATCCCATATGGCGTCTCCTTTTTCCCCTACCCAACTGGTCGCTTTACCAATGGCCGCACTGCTTTCGATTTCATCGGTATTATCACGATCTAATTAATTTTATGTAAGATCTAATGCAGCTTTTTCGATTATGTAAGATAGTATAATTAATAAGCGCATTTTGTGTTGTTATGGTTGCAGCTACCTTCTTGAGGCTCCCCTTATCCCCTCCATATCTCAAACCAGAAGCAAATTTGAGCACGGGGATAAATTTCGCATCAGGAAGTAGCGGATTGCTCGACTCAACCGGCGTCGTGGCGGTCTCTTCTGTTTCCCTTCTCTTTTCTTTAAATAACTTACACTCAGATCTGAAGTGATAATTTAGCCAAAAAAGTAAATGTCCCTCTTTATTTATCCCTTTTTGATGGTTTTCATCATTCGTCCTTGTATTCCCCTTCAATCTTGCAGAAGGTTATCCCGATGGCTCGGCAAGTATTTCAATTCGAACATTTTTCTTATGTTTTAAGGAAGAAACACCCATCTGGGGCTGAGCAAGCGAAATCCTACCTAGCCAAGTCTTTGTATTGCATTACAGTTGGAGGCAACGATGTGAACAACTACATAGCCAACGCTACATTCCAGAACAGCACCACTCCTCAGCAGTTCGTTACTTTGTTGCTCACCAAATTCAATCAATATATAACAGTAAGTTTCAGAATTGTCAGTTTACAGATCACTTCCCATTTGTAACATAAAAATATGTTTCTTCATTTGGTGATGAAGAACGATCATTACTGTGTGACATGACAGAGACTTTACCGTGGCGGGGCGAGGAAATTCCTTGTATTGGACATTACACCTGTGGGATGTAATCCTGCTACCAGATATACTTCCAATGGTGAATGTCTAGAAATCGCAAACCAGCTGGCTGTGGCATATAACACAGCTTTTAAGGCACTTGTTCCTCATCTCAATCAGAAGCTAAATGGAGCGACTGTAATCAAAATCAATGCTTACGATTATCTGATTAACATAATTGAACATGGCGAAGTCTTTGGTAACACACATTTAACGACTTCCCCATTGTTTTTTTTCAATTGGGTATGGCTGAAATTAATGTAATTTTTGGGTGCAGGATTTAAAGATACAAAGTCGGCATGCTGTGGATCAGGTATGTTTAATGTACAAGTGAGCTGTGGAAAGACGACTCCACCGGATTTATTTTGCAACGATACAAACGCACATGTATTCTGGGATGGTACTCATCCCACTCAAAGGGTTTATCCCATGCTTTCACACCAGATTTGGAGTGGAAGTTCTACTGTCATGTATCCCTTTAATCTCTCTACGCTAATCATGGTAGGAAACACTTCTGGCTTTTGAGGATACAAAAAATGCCCCGGATTTTACTTCTACATTACTGTTTGTCCCCGTTTTTGGGAATATAAATAACATGTAATCATCTGATGAGATTTAAATAGTATACTTTATTTTGGGAATATAAATAATATGTAATCATCTGATGAGATTTAAATAGTCTACTTTATTTTGGGAGTATAAATAATATGTAATCATCTGATGAGATTTAAATAGTATACTTTATTTTGGGAATATAAATAATATGTATTCATCTGATGAGATTTAAATAGTATACTTTAGTAATTTTATCATTAGATGGTCAAACATTTAAACTTACATTAGTGCCCAAAAAGTTAAACTCATTTTAATCCATCTGAACAATATCATGCCATCCTTTGGACACTCGTTTGGAAGAGGCTTAATTTGTACAATATTTTTCTGGACAATAAGTATACGGCAAATGGTTTAGCAGTTTTATGTCGTTCTAGTTGGGTTTTACCTATAGTGGCTCCACTTTTAACTTTTATGAGTAGGTCATTTGTTTAAGGTGAAGTCAGAATCGATTATTTTATTGTTGGAGGTGTTTATTTGATAAAAGTGTATCATTTAAAAAGTTGTAGTATGATTGGTAAGGATAATGATATGTTATATTATTTATTAAAATATATTTTTTTAAATATTTGAGATAGAAAGTTAAATGAATAAAATTATGATAATTTTTTAGATAATTTTGATGGATTGGAGACTCCATAATCATAACTATTAACAAAGGAACGTTTTAATTTAAATATATAATTACTCATCAATTATAATCATCTATATGTAATTTAAAATATGAACATAGATGTCGATTCTCTTATAATCAAAACTAACTCTCTTGAATATTAAATACTAAATTAGAATTAAAAAGTTCAACAATTTTTTAAATAAATTTAACTGGTTCAATAATTCTTAAACATTTCTAATAAACATATCAATTTAGAATCAATGTCAAATGTAATCAAATGTAAAGAATATAATAAAAATGAATTAAACAAATTATTTATGTCAAAACCAAGAGTAAATTTAAGGAACAAAGTATAAAGTTACAACAAACATTATACACTATATAAATACTAAATTTGTAGTATCATATGAGTTATATTATCATATAAACTATTAATACCATCAGGGCAATCATATTTTAAATATTATTAACAAATCTTAAATACTATTAAAAATCATCACATTACAAAGATTAAATCTATATTATCATATGAATTATTGATACCATTAAAATCAATCACATCTTGAATATTATTAAAAATATTGAATACTATTAAAAATCATCATCTAGATAGAGAGCATGTCATCAATAAGACCATTTATTTGAATAATTTGATCTACGTTCTTTATTTTCATATTTTCAATCTAAATTTCAAAATCCTCCTTATGGAACTCATGACCAATAGATTTGATTACTATCATAATCTTAACTTAAAATAAGTTTTTCTTTAAATATGTATCATTATATAAACATCTAATTTTAATATGGGGTAATTATTAAATGTAAAATTGTATTATTCTTGGGAAATTGTAACTTTGTTGATAATCAATTCATATTATCTTTTTACTAGCAGATCTTTCCAATATTTCTAGTTGTTCCTCTACTCTTTTTCCCTTAATACCTGTGTCTCCCCTCTTTCTTTCTCTTCCCTTCCATGTTTCCTTGAGTTTTGGGTCTCTTGTCTAAAACTATACACTATACACTTTTGAGGCACTGAAAATGCTATTGCAAACAAAAATAAAGGGGTCAAATTAATTATTGACTCTCTCTCTCTCTCTCTCTCTCTCTCTCTCTCTCTCTCTCTCTCTCTCTCTCTCTCTCTCTCTCTCTCTCTCTCTCTCTCTCTCTCTCTCTCTCTCTCTCTCTCAGATATGCACAAAGACCAAGCCCACTTAGATTTGAGATGGACATACACTTTATTGAACTCATATAATAATATTAAAAAAATCACACATACACCCCCATCTTGCGTATAGAATTTCAAAACATGAAGATGACCCTAATAAGTGTGGTCCCTCAATGGAATTGAGTAGTTCTTGCTAATCCATACTCTTACGTTCACACATGTATACACTTACTCATATGGTAATTACTCCCTCTCTAAAACACTCTCAATTCATGAGAACAATCACTACGTTCTTCCCTCAACTGGACTATCTCCTTGTATCACTCTCTCCTCTCTCACTTCTCTTATTGGAGAGATAACTCTTCCAAGTCTCAAAATTCTCCCTTGAAGCTACTCTCGTTGACTGATTCACATATTCCTGATTTTTTCTAACTCATGGAGTATTTTTTGAATTCCCAAGCATCTTTAAAATGCTCAACAATTGAAAAAATCATCATTTTGTGCAATTGCTTTATTTTTGCATTCATTATAGGTGAAACCACCACTCTATATAACCATCGTGGTGGATTCAAAATCACCCTAACTATTACAAAACCACCTCTTAATGCAAATAGATGGTTTCAAAAATGTCACTTACACTTACAAAATCACCCAAGTGCTTTTATCATTATGCAAAAGCTTACAACTTTCAGAGGTCATATCTTTTGATAATGAAATTGAAATGATATTTTTCGTTTTGAGAGCCCATAATTTTTCATTCAGAATCCAAATATGTAATTCCAATCTAAGTTTTAGATATTCCTCATTTCATTTTTTCTTTTAAGCTATAATATATCAATTTAGGTCATTAATGGCCACAAAGGCTTCTTGAATGATACTAATAGTAAAATATCTTAACCAAATTAGTTTAAACAATGTTGTTGTCTAAAATTTATCTTATTGGATGTACTTGATTTTGCTTAAGTGTTTAATTAATGATGTTTCCTATGAATCCTTGAAGATAAGACTTTACCAAACTAAACATGTGAATTCACTAACTAGTCTATGCAAACACACCCTACATCTTTTTAGTTAATACAAGATTTTTATTACCCCTTGGATGTTCTTAAAATAGAAATCAAATGTAAAAATATTTGTGAACTCCTACTAAAAAACATAGGGTGAGTGATATAGATATTGTTTTTGCAAGTTTTTATGGCCTTGGTGTCCCCTTTCAACTTGTTAGGTACCTTTAGGTTTTTTTCAATTTGTTTCTTCCTCCTTTTCCATTCATATGTTGAATTATAAACCATTCTCATTTTCCTAATTTTTATCACCTTTATCTTTACCTTTCCCATTATTTAATCTATTTTGAATTGAAACTAATCAAGTTAATAGAATTAAACTAGTGAAATTTGAATGTTGGAATATACATACCTGATAATAAAATACAATATGCTACAAAATTTTACTAAATTAAAAACTTGCTAAAAAATAGTAAATAAGCGTAAGGATGTGCAAACTTCCCTAAAATTGATTTTATGTTGATTGTACAAGTTGACTGTGACTGGAAACTGCTTGAAAAGAGTTGTTGACTATGTCACATCCAAAATTAAAATTGTAAACTATGTAAGGATAAGGCCACACTATTGTTATATCCTAGTTGACTGTTCACCTCATTTCTTGATCTTGGAATCTATGTTTATCAATGAGGGGTTTTTTATTATATAATGGAGTCGAATAGATATATAAAAGGCCTATAAAATACAAACCTTTGCTTATGCACAATAAAAAGGAAAGATATCAGATGCAAATGGGGGTAATAAGGTTAGGGGAATCACTAAGATTTCCTTAGAAAATCTTGCATAATCTGAATACAGCCTATATAGTCTAAATGGGCCTCAAACCGATAAAGTTCTCCCTCCTAGGTGGATCGTGTGATCTGTGATCATGCAATTATATGATTGAAGCTAGAAGATTGATTGAAATTCTTAAAAATGGATGCCCTTGCCCTGAAATGAAATATATTCAAACTTTGTGTATGACTATTAAAATGGCATAGAATTGAAATAAGAAGAAATAGTGATCTTTTGATTAGTGTGCAATAGAATTGCTAAGTGATTGCTATATTTATTGGGAGAAGCCTTGATGTGATTATATAATGAAATTTTAGAAATAATTTTGTTAATTGACTTTACAAAATGCACATAAGAGCTGTTGTGAAACGTCTCAATTTGAAAAAGTGGTTGTTAAAGTATGGGGGACAATGCTGCAGTGTGACCATGTCCAACCTAGTGTGGTCCTATCCCATAAGGATAGCTCAACTGCTAGAAAACGTCTGATAGGAACTTGTAGGTTGAATAGAAATGAATAAGCTTGAAATACGGATGTATGTATAATATTATATGTGTTTATAAGACAAAAGAGGCTCTCTTATAGATGAGAGTTAGATGAATAGTGAATAGACAAAGTAAGGTGAAAATGTCAAAAATAAACATTGTTAAACACTTTAATGATTAAATTTATGTGTCTACATTTGCCCCCACTTTATTATAGTGATGTAACAAAGTGAAATTGCTAGAGTAAATTAGATTATAATATGAGTGTGTATGAACACTTCGTCTTTGGATGCAAAGCTTGATCGTGTAAGATGCTTTAATGTAAAACCTAAAAAAAATATGCAATCTAATTACCATATAATTTGAAATTTGAGAAATATATATGCCTCATTATTAAAACAGTTAAATAAATTTTGAACTTGTGAAAAATTTAAAATGATCAAATCTCAATTTGAAAACTTTTAAAACCTTTGACTTGGTGTAAATGCTTTATTAAAATCCATACGATTGTAAAAAATTGAGAGCGATCAAATCTCAATTTAAAAACTTTTAAAACCTTTGACTTAGTGTAAATGCTTTATTGACGTCCATATGATATCACCATGTGCAAGAGGGTTAAAGTCCCCTTCGGTTGTAGCGTCGAGGAATGGTTTCCCATGTTTTTGAAATTGTAGGTCGTGGTCATGAGAGCGGATCTGATGGTAGCTGGACTTAGTCTAGGATGAGCCGCAATCCCATTCATGTTGAACTTAGCTGGACATGACATTGATGTTCTGGAAATCATGTTGACCTTGAACTGAACTATACGAGTATCTCTGTCGGTATTAGAGGGTTCTGCAGTGCCTGTCCATGTGACGAGGTTAATTGTGTTCAGATTTGGAATCTACGATGTCATAAAATTGGGCTCCATCGACGAAAACAGGTGCGGGCTTGGTTTCAACCACGACAGCTTGCATCTGCATCGTCATCATCGATATTTTAGTGGCTCTCATGTATTTTATTTTTACGGTTGGAAGCAAATGACTATCTTCAATGAACTCTTATCCTTCTTCATCAATGGTGGACAATATCATTCTCATGCACCCTACATTTTTCACTACATAGCACTTCTCCACCCGCAATTTGCTTCCCCTATCACACATGACAATTCTTCTTTTCACCAGCGTGGCATCCAACATGTTCTTCAGGGACATATTACTATCAGAGCTGACATTACTGGCATTGGCTGAATGGATAAGAGCAACCAGTTTACCTTTTAAGAATGTTTTGCTACTATATAGTGACGCACCATTGTAGCAAACCTCATTGCCTAAAACTACAAAGGTCAAAAAAGCCTTGTCATGCGTGCTTGCAACGATGGTTGTGATCCAAGAAGTGACATTTACCACATTCATTGGATTTGTACAAACACTGCCTCTAATGTATTGCATCTGCTCTTCCCCTTCAACATTACTGAAAATGCAAACTAACATGTGATATAATAGAAGTATGGTTCATGGATATCCAAACTAATTATGTGCGATTCAGTGAAAGTATGGCCTCATTCAATGTTCAAAATAAGATGTTAAGTGTAGGTTAGTGAGGTTTTATTGCTTTGTCCTCTCAAATAAGGTGCAAGCATAATGTGGAATTAGTGATATTAACTAAATTCTCACATTTGGCATTCACTAATATTTTTTTGAGATTTTAATTATCACATATTGATTTGACTTTTAAAAAGGTTTTATAATTACATTTTGTATGATAATCAATGTATTAACATCGTACTGACATGTCACATTTTGAAAATCAACAATTAAATAGTCGACACTCTAAGTTAACTATTGGTATAACTTTTAAGTGTTGACATGACACCATTTTGGTGTGAAGTTATAGTGCATCACTAATAGTGTCCCTCCCTTAATTACATGTAATAGATTTTTTGTTCGAAGAAGAAATGACTAAGACATTAATATCATAAATGTCATACTATACACTTATAAAGTCTTTATTTGTACTACAACTAATAACTACTCTAGTGGATTTTGTTATTTAAATAATAATGAGACATTAATATCACAAATGTCATACTCTACATTTATCAAGGATTTATCTAATACTACAACTAATAACTACTCATAAATAACTAATTAAAATAATACAATTCTACAACTAATCATAATTTCATTTAGTGGGTTTAATCTTTTAAATAATAACAAGACATATTTTTTCATGATAATTCGACATGCTAAAGCATTCAAACAAGCCATAAATCCATTGAGATATTTAAAAAAAATAAACAATCATGTCTGATTATTGAAGAATGAGTATGTCCCAGCAGAGTCACTAGGGGATTAGATTACTTAAAAATAAGGAAAAGATCAAGAATATGACCTAAGCCCTAATTTTTGATAATATTTAAGTGTCTGGAAAGCTTAAACCAATAGATATGATCCTTCCAGTCACCATGGTATTGAATAAACTGCCCCATAAGGTAAGATGCACTAAAAAACATAACAAAATTCTTTAATGGATGATATGAGGATCATCAAACTGTCCAACGAGTGATGTGTCAGTAAAACACTATTCTCTAATGATGGTAGACACTATTTATCCTGGTGAGGTGGCATGGCACTATTATTGATTACATATGTGGCATGGGATGAATTTTTATGAAGGCACATAGAGCACATGGTGGTGGACCAACCTTGTCTAAGGAGATGCTCTTCACTTTTGACTTTTCACATGTGACTAACTTTTACTATTCTCTAAATAGTGAACCCATGTGAAGGGTGGTGTAATTTTCATTTGATGGAGCCTTGTTCTTGGTTATCATTCCCTCAATGTGGAATGTGGTGTGGTATTCCTTGGTATTTACTCCTTGTTTTATCATGATTCTTCCAAGTGGATGTGGGATGTAAATGCTTTGTTGACCTTCTTCCTTCATGATTTCTCTTCCATGTGAAGTGTGGGGTCTTAATGTCTTGTTGTCTCTTTTCTTTCTTCTTTTATATAAGTGAATGTATCCATGACTAGTGCAAGGAGGTGAGTTTTGCTTGGGGAAAGGCTTAGGAATGCCTTTGATGCCTCAGCTTAGGAATGCCAAGTTTGTGTAATGAGTGTAAAGCTTTCTTGAGAAAGCTTGTTATTTGAGTTGATTAATGAGAAATTCAATGTCATTTTGAGAGAGATTATTATTATTGAATCCATGAGAGTGAATTTATAATGGGATTATGTGTTTCATGAGGGATTTATGATGAGAGGATTAATGTTAATATTCATTGCATTTATGAGAGAATTGTGTAAGTGAGAGAGTTGTGGCAGGTGGCCGCATTAACTAGGCATGCCATAAACTTATGTCACTCCAACCTTTCACCCATTGGAATGAAATATGGCTTAGTAAAATAATGGGATTATCCCCAAGGTTTGAGGTTTTGTCTCCTTGGAATGAACCTCCAAATAAGGCCGACTTCCTTCTAAACTAAGTGCACCTCATATAAGACCAACATGTAGGCCTAAAAGAGATAAACTTACCTACTTCTACAACTATGGATTTATCAAGGAAAATGGATAAGGATTAAAATAAAATGCAATGTAGTGATGCACCAAAGGTAGAGAGGGCACCTCTATAGGTTTTAAAGAACACAAGACACTTGTAGAAAACTCAGAACATACACAATCCCCAAAATGGACATGACTCTTACATAAATAATTTATATGAGGGTAAGGAGCTAACATATCATTGGGAAGATGAAGGATATCCACAAATAATTTTTCATAATCTGATTATACATGACATATGACCTGAAAGATAAAATGTTTATGCATAGAGGTGCGAAGGGATGGACAAAGATGCAAGGGATGAAGATTATCCACAAATAGAGATCAACAAACCATAGAATGGACAAAGAATGCAAGAAAATGAAGAAATATAAACTTAGTTATCATTACATACAAGGCTCAAGTAGTAAAGAGTTCATGGAGGGGAATTTTTTGTAGATTTTTTGTACTTAAAAATGTCCACCTATACAATGATAAATCTGCCTCTTTTTCAGGAAATCAGAGAGTTCATGGTTTTCACTTAGTCTCACCCAATAATTGGGAAGTTATAATATTTAATGATGATTGGGAAATCAATTTAGATATTTATCATAAGTGAAAGTGTGCCCATGCTCTAAAAAGTCATGCTTGATGTCACTAGCAATATTTGTATTTAAGTTCATGGCCTTGGGTTCAAATCAATGCACTGTATCAGTTGAAACTAGGTTTTGATGTGCTAAAAAACATCAAATCTAAGCACAGTAATTACTGGTGTGGAAGATAGTGTGTTTTTTATCTTTCATAATGATACAGGTATTTAATTCAGACTCTCTTTGCACACTACCAACTACAAACATTGACATGTTTTTAATCTTGCATTTCCCCAATTTAAAAGTAACATCATTACAAACAAGGAGAAATCAAATTTCTAATTCAATAAGAGACATCTAAAATAGAGTTGTAGATCAGAATATATGGCTAAAAACCAACATGTAATTGTGCACAACTGCATCCAAACCTTCAAAACATGGAAAAATATAAAATCACAAAGCAAGACATGAGAAAAACCCATCATATCTCATATTTATGGAAAGATTTTGAAAAGACACTCAAAAAGGTATTCTTATTTTCTTGAAATGATCAAATTAATCCCTACATAATACCCTTTTAGTTCCTTCTAGTCAAAAGTTGTTTCAATGAGGAATCTTCTCGGGAGAGTCACTTTGCACTATTCTATCTTTTCTCTAGAAATTCTAATAGTTGTGAAACCAAATGCATTTCCTTTTCATGTCATCAAAGTACTACCATACAAATTTTTAAGCAATTTGTATTTCATTTTGTATTATGAATATAGGTTTCAAAGGTGTACATAATGTAGATATGAAAACTAGAAACATAAAAAATTGACCAAGTAAAAATTAGTTCAAAAGCTAATTTTTTTGGTTGTGCATTTCACACATGGTTTTGAATAAATGTACACTATCTTTCTCATTTCACTCTAATGACATTTGGCTATCATCATGTGGGATTTAAATAATATTTGACCTCTTTTACCTCTGTATAAATGAGTTTGAAACACGTGCACTAGCTAGATATAAAAACTAGAAATACAAAAAATTGACTAAGTAAAACTCATTTCAGAATCTAAAATTTAACTTTGCATATTTTACAAGTGGAAGAAAAAAATTTATGACTTCATTTTCACATGCATTCATCCCACATTTGCCTACCATCATGGAAAATGTGAATGTGATTGTAATTTATTTGTCCCAATGAAATTGTGTTCAAAAAGTGTTGCATAAGCTAATAAACTAGAAAGACATACAAATCTGCACATTGTGTAGTTTTCATGATTGTGCTCTTTTTAAAAAAGGAATAAATTTATGTAAAATCCTTCACCATTGTATTCCCCTTACATTTTTATCCCATTATTAAAGTTTAAAAGAGAAAAAAATATGATTTAGCCCTGCAAATTTAGATCTAGAAAGAGCAAACTAGGTAAATTTGACAACTGGAAGATGCAAAAAATGCCAAGTAAAAATCAGCACAGAAGTCAATATTTACCTCTAAAAATTTAATACTTGGGGAAGATATTTCTAGTTATTGTCTTCACATTTTCACTCTTCCTACATATGGTTATCATCATGAAAAATTTGGAGAGAAATGAGCATAATTTGACTGTGTGGAACTACTACTACTCCTAAAAATTCATGTGCAAGTTGATTTGGTGCAGAGAGCTTTGCTTCTTCCATAGAAGATCAAGGTGACTTGAAGAGTCAACACTCCATCCTGTTACATTCACACATGTGTACAGTTACCCATTTGGTAGTTACTCTTTCTCTCCCACTTCATGAGAATAATCACTATGTTCTTCTCTTAGTATCACTCTCTCCTCTCTAATTCATGTATTCCTAAATTTTTTTGACTGATGGAGTGTTTTTTTTCTCAAGCATATTTAAAATTCTCAATAATTAAAAGATCATAATTCTAGGTAGTTACTATCCTTTTGCATTCATTGCAATAAAAACCGTCATTCTACATCAATTTAGAAGCATTCCAAATCAAGTCAAGAGATAACATTGTCAATTATCAAAGTCAAATTACTAGTTGCACACATATAGTGAAGGAACACAATTGCAAAATCATACTATGTGGGAAAACTATTTATGGCTCGATTCCCTCCTCAAAGTACCTAAATATATAGGCAATAATCAATCATCAATAGGGGTGATTGAAGTCAACTCAGCCCGTTAAAATTCTCATTATTTTTTGTAGGTTTATAGCTCTCATAAGTACACCTATAAGGGTTTCTAAAGAAAGGAGAAGGAAAACAAAGGTTTATACATGCCATTAAAAAAATCAAAACATCTTAGCCCTCTTAGTAGACACAAGTGCAAGTGGAAAAATAATTACACGTTCATCACTTTCACAACAAAAAAATCCACAATTAGCAAAAAAGACCACATTACATAGTTGTACAGGGAGCACAGACTTGTCTTGGCTTAACTACAAACTTTATTTCTAGACTTGAGTTATCACAAGCTTGTTTTATCATGTTAGACACCTACCACTATCAACTAGAAACTATAAAATGCTAAGTATCTTATTTTTTGTTGTACTTACTAAATTTAGCATATTCCATTTGTCAGTAATCTCAATTAATTTTGATTTACATTCACACTTATGCTTGGTTGATGTATATTACAATCTAAATTATCTTTCAATATTTTATGCCTATTAAATATTTTTGAATCAAAATTAGGTTAAAAAAACATGCTAAACCAACATAATCTCTCATATTGTTATATGAATTATCACTATCCATATACTTTGATGAATCATAATATTAGAATGGCAGTTCACAAGTTCTGTATGCTTTTGTGTTTCTATATGCTTTTGTGTTGGTTTAAGCAAGTATATTTTTCTTTCACACATCTCAATTGAAATCAACATCCGAAGTAAAGTACTTAATACATAACATTTATAAATTTTATCTTTTAGATCATGAGAATTATATCATGTGAATTTGGGCTCATTCCACTTCTATCTTGAGATTATGTATGACTTCGAATAGATTACAACATTAGCATATCTTAATGATACTTTCAAAGTACCACTAATAAAAATGGTTTTGTTGGTAGGATCAAAAGATACTAAGATGGTTACCAAGTAGACAAACATTAAAAGATAGCTATAAAAAAGTATACAAAAATTTTGTGAAGAAGATTATGTTAGAGTAGAACTCCTTGTGAAAGATATTATTAACAAATACCTCTATTTGGATATATATGGTATTTTCTAGTGTAAGATACCCGATTTACTAGTGGCATGGTTTTAAATACTAGATAAACCTTGATTGGGAATCGAACTAGGTGGAAGGTAACATTGTGGCCTTGGAAACCAACGTAAATGGTGGTTTTACCACTTAGCCCTACTTGTGAGCAGTTTCTCATATTTTAGTTACCTGGGGAGTCTGATGCATTCGCATCTCATGTGAATCAAAAATATTACGTCAACCAAAATTATTTTGTTATTTCCTTGGAATATATCCAAATTTACTTGTGTGTGGGGTACATAGTGCAAAATCTCTTAAGTTTTTCATAAATGTGTGAGAGTATACTTGTGTAGGAGTAAACAAAATCATATTACTCAACTTCTAAAGTAAAGTACCTAATACATAAAATTTATAAATTTCAGATTCTATATCATGAGAATTATATCATGTGAATTTTGGCTCATATCACTTCTACCTTGAGACTCTGTATGAGTTTGAATAAACTACAACATTAGCATATCTTAATGATACTTTCAAAGTACCATTGCTAATAATGGTTTTGTTGGTAGGATCGAAAGATACTAAGATGGTTACCAAGTAGAGAGACATTAAAAGATAGTTATAAGAAAGTATACAAAACTTTTGTGAAGAATATTATGTTATAATATAAATCCTTGTGAAATATATTATTAACAAACACCTTTATTGGGATATATATGGTATTTTTTAGTGTAAGCTACCTGATTTACTAGTGACATGATTGTAAAGAGTAAATAAACCTTTATTTGGAATTGAACTAAGTGGAAGGTAACATTGTGGCCTTGAAAACCAACCTAAATGGTGGTTTTACCACTTAGCCCTACTTGTGAGCAGTTTCTCACATTTTAGTTACCTGGGGAGTCTGATCCATTAGCATCCCACGTGAATCAACAATATTACATCAACCAAAATGATTTCATTATTTCCTTGGAATATATCAAAATTTACTTGTGTGTGGGGTACATAGTGAAAAATATATTCAATTCTTCATAAATGTTTGAGAGTGTACTTGTGTAGGAGTAGACAAAATTATACTATGCATCGAAGAAGGGAATTGCACGAGGAATCCCAAGGTTTGCAATTAGTGCATGAAGGCACTCTACATGAAGGTGATGATGCAAAATGAGTGGAAACTATTTAATGTGTATAATAATGGGATGATAAAAAGTGCATGAGATGTTGGAATGAAAGGTTCTCTTCATTGTGCACAAAGGTAGTAATGTGCACACAAATCTAATGAGCATTTTTACATTTGACTCCACATTTCTTAGAGATAGGCACACATGATGAATGTTGATCATTTAAATTCAAATAGGAAGCATGAAAACTTAGGTCTATGTGGAAACTAATCAAGGATCATACATGATCCAAAAATAAGGCATTCATCATAAAAAGGTGTATTTAACGATGTGTTTTGAAATACCACATGTACCAAACAATAGATGTAGAAGGTTGTTAAAAATTTGGGACATAAAATTTAAATTTTATATGCATATATAACCACCATTCATGTTTTCCACTTGTCCAAAATATAAGAAAGTCACTAAATTTTGTCAATTGCCAACCTGGCCATATTAAATTCACCATACATCACCCAATGCACATCTTACAATTTGTCAATAATTTGACATCAAAGAACTGTGATTTCGATAATGGTTCAACATTAAACATATAAATATTGGTAATACTAAAATATTAGTTTTAAATATTTAAAAGCTTCCCCCCAACCCCCCTTCCAAAACCAAGAAAAACATGTAAGGGCAAGTGCACAAAGTTGGGGGACAAAAAGTGGCCTACCCATAGACATGATTTTTATGAAATTTTATAAATTTGAATTTCTGTAGATAATTTAAGATATCTACAATACAAATTTGAATATAGTGTAAAACAATGAAATGTATGATTTTGCATCTAATTTCCAAAACACTATTTAAAAAAAAAAAAAATAGTTAAGTATAACTAGGTCAAACATCTAGAATTTGAAGAGGAACTCCAATTTTTTTCCAGCAAACATAGTAGATAGACAGCCATGACATGCACCATTTTTTGAGAAGAGTTTAATATTATTTAAACCCTATGGGGAAAATTTAGATAAAACATTTTATCATGTCACCTATATTTTTTTGTATTTTTTCAATGAATACTTTTTTTAATGATTTTTTCAAGTAAATAAATCCTAAAAATTGACAAAAAATGGATAGTCATCCATGAGTTAGGCCTAACTACCTCAAAAAAAATGAAAATCTATTTTTTTTTTAATGTGTGTAGAATTAAGCGTACTACATCACCATATAATTTTTTTTCACTTGGATCAATGAAACACAAATTAAATGAACATGTATAGGCATGTATGTTTGCAGCATGTAGTGGCCTAAAAAAGACATAGTTAGAAATAAATATAGTTTGAAACCTTAAATTAGTCCAAAAAATTATAAGAATCATATTTTTTGAAATAGGAGATCATTCTCATCATGATGGTATCAAGTTTTTGAGTTTTCATGTTGAAATTCTTAGTGTATTTTGCAATCAAAGTTGAAATTTATTGTTTATTTTCATACGTTTCAATACTTGATTGTACATTGATAGTCCAAGCCTTTGGCTCAAAAATCTAAGCCATTTCGAAGCCAAAATATGTGGGAATTAAATTTGAATTCCAATACTATGATTGCATTAATAACATAATCATGTTATTAACTATGTTATTAATGCAATCGTGTTATTATATAACATAATCGCATTAATAATGTGATCGCCTTATATATTCTAAACATCCTAAAAATTGAATAGGATCCATTAGGCCTAGTAGTCTTAAGGTTTTTGTCTAATATGACTTATGCCATCAGATCCTTAATTGACATTATATTGAAGGAATTCCTTGCACGTGAACCAATTACTCTTAATTGTAAATATTATACTAAATAAAATACTCAATTGGTTAAATATGATGTGAAATTATGGGAAAATATTCTCAATGGACATTTTAGATGGACATAATTCATTGCATGGGGTGAAAAATGCATCAATTGATATTCTAGGTGGAAGCAATTAATTACATAGGACTTAGTTGTCCTCAATTGTGTATAGTATTGAAAAAAAATCAATTGATTTAACATGGTGTAATTAAAGCCCCAAATTCCATTAGATGGATGTAATTACTTGCTTGGGGATTGAGTGGCCCCAATTACATATCATATCGAACCTAAATACTTAATCAATTTAATATGGTGTGAAATCAGGGCTAATAGAACCCAACTTGAACATTATATGGATAAAATCACTTTAATGGGGCTCAGTTGGCCCCAATTATGTATATAAGATACAACCAAATGCATGATTAGATGGATATAGTTTACAATCAGGGCTAACAAAGTTATAATTGACATTAGATGTATTCAGTTACTTGCATGAGACTTGGTTGGCCATAATTGCATATTGAATTGAGCTAAATACTTGGTTGATTCAATATGTTATGTATTTGGAACCAATAGAGCCCCCTATTGATAGTAGAATGATGAATTTTTTTACACAAGACTTGTTCATAGATCATATTGAACCAAATATTCTTTCAGTTGAATTTGGTGCACAATCAAAATCTTGATTGTTATTAAATATGGATCTATAATACCTTACAAAGGGTTCAATTGGTCATGATTTCATATTAGATTCATGATAACACTTAATTATTTGAATAAGGTGTGAAATTAGGGCTCTAATTAAAATTATGTTGACACAATTCCTTGGGCAAGCCTCGATTGACCCCAATTATGTATCATCTAGAACCTAATACTTGATTGGTTTAATATGGTATGCAATTAGGGTCAAGTAAGCCCCAATTTTGATTATATATGAATGTAATTCCTTGCATACAGCTTCTTTGGACCGAATTGCGTATCAAATTGAAAAAATACTTATTTTTTTAATATGGTGAGCACTTAGATCTCTAATTGATATCATATGAATAAAATTATTTACATTGAGGCTTAGTAGGCCCCTAGGATCAATTTATCCCCAATTAACATCATTAAAATATAGTAATAAATAGGTTCACAGGGATGAACTTGGTTAAAATTGCATCAGTCATTAACATAATTGACTTGGTAGGCTCAATCTATGATGATGTGGGGGATAATTGATCCCAAATTCACATTCTTTACTCACATATCTACATTCAAGGAGATAAAATTTGCCCCAATCACCATCATGATTGTACCTTATATACGCTAAAACCTATACCCTAAGCCCTAATCCCTGAAGTTCCTAATCCCTAAACTTTATTTACTATAAATATAAACTTGTTAAACCTTGAACCAATTAATTTAGTCCAAATTAATATCATTTACTACTAAGAATTAAGTTCACAAGGCTTAGTTTGGCCTAAATCACATGATTAATTGACCCATTTGACTAATTCACTCAATCTACATGTGTGACATGACATCCATGGTATAATGACAACCCAAAAACACATTCTATAGTCACAAATAGGTCTAAGTGATTCAAATTGTCCTCAATTATCTTTGTGATTGACCCTGTGTGTACCCTAAACCATGTATATACATTAAAACCTATAAGTCATAAACCATAATCCCTAAACACTATACCCTAAATTATAAACCATTTACTTTCCAAGTATTTACCAACTTCAATTTAGTCCCAATTAATATTCTTTGTAGTGAGAATCCGGTTTGAACACATGACATATCTAGTGATTATACATTAATATACTAGTCATTGAACATAAACCATGTGTCCTAATCCCTAATGATCCCGAAAACATTTAAATTTTAAGCTCCCTATGCCCTAATGCCCACTACATGCCACAAACATACATGCCTATGATATAACTGATTTTATCATGAGATGTCATAATTTATGCCTTTTTAAACCTATGGCTAAAGCCTTTGGAGTACCAATCTAGCTATGCATTTGTTCAGTAAATTGGGACTATTTTGAGCCCCTTCAACCTAATTAACCAAAGAGGAGGAGAGCTAGCTGATTTTTTAACCAAGGATGCATTTGAGGCCAATTTGAGGGTCTTCAATAGCAAGATATGATTTGGGGAAAACCAAAAGAGCGATCTTCTATCATGAATTGATCCAATTAGTCAATTTTTACAATTCCCTACATGATATGGGAAAAATTAAGCCCCAAAACCAAATTTATGGCTCAATCGATTGTATAACATGTATGCAATATGCACATGGCATAATTGAGCTTACCTTTACCAGATTTATGTAAACATGAAGGTAATCAATTCATAAATAGGTGTCACAAATAGCTCAAATGTTCTTCAATTACCTTAGTGATTGGACCCTATATCTAATATCTTAAAACCTAAGTTACCCTGTACCATTTAACTTTAACCCCAAACCCTATACCATTTACGTTAAAAACCCTAAGCCATAATCCCTAAACCCCAAACCCTTTAAATTATAGACCATAAACCCTAAACCAATAAATTTAGCCCCAATTAACATCCTTTATATATATATATATATATATATATATATATATATATATATATATATATATATATTAAGAATTAGGTTCACATGGATGAACTTGGTTAAAATTTCATCACTCATTACCACAATTAACTTTGTAGGCTCAATCTGTGATGATGTGGGGGATAATTGAGCCTAAATTCACATTTTGTAGTCACAGATATAGGTTCAAGGCTCCCAAATTTGCCTCAATTACCTACACAATTATATAAATATACCCTAAAACCTATACCCTAAGCCCTATTCCTTAAAGTTCTTAATCCCTAAACTCTAAACCAGAAATATAAACTCTTTAAACCTTGAACCAATCATTTTATCCCAAATTAACATCATTTCTAGACTAAGAATAAATTTCACAGGGCTCAGTTTGGCCTAAATCACATGATTGATTGCCTCATTTGACTAATTCACTCAATCTACATGATGACATCTAGGGTATGATGGTAACCCAAAAACACATTTTATTATTAACAACTTATTATTATTTGGGGCTTCGATGTGCTCAAAGCTTCTTTCTCTAAGTATTAGGAGAATTAAAAAATGACTTAAAAATTAATACCATGGCATTTAATGCACTTTAAGAAACATATTGGCTAGCCACTTAACAAATTAAAACTGTAAGTGATATGGCATTTAATGCAGTTTGAAAAATGTGCTCGAAAACATTTTCATGCCACATATGTCATAAAAGAAAGCTACCTATTGCTTTTTTAAATTTACACATCATTTTAATTTATGAGGAGCAATTTCCCTTCCATCATAATGTCAATTCAAAACTATGGACTTTAACATAGGGAGCGACACGAGTATCCATAAAGCCAAGCCATTCTAGGGGAAAGGTCTCAGTAACCATGCACCTTCACTTTAGACCTTAATTATAATCCCTAATTCTTAAAACATAAATTTTAGTCCCGAATCCATAAACCTTATGCACTAATTTTTTGTAATCCCCAATCTATAATCCCTTATCTATAATAAGCATAACGCAATCACGTTATTTAATAACATGATCATGTTAGGCAACACTTAGCCCTCATTACCAATTGCCAACCCCATATCTTATATCGACAATAATTTGATCATGTTATTCTTAACATAGGTAACTCTCGGTCCTCATTATTAATTACCAACCCTATAGCTTATATCGATAATAACGTGATTGTGTTATTTAATAATGCAATCATGTTATTGTCGATATCAACTTCTTGATGGGTTGGATGTGTTGGGACCTTGTATAAAACATAATGTGATCATGTTATTTAATAATGTGATTGTGTTATTATTATTTTAGTGATAATCTCACTTATAAAGAACTATTTTTAGCCCAAATCAAGACTTTTATCCATACAAACATTCTCTATGTGTACTTCTACGAGATCTGCATACATATGTACTTGACCCCACCTTTGAAAAGTTCTCAATTGTCCCTTTTGATGGGTTATGAATCGCATTCAAAGTGGAAGAGGAAGTTTTTGAAGAAAAAATACTAGAGGAATTAAAATATTTCAAAGAGAAACAAAAGCTGCTAAAGCAAAAATTTTGTGGTAAACAAGGTACCAGCCCTAATCTTGATGAACCAAATACCATAGATAATCTTGATGAAATTGACTATAATCAGTTGAATAATGTTGAAATTAACCATAATGAAATTGACTATAATCAGTTGAATAATGTTTAAATTAACCATAATGAAATTGACCATAATGAAATGAATAATAATGAAATTGAAAATAATGAATTAGTTAATGTTAAAATTTCACATTCAAAGTTCCAAGTTTTTGATTTTGTTGATAATGAGTCTATATATAATGCTTCACCCCCCATAAATGAATAAAATTTGATGGACAAAAATAATGATGAAATTCAACATCAAAAAAAATTCATGGAAACATATAATGAAGAAATTAACAATGAATAATTTAATGTCATCCCACCTCTAAACAATGAAAGTAATAACGATTTTGAAACACCCTCTCAACAAATTCCACCATTATCAACACCTCCAAGAATTGTGCGTAGAAAAGATAAGTACTTAATTGAAATCGATGAAAATATTTTAAAACCAATGCATAACCAAATGTCTTATCACTATTCAAGAAGACTGGCTCAACAAATTTGGGATGCTTTCTTTCATAATTTCTAGTATGATAGTCAAAGATGTCAATTATTTGTTTTATTGATAAAATTTGTTAAGATGAGACCTATAATGTACACATTAAGACTATGAACATCTAACATGGACGATGAAAATGATGAAATTATTGAAAATACACATGATGCATATCATATTGTAGGCCCAAGATCATGCAATAAAGATTGTAATTTTGTCTGGCGTATAATGACAAATTGTGTAGTAAGTGTTGAAACAGGGAAAAAATGATTGATTTCAAAAGCAAGCCAACTTGATATAAATAGAAAAACATTCATGAAAGTAATTGCAAGACATGAAAGACTTAATGAACCTAATACCAATGAGCTATGGGAATTCTCTGGAAGACTTCCATCAAAGGACAAGGCTATAGCCGATACTCTCAAAGAGTTACTTGCTCAATTTTGGAAAGACAATACAAGAGTTTTGCCCAATGCAAAATATGTTGTGAAAAAAAGAGTTGGTTCTCGTAACCATGAACTGCATCCAAAACATTTATTAGATATGACTCAAACACAGTTGTACTCTATTTTTTTTTAAAACATCCACAAATTTATATTTATCAAATATATTTTGAGATAGAAAAACCTTTTTATGTTAAAATAAATCACACAAGCACCATTTGTTTTCGTAGGTAACATGTTAAATTTTCAATGCACTATGATATTTTTTGTTATATTTGTTGTGCTTTATATACTAACATTTATCAAGAGTGTGGCATTGAATTGCCACCAAAATCAACTAGAGAATTATTCCAACTATATTCTACAAAAGATTGGATGGGAAATTATTTTACAACAAATTATGTTTAAATGAAAATTACAACATTTGTGATGGATTGCCAAATTTTAAAAAAATGTATCCATGAGGAGATTACAACTACAATTGAACATGAATTAGTTGGTCTAATTAAATATAAATCAGTGACTTATCAAGTAAAAAATGATAAATAATCTAAAAGGTGTGAGCTTGTTACAAAAAAGATGCATGTTTTGGAATTTTCGGTCAAATTTAGGGAGAAGATTATTTATGACTATGCAAGGCACACATAAAGAGCTAGATGGTTGGATGACCATTTCAAGATATACAAAGATACATTTCCATTTGGTTCCATTATTTTAGTAGTTGATTTTATAGAGAATTACACATTCAAACCCCAAATGCAAGTTCAATCATAGTATTAAAACTCATCACAAGTTGCCATATTTGTGTATATAACATTCATGCATGCACCTGATCGTATAGATCAACAATAGAAAATATTAAGAGAGTACCATTTATATATCAGTGATAATAGATCACATTGTTTAGAGTATGTGCAAGGTTATTTTTAGAAGTTCTATGAATAGTTGAGTCAGAGGAACATTACTTTCAATCAACATTACATTTGGTCAGACAATTACACATCATAATTCAAAAATGCATGGATGTTTTATTGGTTGAGCATCATGCATGTTAACACAGGCGTAGAACATATTTGGAGTTGTTTCACCAAGGTTGGCCATGGAAAAAGGGAGCATGATGGTGCTGGAGCATGTGTAAAAAGAGCTATTGCAAGGGAGGAGTTGAAATTTGAAGAGGGTGTCCATTTGATAGATTCAAAAATTATGGTTGAATGGTGTAATGAGAATATGTGTCATGATGCTCAACCAAATTTAGAAGAAGAACACTTGGAAAAGTATGAGTATTGTATGACTTTAACGGGTTCAAGTGACCTCTACTCATTTTGTATCTCGAATGCAAGTTCTTAGACTGTTCATATGAGACACTTAGCATGTTTTTAATCTACATCTATGGACTCTATTTGGAATGAGTGTGAGTCACAAGAGTGGGTGGATGATTGGAGTTCCAAACCTCTAATTCCAATCAACACATATCATGTTCCAAAAATATTTCAACTTACAGATATGACATCATCAGATGACTTTGACTATGTATCTAATCTAGTGCAACCAGGTAGAATATTTTTCATTATGTATAATTTATTCTCATTATTTATATATTTTTATATTGTCACTAAAAATGATTTTTTGTGATGTATAGGGCATGTTTTTTTAGTTTTTTCAAATGAGGATAACAAAGAAGGCATTGATTACTACTTGTGTCAGTGTGTAGAGAGAAATAAGAAATTAACTTCCCCAATTACAAATGGAAAAAACATTGATTATCTCACTGGGTTAGTGGTAGTCATCAGAACTTGGTTTCAATGATATCCTATAAAAAATTCAGATCAATGGTTGTTTGAAGAGTTTGGAATGCACAGGAAGATACTACACTATTCAAATTTGATTATTGCAATGAATATTCAATTACAAAAATTTCATGGGAGACCATTAAACAATAAACTATGGAAAGTTCAAGAGTCAAATCATGAAGCTATTCTTGATACTATCAAGGTTAGAGAAGATCCTAGTGGTTTGTTGGATTGAAATATGGATGTATGTTGACTTTTAAAATGTAGATGTAGTCAATTTTACCTAATGTTTTTCTATTTTATAAATAGTACATATATAAATTTTATTTATAATTATTTACTAACAATTTTTTGTAGCTTAGTGGTGCCAGATAAGCTTCCACCTTCATGTGGTTGGCACTATTAGTAAAGAATTATATATTCTAGAAGCTAAGAGAATCTTAGGTTTTATGTGTGTTTGCTATGGGGCGTGATTAGAGGGCTTAAATAGGTACATGAGGGATATGACATTTTATATAAATGACTTAGAGTTTTTGTTTTATGCATGTTTGAACTTAGGCTGAAAATTATATTTTTCTTGTATTGAGAAGGGTGTTCTTGAGGTCAAAATCGATGGTGGGTTTGTTGATCGGGCCTGATGGGAAGCCAAGAACCTAGTCCTAGAGGTTATCCTCCCCCCCTAGACATGTTGGTGATTTTAGTTTTCACCCATGAAGCATCGAAACTAGAGTTATATAACCACAACTTCAACTTTGACAATATTTATTGTCAGTGTTTCCACTCTCTAGAACGGGAGTCAAAATGCATTTTTAGGTGTATTCAAACGTCATGGTGGCACAATAACATGTAATTTTCCTATCTGGATGTGACCAAAGTTATAGATTCATAGGTGGAGGTCTTGAAGGTAGAAATGTCAGTTGGAGCTTGAGAAGTTGCTTGTTCACTAACAAAAACGTGCATTTATAGACCCGTCACTACAACTTGTCTAATGGATTGATCTTGAATATTCCACCCAAGTGCTCTGGGATGAAATTAGATGGATTATGGAGGTACATGATATATCTAACATTTTGCATAAATGACTTACAATTTTTGTTTTATGCATGTTTTAATTTAGGCTAAATATTGCATTTTTCTTGTATTGAGAAGGGTGTTCTTAAGGCCGAAATAGGTGGTGGGTTTGTCAATCGAGCCTAAAGAGAGGCCAAGAACCCATTCCTAGAGGTTATCCACCCCTCTATATGTGTTGGTTATGTCATTTTTAACCCACAAAGCATTAGAATCAGAGTTCTGCAACCATAACTTCAACTTTGACAATATTTATTGTCAATGTTTCCACTCTCTAAAACGGTAGTGAAAATGCACTTTTGGGTGGATTCAAACATTGTAGTGGCATAATAACATGTAATTTATCTATCTATATGTGACTAAAGTGATTTATTTATAGGTGGATGTCTTGGAGGTATAAATTCCAGTTGGAGCTCAAGAAGTTGCTTATTCACTAACAAAAACTTGCATTTTTGGACCCATCACTGCAACTTGTCTAATGGATTGATCTCAAAGCTTCCACCTAAGTAATCTAGAGTAAGATTAGAGGGATTAAGGAGGTACGTGCGGGATATAATTTTTGACATAAATGAATTACAATTTTTGTTTTATGTATGTTTGAACTTAGGCTAAAAACTTGCATTTATCTTGTATTGGGAAGGGTGTTCTTGAGGCCAAAATGGGTGATGGGTTTATCGAGAGCCTAACAGGAAAAAAAAACCTAGTACTAGAGTCTATCCACCCTTGAGACATGTTTTTGGTGTCATTTTTCACCCATGAAGCATCAAAACTAGAGTTTTGCAACCATAACTTCAACTTTGACAACATTTATTGTTAGTGTTTCCACTCTCTAGAATGGTAATGAAAATGCACTTTTGGGTGGATTCAAACATCATGGTGGCACAATAATATGTAATTTTCCTATCTAGATGTGACCAAAGTGATATATTTTTAGGTGGAGGTCCCAAAGGTATAAATCCCAGTTAGAGCTTGAGAAGTTGTTTGTTCACTGACAAAAACTTGCATTTTTAGACCCGTCACTGTAACTTATCTAATGGATTGACCTAAAAGCTTCCACCTAAGTTATTTGGGGTGTGATTAGAGGGATTAAATCGTTTCATGAGGGATCGAATGGTTTGTGTAAATGACTTACAATTTTTTTAATCCTAATTTGTGCACAGATAACATTAAATATGAGATCTGATATAGATAATAATTTGGAAGATAAAAATAACACTGTACAATAACACACAATGAAATAAAAATTAAATATAAATTAGATATATCAAGCCATGATAGGAATATAATATAGGCACCTACATGTCTAATGTCAATAATACATAGATTGGGTCGTGATAGCCATACATAAAATTACATCTACCAACATAGTATCTAATGTTGGTTGAATATCATATGCGTATATATAATGCCAAAAATGCATCAATTGTCATATAGACATACAAAAAAGTACATATCATGTATAATACATCTTATTCATCAAATATCCTCCCTCTCTTTCCCTTCCTTTAAGAAGACTCTCCCTAGGATGCCCTACTAGTAGATGGAGACCCCTCTAATGCCTTGGATTGTGCCAAGGTCTGACTATGGGTCCTCCACTCATAGTTAGCTTGCAGATGAGCCTGTTTAAATACAATAATTATTATGAAATTAACATAAAATACATTCAAATAATTGTTAATAAATTAATTTTAAACCAAAATAAAAAATCATTTAAACATGTGCACTTAACGCAAGCTTGTAATCCTACTCAATCTATTTTTATGCTCAATCAAGTCAATGGTAAGCTCAGCTATCCCAATAGACATCTCAAATACGGGAGGAACATGAGAAGTTACCCCAATCTCTATCTGACTGGGACTATTAGTTTTCATAGGACAACCCTACATACACAATACATAAACATAAGTTATACTTACCCCAAGTACACATGTACTAAAATTATTAAAACAAGTCTATTTTTACAATTCAAAATTAAAAGAACCAATATATACCTCTATCAATGCTTGTGTAGATGACATTGTAGTAACAATGCCTAGTTTATCTCAACTTGTAGAGAGGGAGGAGTGTTAGTACCAACCATCAACTATTCTTGTAGATAAGGTCTCACTTAGTTTTATATACAGTACCATAAAATCTTATATATGGAAACCAAAATGATTAATAAAAACACTTGTACATATAAAATATCTGTCTATATAAGTACATGAATGTAATGACACATTATAGGAAAGAAGAAGAAAGCATGCATGTGAAAATACACTTAGATTTCAAATTATAAGCCATCTATTGAAGTGTTAGAGTAGGAGCCTTGTAGAAAAACCAAAATTAGAGGATTAAAATTGTGAAAGGGAATATATAATATACTATTTTTTATTTATTTTTAGATTGATAAATATAAATATACTTGGGTCAATATCTTCAATTTATGTTATATTACATGTTAGACTATATTGGTTGTTGATTTATTACTTGTCTAAAAATAGGGGTTTGACTTAGGTCTGGAACCTTGTAACTAATTCCTTTTGGATGAATTTTCAATATTAACTTAGAGTATTTAGGGATATTTAAAATTATGTTTTAAAAATGTGGGCCTACATTTGATGGAGTAAAGTGATGAAGTATGATTGGCTTCCTAGGATTATAGAGAAATTAATGACTAATGATTTGGCCACACTATATATAATAGGGATACTCTAGATTGTGTAGGTGGGGTTGAGTATATTTCTTTTCTTAACCTATTCACCAACTAGGAAGTGTCATGTAAAACAGTTTAATTTTCCCACAAGTCCCTTGAGAGTGGACTATCACTTTCAAGGTTGTGATTAGGATACTATGATTATCGGCTAAAGATAACCCATTGTGGCCTTGATAGAGGATTGTGATAGAGATAAGGTTGTTAATTGAGTGTAATACTTTGGTGTACAAGCACATGACCCCTACACTCATCATGGGCTAAGTGTATGAGAACATGAACCCTTACTAGTGAGGGTTAGAGATTGGGACATTGGGGGCCATCAGGGCTTCTAGTTGGGTAGGTATGCCACCATTGAAAGACTTTAAATGAGTGGTGGACACACTAACAATGATATATTTGGTATCTCTACTATATTATGGTGTTTTAGGATTGTTTGTGAATGAGGTGGACACTCTACTACCATCGCGAGCAAAATTGGGAGAGTACTAATTGGAGGAGTACATTTAGAAAAATATCTTATGTCTAGGTTGTAATTATGGTAGGATGCAAACATTAAGTACAACCACCACCATAATATGTAGATACTTATATGTAGAAACAAGCATAGGATAGAGGGTGAGGAGATGAAGTTTAGGGGGAAACAAGGGTGAGCATACACTTGTTAGAGAGGAACCAACATGATAGGAGGAGAATGCTAAGATGAGGTCAAATTAGGAATTATACCTAGACTAACATGAAGTTACCCAAATAAAGTAGTGAGTTGGTTTATTTTTAGTTACTTTCTATTTTACTTTGTAATTTATTACTCATTTATTATTTCTTTATGTGACTAGAGATCTAATGTATTCTCTTGTTATATGGTTTTAGAGTGAATCACTTAGTGGTGGAGCATGATCAAATAAAATTTGGTTAGGATTTTTTAGGTGAGGATTATTTGAGCCTTGATAATATTTTGGTGGATGCAATTTTCCATGTGTGAATAAACAAGCATACATGTGTTTTTCTCCCTACTTATCATACATATGTGAAGTTCCCTCATAATAAGAGAGCGATAGTTGGCCTCGAAGGAAAATGTGGTTGGTTTAGAGTCTTAGGTGAAGACTCTCAATGATATTGTTAGGGCTAGGGGAGGTTAGGCTCCATCTATCCAAAAAATAGTGGGAGTACATCACCCATGTAGGTATAAGTAAGAGACAAAAAAGTTTATAAATTGTATCCCACATCACTCATCAACATATATATGTAAACAACTATAGTCATAACAAATTCAAAGAGTAAAACATATATGTAAACAATGTTTACCTCTGTATATGTAAATGGTGTCATACTAACAAAGGTAGATGCAGTTGTGGATGGCCCAATAGCTGGATCTGAATATAAAAATAATGGTTGTGACAAATTGAATGTTGTAAATGTCGATTGTGATGATGAATGAATAGTCACCTCCTCTGACATAAAAAATAACATAAATAAATTATATTAAATTTTTATGTAAATCAATTATTAGCTTAGAAATTAAATTTGCAAATATAACTTAAATTTAACATGACATTTATATAAAATAGAATTGCATCTGTGTGGTGACTGATGTCTACACACCAAATGTGTATCCCAAAAACTCATCACTCATAAGAATATGATCTAAGATATTTTAATCATTGATGCCATTGTGATCAAAAGGTCCCATGCACATAGCTCCACATGAACTATAAGGGTGGGGTTGGTGTTGAGTAGCCTATGGCATATCTATAGCATCACTCTATGAAAACCTATTTGTATGTTGAATGAGTGTATCAGTTAGTGAACTAAGAGCATGGACAGTATCTATCTTCATGACCTACTAAATTGTGGGGGGTATCTCAAGCTTAAGAGGATTTTGGATATGAATCCATGTGGGCTAATTAGGCACATGATGTGCACCTAATCAATCTTGTGTAGAGCCTTTTTCTTGGCCCTGAAACTCACTAAAATCAAAATAATTAGGAATCTAACTGAGGATAAACTCATAGTAGAGTTTCCTCAAAAAATATAATGGGACCTCATGGTTATTACATGGTGGATAGTCAAATACCATCCACCATCAATCACAAAAAATGGTCGTGATTAAGTTATGTACACATTGATGGATAGGAAAATGTTTGGTGGTTGGGTCAATGAATAGGGCATAAATATTAGCTTTTGAAATTTCTAAATTCTTGACTTGAAGGGTTGACAACTTGTCAACATAATAGGCCCTAAAAGTATCCCTGTATGAGGTCCATTGATTAATTTGACTCATTATTGAGTCAATTTGACCTAATAAGGTCTATAGCGAATTAGCTAGCTGGGTGCAATGGGGGTTGGTCAAACTGAGATCTCTCATTCTGTCAATTAGGTCTTCAATTTCAAGTTTATTTCTGATAATGTTGTCAATTAAAAACTCTTGACTGCCAGGGGGTTTTGGGGAATTGTAGGAAGGTTGGGTGGAGGGATAGGAGGAACAACAGGGTTTTGTGGAGGGTTAGGAGGGTTAGCAGGATGACCTAGTAGGAAAAAACAAATTATAATTAAAAACATGGGTTACACAATGAAAATGATGAAGAATTAGGGTTAAATAGAGAAGATTTTGATGACTTACCTCTCCTATGTAGTGGCATCATCGATCAACAGGCTTGTGGGGTGAATTTATCAACTTCCTATCACTTCTTAGGACTCTTTTCAATAAAATGTGATCACAAAAATGGGGAGGAAGAGGAAATGTGAATGCAAAATGAATAATTTTGCGTTTGGATTTCCTTATTTATTTATTTTTTTGACACAGGGAATGTGATCACGTTATTAACATGATTGCATTCCCTTTAATAATGCGATCACGTTATTGTTTAATATAATGCAATCATGTTATGGCTCGGCAATCTCAAGCCTAGACTTAAGTAATGTGATTGTGTTAATTAAATAACATGGTCGCATTATTAATTAACGTGATTGCAATACGGTAAATGTCCACAGAATTGTCTTCCAACTCCATGCACTTACCCTTAAAAAGGTCACACACATATGCCATGTAATGAGGCCAACATTGTATAAAAATAAAGGTAAATATTAGTTAAGAATAAACTATCGACCCAAATTAGAGAATTGATCACTATAAACAACATGGGCCATGTAGAGACAAGTTCCTACCATAATTATTGAAAAATATGTGGATTTGTTGTTATGTAAAAAGGATTAAAAGTCATGAAATATATTTTAGCTAGTACTTACCTTTGTTTTATGGTTTCATGAATAATGTGAACATGTTGTCAAAAGTCAGAACAAATTAGCTACTAAATTTAGTTAGTTATAGCTATTAGTGCTCCTCTAAAATAATTAGCAATTTTATCACACCTGAAAGATGTCAAAAAGTCAGGGCTAACTAAGATTTGGGAAGAAACATTTTGTGAACTTATAGTGTTTATTTTTCATGGATCCTGCATTCTATATTTGTTGGCATGAACCCACATTATGTGCCACTAGTTGAATTAAAAAAACATAGAAATTGTTCCTCAAATGTTTCATGAAAGAGCATAATTGGAAATCAATCGACATGATATAGCAACATACCAAACGACTCCAAGAATTTTTCATGGAAATCTTTAAGTGAAAGCAATAGATTTAATATTAAATATATATTGTCAAAACTATCCATTATATCGACATCTTTCCAACTGTAAGTTAATAAATAAAAATGTTATCAATTAATTAATATGTGGTGCCATTACTTGCATCTGTGTGAAACAATAATAAAAAAAGACATAATTTGTTATTTGTTCCTATGATTAATAAATGCAATATTCCATAATAACATGGAGAGGAATATGTTTCGAATTTTAGTTGTTAAACTTTAAAATTTCTAAACTAATATATTTTGTCAAAAAATTTATTGAGTAATAACAATTTAATTTATTTTTAAATTTTACATTAAATTTTATCAATAATATATTTTGAAAAAAAAAATTAAATGAAACTGATAAATATCAAAATAATATTTCTAAATTATAATTATTAAATTAAATATTTTAATTATATTATTTAAAATTAAAAAAAAATTATTACAATTTCAAAATTTTATATTATGAAATTGTATTGTAAATTCTTTGTGTATAATTTGTATATTATATACTTAACAAATAATTATTGTTAAGTCAATATGTAAAAAAAATATATGAAATTTATTGCTTACATAATGAAATGTAATCGTTTTTGTTTTTTGTGCTTAAAAAACACCTCCTGTATGTGTATATACATGAGTCAGACACCTGTCTTATCATCTTATGATTCACAGAAACTCAATAATTATGGCCGACAGTTGGAAAGATAAGGTCTTAAATGCATAATGGTCCATGGAATCTCTATTTCAAACAATAATTCATGATGATCAATTGCCATTTGTTGTGTCGGCACAAAGTTTTCTTTATTCTCATAAAAGAGAATATTAAAAATGATTTATTTGCTATACCATTCAAAAAATAATACTAACTTAGAATAGCGAACTTACAAAATTGATAACATTGTTCATCCTTAGTTGTATGTGGTGATAAATGAATGTTTGAAACAAAGAATTATTTTATAAAGTCGACATCATTTATATTTATTTTTATAATTAATTAAAAAAAAAATTAATAATAGGAAAATGAATATGCTTTAATTTTTGTTGTTAGATTTTAGGATTTATAAATTAATGTCTTGTCAAAAAAATTTATTGGTTAAAACATATAAACTATTTGCTCAAATGATTCTATTAGTTACTTGATTTGACATAGACTAATAAATGGTAAATGATTAAAATTACCTTAGCATAAAAAAATTGAGATAAATTATGAAAAAATAATATTTCTCTAGTTTATCTAAAACATTATAATTATTCAATAGTGGAATGTAAGCTCAGACTCACTAGCAATGGCAAGTAATTACTTGTGATTCTACTCAGCGAATGATAAGTTGCATGATTATTTGGCTCCTAAAAAAATGCTAGTTACTCATGGCTACTGAGTTCGAAAATAGAGCTTGATCTAAATAACTTGTATATGTGAGTCCATACTAAAACACCAAATCAAAGTGTTTGGTAAGGTACTTAAAATTTGATAATTTAGTGGTCCCATAAATGTAAAATATTGACCATTAAATTTAATTCCAGAGATCAATCATCAAATTTAATTCATGTCATTAATATAAAATATTGACCATTAAAATATGATCATTTTTTTAATAAATGCATACATTTGAATTTATTGAACAAATAAATTATGTGCATTATTAAAAAAACTGTAGAAAGGGATCCCAATCCGCAACTAGACCTCACATCATGGCTAATAAAATTTGGAAAACAAATTTTTGAAAAAAATATATATAAATTTATGTTTTATATATATTTTTCACCAATAATTTAAAAAATAGTTCGGAGAGTCGAAAGATCATAGCTTAGGGCAGGACTAAAACATATCCTCACCTGCTTTCCTTGGTTGTGTTGCACTTTAATGCCACAATAACCTTACTCTTCACGAAACTTTGGCATTTATCATGTTCAATGAGCTGGACCCTTATAAACAAATACCCCAAAATCAAAATAATTATTTTTAAAAAAATCAACTTTTTTAAGGAAAAATATAAAATTGCTGAAAAACAAAAATCACAAACATAGCAAGAGAGTAAGTTTGGTAGCACACAACAAAATAATGGAGGGTTAAAAGCCTTGCCAAGTTGCAGCTGCTAAAAGCATAAAACACTACAGATAGAAAAATAAATAGCAATTCAGTTAATCACATGTGAATACTAGACTTTCACTTGAATTCATAATAAACCAGATTCTGTAGAAACATCTCCAACCTTCATGTGATACATGCTTTTTAATCTACATTTGCTAAATGGTTGTAACGAATTCTGTGTACTGTAGAATACGAATACAAAATATGTTGTAAAAACCAAATCATGGAACTTGGAAGGATGATGAAAAGACACATTTAGAGCGAGGGGATGCGGTGGAGAATACATGGTACAACACAATGCACATTGATTTAATGAGAAGTGGCGAGCACATTGATTCAACCTGCGAAGCTCAATAATCCCACTGAATTGATTGTCACGATTAATTAAAATGTCATGTCAACGCTTATGTTCGGATAAACTTTGTAAGAAGCAATTATGTTTATATTATTTTGAATGGATCCTTCATAATACTAGAATTTACATCCAGGCAAAACCAAGAGCCTTGACACTGAACAGACCGTGTTATGATAGAAAATTCAACCAAAATAATTTTATCATCATTAGTTGTACGGAGTGATAAATGAATGTTTAAAAAAAAAAATAGTTTTATTATTTTATAAAATTGATATTATTTATATTTATTCAAGGAAAAGAATATCTTTTGATTTTTTATTATTAAACTTTTCGAATTATAAACTAATATGACTTGTCAAAAAATTTCATTAGTTAAAATATACAAACTATTTGCTCAAATAATTCCATTAATTCAAGATACGAATCATGAAGCGTCACTTTCCCTTTGCCTAAATTTCTCCAGCTATCCACGTTACATTAATATTTAAATGAGGTCGGCAATTACCCCTTAGTTTTATGTTTTTTATTTTTAATTTTAATTTGAGGGGTGAAGCTCCTAAATTCGTTTTACAAAAAATGAAAAAAGAATATTTATTTTCTATCATTTTTTAAATGATATTTGTAGTCTAGTTGTCAACATGGTTTGAAACGCTTTAAGGATAAGGATGAGGTTTGAGGTGACGAAACAAGTTAAGACTTTTCAATATAATAATTAGTTGTGGGGTTGTTGGTTGTGTTTTCCTTCGTACATAGTGAACACAATTCCTTTAACATGCATGTCATGTTTCATTCTTTTTTTCACACTGCGATTCCTATACGAACATTTATAATAATTCATGCACACAATCAGTGGACGCAGTGAGGACATGAACGAAGCCAACTCTAACAATTTATGTACCGATGAGTAAGCAAGGCACTTGAGATAGGGATTGTTCTTTAAAAATTTCTTTCCATACTTAAGCCATTTATACCCGTCATCCAAAATGTCTAATTCAGATCTTATTTAAAGGCATATGTCATTGCTCTTTCAGGTCTCTTCCTGCCATTACTCTGGTCGCTTCTGCATTACAATGTAAGAGGTCAAAATGAAATACATTCAACAATAAAGAAAGCAATTAAAACTATATATTAAAGTTGGTCAAGTGATCATTCTAGGATCAGCTGAGGATGTTGTGTTGGGCTCAGAGTAGGGTTCTATGAATATGTATAAGAAGAGCTCATTTTATAATCATAACAAAGTTCAGGTGAGACATTTGATTCACCATTTAGAAAAATAAAATCCATGTCTTGCTTCCCCTCTAAATATCTAGCCTTGGCCTTGTGTAGAAGCGTCGCTTGTGGCGAATTAAAATGCTAGAAAATAGGGAAATCAAACCCTCGTTCATCCATTTTGTTTCCTATACAGAGTCGATCGAACAAAATGATATAACAGAGAGGTGAGAGACAACCACAAGGAAGGAGAGAAGAAACAAGGATGGTGACTCGACTTGACTTCACCTCCTACATGGTTTTAACAAGGACATCACTTGACTCCTCTCAGGAAATTGCCATTAAGTAGGGACTACAATCATTGTTTGAATGTGATGGCCTCTTCAATGAAAGACTATATGTAGGGGGATTGTCCTTCTACTGCCACCACTTGTTCACTTTTTTCTACGTGTTACCTACTTCAACTTATCCATCTATCTTCCAAATGTCACTTGACTATCGTGCATTGCCTCCCACAATAGCTTCTTCATTTCACATTTTAAATTTTTTATTAATTAATAATAAATATAATATCATAAATATTAATATATATTACACATAATTAAATAATATTTAATAAAAATATAATATTATTTTATTATTATTGTTGTTGTTGTTATTATTATATATTTTACATTATTATTATGTATCTTTAAATTATACAATCTATTAAACATATATAATAATAATAATAATTATTATTATTATTATTATTATTATTATTATTATTATTATTATTATTATTATTATTATTATTATTGTTATTATTGTTATTATTATAATTAATATATTAATAATATATTATATTATTATTAATAATGAATATTACAGATGGGCTTATTCAACATGCACTATCGACATAGTGCATGCATCACCTCCATTGAGCCCACCTTGGTCAGCGTTCAACTTGGTAGTCATCGCCAACTCACCCTGACAAATCTCAACCCGTTTAACACCGTTAGTTAAGCCAGTCATATCACTTTCCATCCTCACTAACCCAACCACCACTCACCACTAAGGAGTTTTTTAAAAGGTTTCACTATATAAGAAAATCAAAATCTCTTTTCAAATGGACTTTATTTCTATTTGAATCCTATCTTTTACACTATTGAACACTGAACAATTTCATGTTATTCATCACAAAATTATTTCTCTCTTTTCTTTCTCTCTCTCTTTTTACTCTCTCTCTTTTAAACATGCTACATTGGTTCATATGGGGGTATCATTCATGATGCAATGTGAATGTCGATTTAGAGGAATCACTAGTTGAGAGAAAAATTCATCGACTGGCAATCAATCCCAGGTGGAAGGGAGAGTTGGTAGGTTTAATTTTCAAGCAGTAAGTTCACTTGTTGCATCATGTCAAGCTACGCAGCTCACTAGGTATTCAGAGCACCACCTCCATTACCTATAAAATAATGTAGAGCTCAACAAATGTTTATGTTGTAGCATTTAGGCATCAATTTTTAATATTTTTTTATTTGTTGCAATGAGATTTAGGAGGATCATGATGAAAAAATTAGCAAATGATGCTAAGATGACTGAGGTAGAAGATCTCTTGCCCAATATCAATGAAGAAAATATTGATAATCAGTTAGTTGTCTATGGCCAGTTAACTAGCGACATGGTTGTAGATAGTGTATTTTCCCATCATTTCTACTGATATTAATCAATTTTACTTGGAATTTAATTTTGATGAGTTAAAAGAATAAACTTGCTTGTCTGTGATTGTAGCACCTACATATCAAGTTTTGATACATATGTTAATATCAATATCTGGTATTTCTACTACAACTCATGGAGGCCTACTTGATGCTTCATATAGTAAGTGCTACATATGCCTTTTCCTTGAATGTTTTTGCTCTTTTGTCTTTTGTGTTATTTGAATTTTTTAATTTGTAATTATAAGTCTACAAGTTATGATTTCTAAAAAATATATAATTAAATTCAAGGTAAAATTTAATGAATTTCCTACATGTAAATGTATGTAGATTCCTTGATTTTTTGTTGGAGAATGTAAGCTTTTCTTTGGTCATGCTTACTATTCAAAATAATTGGTGAGACAGTATTCTTTATTCTAGATAAATATGTAGATGATTGTATGTTGTTAACTTATATAGGCTTCGAGTATGGCTAGAAAATAGTTCATATCAATAGTATAAATTGTCATTAATTTTTATAGGCTTCGGGTATGGTAAAAAAATAGTTTATATCAATAATATATACTGTAAATTGTTTAGATAATGATGAATGAGCATATATCATGTGTGAATGGATCACTGAATATAGTTTGTGTCTTCTTATTCTTTATCGTTTAATTAAAATGCTATAAGAAAAGCATACGGTACACATCTATAAGCAAAGCATATTGTACACATCCATGGAGGATATTCAATATACAACACAATTGTATAAATTAGTCTTATTACAAGGATTCATCCTCTGATTTCTTTTTACATGAATGTTTTAGTTAGAATAAATTGTCAATTTGCATTATGATTTGTTTTGAATACAACTATTTATTTTATTTAAATATTTCATTTCAATTGGGCACACGTGTGTGCGCGCGCACACACACACACACACATTATATTTGAAATATATAATATATTATATTAATATTTATCAAATATAATTGTCAATTTGCATTATAATTTGTTTTAAATACAACTATTTATTTTATTTAAATGTTTCATTTCAATTGAGTGTGTGTGTGTATATATGTGTGTGTGTATATATATATATATATATATATATATATATATATATATATATATAATTTAAAAAAAAACAAATCCTCTGACTTTCTTTGCACCTTTGAGGCAACTTCTAGTTACAATACCATTCGGGGTGTAGGGGCCTACCACTTTGTCGCCCCAGCTTTGGTCAATTAAAATATGTTTATGTATATGTATGTATGTTTAATTAGAGCTAATTTTCCTTATCAATACATTCGAGGTGGCAAGAAAATCCCTTCCACCATTTTCATGTTTACAATACATGATTGGATATACATCACATGTGGGGTCCACTAGCTACATGAATTAAGTTCTTGAATGTCCAAATGCAATAGACACTCTCGTTTGGAAGAGGCTTTTAATTTTTATAATATTTTTGTGGACAATAATTATATGGTATATGGTCCACAAAACATTGAGTAGTTTTATGTCATTTTAGTTGGGTTTTATCTGTGATAGGTCAAGTTTTATTATCGGTTCATTAATTTAAGGTGAATTCATAAGGGATGAGTGCTCTTAATGAGGACTAATATGATGGATACTTATTTAAAAAAATAGTGTGTCGTATAAAAGGTTGTAGTTGATTGATGAGGATGATGGTTTATTATATCATTCATCAAGGTACAAATTCTTCTTGAAATTTGACATGGAAAGTTAAATAGATTAGTTTAAAGTTATTACCTGTATAACTTTAATATATTAGATGTCTCCTAAACATGACTACATAATTGAAAGAATGTTATGATTTAAATATATATTTACTCATCAATTATAATCATGTATATATAATTCAAAATGTGAAAAAAAATGTTGAATCCCTTATAATTAATACTAACTCTTTTAAATATTAAATTAGAATTAATAGATTCAAATTGAAATTAATAAGTTGAAGAGTTTGTTAAATATTCAATTAAACTTAATTGGTTCAACAATTCTTAAGACAATCCTATAGAATCATAAAAAAATATTCCAAAAAAGAATTAAAATATAGATTTATATTAAAACTCTATGGAATTTATGTAATAGAATTCAAAGTTACAACAAACCATAAAAACTAATTTTTATCGTATGAGCTATCGATGCTATTAAAGTCAATCATATATTGATTACTATTGAAATCATCATCTAAATCAAGGAACACCTGATCAATCATATCATTTATTTGAATAATTTGATGTACACACTCTTTTCATATTTTCAATCCAGTAATACCCTCATACTACTCATGAAATTCATGACTAATGGATTTAATTATTATCATAATATCAATTTAATAAAATAAGTTTGCTTTCTTAAATTTGCATACTTAATTTTAATATAGAGTAATTAATAGTTGTCGATTTATATGATTTTTGAGAACTTATTTTTTTATCACTTATTAATTCATATCAATTTTTTATTCTTGCCTTCTTATTTCTCTTTCTCCTCTTTCCCTCTCCTCTCTTTCATATTTCTTTAATTTAAGAACACTAAACAACATGTTAATGTAGACAAGAATAAAGAGCTCAGATTAATCATTGATTTACTTCCCAACCTAAAGTCACTGTCTGTTCACACATGTATACACTCACCCATTTAGTAGTTACGTAAAGAAAACAAAACCAAAAACATATTTTGTACACATTGAATTCGAAACTACATTTCGTGAAGGCAGACCCATCAACAATACATTAAAGAATGAAAGATTAAAGATTAAGAATGAAATAGTTTCAGAGCTGGGATTTGTGTTGTGCAGAGGAACATGAAGGAAGAATCAGTGAGCTTGGCCATGCGCTCGTAGCAGCTGATGGAGAAGAGCGAAAGAGAGAGCTGCACTTCATCCCTGCTCCATGGACTCCCGCTCCCACTCCCGGGGAATGAAAGCACAGGCCTTAAAAATAGCAGATAGAGGCGACGGTAGCCTCCCAATGCCACCACAACGCCTCTCATCTCGTCGGAATGGTAAGTGGGAGGCCAGTGTTTAGTGCACACCCCCTCCCACACGCTTTCCATCTCTGAAATGTGCCTCCATTGCTTGTTCACACACCCTGAAATGGCAAGGGATTTGGCATCCAATCGCTTTAACACCTCCAGCAAAATATCCTGATGCCACTCCATGACAGTTGAGAAACAGGGGGGAGGTGAGGGTCGGGGTCCCATATAACATAATGCCAAATCCGAGAACGGTCAAATACCAAATCTCGATGGGCGATGGGCAGTCTGAGGTAGGCATCACGCAGGGATAAAAGAGTCCGTTAAGAAGCCTCCAAAGCCCCCACGGGCGACGAACGAACCTGTGGAACCAGATCTATCATGTCAAAAGCACTCTTTGCAAGGTGCTCCGTTTCCAGCTTCAGATATATTTTTAAAATGTTCTCGAGTAAATTGCACCTAAAGTCAAAAGATGCCAGGCTTTTGATTTCGAGAAAATCCGTAGTAGGTGAATTCATTTCGCCACCAGTCCCAATTGAAATTATGCAAAGTGCAGAGTCACGGGATTTCACACCCATATGACCCACAACGTTCAACTTGTCATTTCCAACTTTTTAACGTACCATTCCCCCTCAACCAAGCGCATCACCAAACAGATTGAGAGGACATTTAACTTAATTTTTCTTGGTGTAATTTCATATAAATGGATTATAAACTAGCAGTTGCCCCGAAGGTGCAAGCGACGGCCGAGTGTTTTGTATATATATATTTATATTTTCGGATGTTATTTGGGATGAGATTTTATGGAATGTTCTGTTGTCCAGTTCTTTTTAATTTTTTTTTGAATTTTTTATGCTTTTTATCAATCGCAAACTGATTTGTTTCGAAGTGGATATTTCACCTGAAGAAATCCATTTGATTTGAGCTTTTATAAAACTTACATTTAGGTGTAGGGTCATTTACATAATATATTATATATGTTAATATATTATAATTTTATTATATATATAGAGTTAGGTGACGGCTTTTGATTGGAGTGTTATCTAGTCTGAGATATAATTAGGCGTTCAGATCTTCATGTAATTTATTACTCAGTGTATTAGATATTATTAGATGTATACTAATTATTTCTAACAATAACTATCACCAACTTCGAGAATATCTATAGTCATTAACGGTCCCAAAAATCCAAATATTTCTAACAATGGCTATCACCGATCTCGAGAATAATCAACAACGATTAACGACTCTAAGATTACAATCAACGACCCCAATCAACCTTATATACTTTTCCTAAAATTTAAACCTAGATAAGATATAAAACAAGCAAACCACTCACCCAACTCACCCACATCTCATTGAAAATTAAATTTTAATATATTATATACTTTATGTTAATATATTATAATTTTATTTTCTTATAATTATAATTTTAATTTTAATAATATCTTTTTATATATCTTTTAATATATTATATCATATCATATATTTAAATATTATATATATTAAAATATATTATATATTTTAATAAATTTTAGTATATTTTAATATATTATATTATATTACATTATATTATTTAATTTAATATATTATAATATATATTTTAATGTATTGTATAAATTATATTATATATTTTAATATGTTATATATTATATTATACATTAAAATATATTATGTTATATAATTGTTACATCAATGTGATTAATCATTTTTTTATCAGACAAAACCTTGTATAAATTAATACACTTGTAAAGTGTCAGACATAGTTCATTGTGTTTTTCAACAACATCAAGACCTTTTTGAAGTGCAAGCCATTTGTCTTCTTGGAAGCATCATCATAGATGCCCTAACTTGGTTGTGTTGTTGGAACATCTAATCTTGGCACTAAAAGTAACCAATAGTTGTTTCTCATGAACATTTCACCTATGCTAAGTGTGTCCCCAATGTGTTAATGAATTAAAGGAATGTTTGGGAATAGAATTGAAGCTCATAAGAGGGGGAACCCATTTTAGAAGCTATGAATTGGTGCGCAACAGATGGAAAGGGCCATGCAGGAGCAGTTTACAAGGCTTGCATTCTCTCTTAAAATACCATCTCAGAAATAAGAAAGTTTTCCTCCTCAATAATATTCAAATCCCTAAGCAGCTTGAAGTTCTTGCAGGGAATTACAGTGACATTAGGGTAGGCAAGTATATGATAATTACATCGCATGATCAACAAATTCTAAAAGTCATCAATGTTGATGAAATGTACAAGGTAAGGAGGCTTCCTCAAAAATATGCACTCCCAATAAGATGTCAATACAAATTCAAACAACTTACTTTTTAGCATATGTAGAGGATGATTTTTTTTTTCATTTTTTTCTTCTAGGATTTGGTCATCTCAATCCAATCCAAGTAGCCAACTACAAAGGATTCATAATGTAAATTATTGGTGTCACATATCTCAACATGGCATAAATAACAAGTGGTTGTAATTATCCCTACAAAGAATTATTCTCCCTACTTATATTTAATTTTGGTTTGGTGTATGCATTTGATTTCATGTGCTCAAGTATGCTCTAGAGTTACACATGGTCCATCAACCTAAATACAATCATATTTTAGTTATTGGTATCCTTTACAAGCTTGGAACCGGCAACCATTTCCCCATAATAGTATTACAATTCTCCTTCGAATGATGCATTAATGCTAATATTAATTTTAATAGTATGGTCATGCAATAGACAGACTTGATGTTATCTGGTCTTCACAGCATTAGGAAGTCATTAACCAAGTTGTGATTCAAGGGAGGTGGAATTGGGCATTATAAATGCCAACTTTATTATTGATAGAAGGGATCTCTTCCCACTCCTCCACATACAAAGGAAGTCATCTAGACATTAATCAAAAGGCTTAGTTATCACATGTCCTAAGGAAGTGTGTGGCATATGAACCCTTGCCCAAAACAAAATCGTCATGATCTATCTAATTTGAAAATTATCATTGTTTACCAATTGTCTGAATTAACATGTTTACTCTAAAGGTTCATGTTATGTTGGAATAAATATGTATTTAATTTTCATGATTTTTTGGGTAAGTTTTTTATTTTCATTTGTGGAGTATATTCTGATTTTAATTGTTTGGATTGGGCACCCTCTACTACTTGAGAATTAAACTTACAACTCTCTGTGTCACCTGGGACCAATCACTAATCAACCACCTTTTCTCTCAACTGGGGACACCTCTACCATGACATTCACATTGTATCACAAATGATACCCCTTGTGCACCCATGTGGCATGCACTTTGAAAAAGCTTTGATATTCACTTCAACTACAATGAAAGCAAAAAGATAAATTCCATAACCTCAATGAATTGCCCCCACATTAGCTTCATTGCATTGTTGATTTAGTCCATCCATCGGACATGGAGTCTTTTTGTAATCAAATAGAAAATAGATAATAGAAAATGCCACCAACCTGTAAGATATAAACCCCTTTGTAATGGGTGTAGGGTATGTAAATCGAACAATTGCCTTGAAGTCGGGGCACGTGTATGATACGAGATCTATGATGTATAATATCACATGAAATACCTTGTCATTGCCCCTCATCATCATCGCTCAACTCACTTTGAAATATTTCACCACTTGCAAGTTTTGAATGGCCTTGTTGTAATTTATCCAGGTGTGAATATATTTGTAGCATAGACGAACATAAGTTATAATATAGACTTTAGAACCTCAATGTCTTTTTTCCATATCATTGGCATTATAACACTGATTTGAGTTGCACATAAAATATGGAGCCTTTTTGCAATCAAATCAACATCATATTGTCCTCATCGACCCTTCACGATTGCAAACATCCAATCAAAGAACCTACCACCTTGAGAGGTGGGTACCCCTTTTTGATGGATGCAAGTCATGTAAATCCAACATTTACCTTAAATTTGTATAATCTTCTAAATGCCTAAACATTGGCTCAAATCCCAATGAAAAAAATGCAATATATCACAAAATTTGGATGACACATTTCACATGATGGTTTGGAATTGGAATATTGATGGTTGTTGGCATATATCATGCCTAAGTACAAAAAAAAAATGATTTTTCATCAACTGCATTACACCATGTTTGATCACCCTAGCAGATGCCCAGGAAAAATAATCACAAATGATCAAAGCGTTTACAATAGGTTTTTTTAGTGATGAATCTTTATTAATTGAAGAATATTTCATTTTATGAAGTTAGCATTTAGCAATTTTATGGGGTAGATGACAACATAGAATCACCTAAAATTTAAGGGTGGAATTTAATTTTGAGGGTTGGCTCACCTACATTTTAAATTTACTCTTATAAATGTATGTCATCAATACCTCGAAAGTTGATATGGGCACATTCACCAACATTTCACTATCAAGCATCTATATTTTGATGTTGGGCATTGCATTCTTAATATTGGGTGTCAAAATTGTGCTGTGAGATGTCAAAATTATGTTCTCAGACATCATCATTGTGTTGTTAGGTGTCGGCATTATGTATTCATTCTTCAAAAAGTTAAAAAAAATAGATTATTGGCGAGGTTTTTATTTTATATTTAGATTCCTCTCAAAAATTTATGCAATTTCAAAAACAAATCATCGCAATATGAGTTTGTATGCAAACATTACGACTTTTGGAATCTAGAAAATTGACATTGCACATGCAAACAATCATCTACATGTACAATGCCAACTTGTCAGCTTCTAGATGCTGTAGCTTTTGCATACAAACTTAGATTATGATGATTGTTTTTTTAAATTGCATAATTTTTTGAGATTAATCTAAATATTCAATCAGATTTAGTCTTAGATAAGTTATTTATGAAAAAAAACCCAATTTTCCCTATTCCATCACTTGATTCCCTTATATAATTAATCACCTTCTAAACTAATTTGCCATCATTTGAAACTAATTCATCTAGAAACCTCCAAGGTTTTTTTTATAGACCACTACAATTTTCCTTGGTTTACAAATTCAATCTTGATCTTGATTGTATGTACCCATGTCCACTTTAAATTTTTATCCAAATACCAAACCTTCAAAACTGGTTGCTTATAATTTATTCAGTGCCATTATAATGAAAATAATTTCTGCATTACAATCACCAAGACAAAACCCAACACCAAAAGTTGGCCTGACCCCAACATGTTGGGCTCTTCCACCAACAAATACAAATGTTGCTTGATCAAAACCAATGGAGTTGTAGTTTAGACATAGAGTTTAGGTGAAGAGGCTATCTCTTTTCATGAAGAATGCAAGCCATCATATACTAACACATTGCATGGTGATTCAGATCCTGATTAGTTTTCCCCCACAATTACTTTACACAAACTTATTTTGACATCTAAATACAATCTTATAGAGCATAAAAGTGATGAAATATTTCAATGTGCACTAGATAATCTTATGTTTTGGTGATTTTGAACATGTAGGTTGATTTTTCAAGGTCAAATTTTCCAGATATGATATTTTACCTCATTGTATCTATGGTGGTCAGTTGGTGTATGTCCATCAATGACCTTACTTTGCCATGACTTCAAAGCTGAGTTGTGTGATGTCCTCCCTTGAGAAGACACCCTTTTATGATCCACTCCAACTTCTAATATAAGTGTCACAACCTCTAAACTCATTATGCATAGTAGTTATATATAAAACCTAAAATACACGTACATGCCATGGCAACTTAACTATATCCTTTCATTGACATATGACAAATTATAGACTTATAGAGTGCATCATTTATTTATGTTAGATTGTTCACACTTTATGTGAAGTCCAGTTTATTTATATGTGTTATCAAGGTGTGATATATTATGTAGACACAATAATTATAGAAGTTATCTGTAAATGTGTGAGAAAGGTTAGGTATAACTTGGGAATGATCCCACATTTACTCCAAAAAAAATAATATCTTACTAACATCTTATTGTTCATATATAAGAACCCTTTGTATTATTATGGAATGTAATAGAGATTAGAGTCATCCCATGAGCTAGTAAAGATGTATTATTTTAGAGAGTCTTGTTATAGTGCATCTATTGTTGGTCATACACATCTACATTGTATATTACAAATAGTTAATATATTATGTCTTTACATGGTGAACCTCTCTCTCTTGTCTTAATACTTTATGTGATGGTGTCTATATTGGAGATCCATGGGCTATGTTGTGTATAATAAATTATATTGTTGATATTATTTTTAGCATGGTATCAAAGTAGGTTTTTATAAGAATATGAATGAGAGAATTTGAGAGGATATACATATCACTCACACATATTGATTTTTAGGAAGATCAAGAGGAGAAAAGTAGAGAAGGAACCTCAAGAACTTAAAATATCCAATCCTTCTCAAGATTCAAGTGGAAAGGATAATGTTTTCTCTCTTCATCAACTTCTATGATAACTTATTTGCATGTTACATCTATTTTGTTCAGATATGATTCATTAATTTGATTGGTCTTATATATTAATTCCAAATCTACATATGGAGGAGTTCCATGGAAGATATTTTTGACCAATTTTTATATGAGTGTTATTGTTATATATCAGACATAATTCCATTATGTTTAGAGTTTCATAAAAAATCAAATTTAACTTTAATTTCACCTAAATATAACACCGTGAACTCATTTGTCAAGCCATGTAGATCATATTCCATGCAGATCTAGAGAATTGATAGGGGTAAGAATGATATAAAGGTTGAGAAAATGTCCTTTTTAACTCATTTGGCATGTTTTCAAGGCCATATTTTGAGTTTTTTTAGTTTAGCATGATGAGATGTTAACACTTATGTTTGGTTATGATTGTATTTGGGTTTATTCAGAGAGTATTTTTTTCATCTCACATTTTTTCTTCATGTGACACATTAGACACTTTCACTTGAGGATTTTATAGTTTTTTTTTCATTGTTATGTGACTAATTACATACTTATGGAACATGTACCATATATCCTTAAGGCCTTTCCCTACTCTTCTATTATAATGGTGGTCTTGGCTCTTACAATGCTATAAATACTTAATGTGGCTTAATATTCCCTAATCTAAATCTATGCCTCTTCCCTTCAGGCATATACCATGATATTATCATACTTATGTATTTTTATACTCTCTTTGATTCAAAATGGATTCTCCATTTTGTCTCTCACAACACATCGCTATATATGCATTCCCAATGAGTGATGTGTTTATTTGGGATCATGTATGGACCTTGATTAATTTCCATGCATCCCTAAATTTTACATACTTCCTACCCAATTCAATATTAACAATATGTGTCCCACACGCCTATCTAAATAAACTCATATTTAATAGTCAAAAGGTTCACTATATCTATGCACACATTATTGCCTTTACACATAATGAGGATAAATTTTCCTTAAAAAATCTCATGTGATTTGTCACCTCTATTCATTTGTGCATCAAACAATTTCCACTAGTTTCACATTGTCATCTTTACACACTAGTGCCTTAGTGCACTTGTTTCAAACCTTAGGATCACTTGTGCATGATTATACAAGCCTTAGATTTTTCATCCTACTAATTCACTTTTTCATGAAACTCCAATCTTATGCATAGAATGTAAGACATATTCATCCAAAATTATACTCTCACACATCCTTGAATAACTTAAGAGTTTTCGTGCCATGTACCTTGCACACAAGCCAAGTTGGATATATTCCAAGGAAACAAATAACTCTTGTTGGAAGCAAAATCATTGAGAGGGGGTGAATTACTGATGAAAGAAAATAAAATTCAATTAAAATTATTCAAAATCTTAACCATTCAACATATACATTCATGAAGCATATAAACAATTCATTTAAATGAACAAAGAAACAATGCAAGATCAAAAGCACATAACACATGAATTATGTGGGAAACCCTCATGGGGGAAAAAATCCACTTGAAAAAAGATTTAGAATAATGTCATGTAAAGATATTAATTCTATTTATATCAATACCAACTGATCAAGGAGCACCCGCCCATCAATTTAATCAAGCACCTAGTTGACCTTTAGCTAGTACCAACTAGGCAAGGAGGCTACAACCCCCTAGATGATCAAACACCAACTCAATCACCTCCAAAATGATATCCACCTATAATATGATGTATTACACACCTAATTATGGTATTATATTTTTATAACACATAAAAACCTGACTTTATGCCTCATACAATTCATGTTATTTCATACAAACACAAATTTGCCTCTTACATAGGCATACAACAACTCTTTCTCTTCTACACTCCTCATACACATGCTCATGACCTTAAGGCTATTCCTCCTTCACAATTTTATCTTATTATATGTAAATAAAGTCTTGAAACATCATAAATATCAGTCATACACAAACTATGAATTACTCTTTCAACATATAATCAATGCACTTCTTCACTATAGGTCATCTAGACAAACTAGGCCTAATTATGCCTTGAATTAATACACAAACTTACTAATTACCTTCAACACCACCATCTGATCTTCATGAAATTTTCAACATGTTATTATAATTCTTATCATCCCCTCACACACTTATTAAAACCCTCATAACATTTGCTTCTCTCTCCAATTGTCTAATTAGCCCAATTAGGCCTACTAAGCAAAATAGGCCTAATAGCCTTAAAATAAATATTCTTACTTGCTCAAGACCTAAAAAAACAATGTTAGAATCTTGTAACATATTAAAAATTATTTTATAATGTTTTTTATAGCCTCTTACCCTTCTACAAATTCATATATAATTTGTTTCACACAATAAATTATCCAATGAGACCAAAATGGCCTTCTACATATGCATTATTATTTATCCAATCAATCTTGGTCTGCCAAAACACCTTTCTTAACCCTTAATTATTCTCTTCTACTTGGATAAACATCAAAATATGTATTATTAAACATTACATATAATAAAATATCCATTCAATAGGTCGGCCATGATTCAAATGGCACTAACCCCTTCACTAGGCTTAAGCAAATAACCCTCCATTAGGCACAAGTTACATTAAGACCTTTTTGAAATTCAATAGACCTATAAAAACATAATATAAATTTTAGACACATAAAAAATATGTCTTATATACCTTATCCGTGTAGTTAAATCCTTATACCACTCGTGTACCTTTTGAAGACACCAATAGGCCTCAAGCCTTCATTAGCAAACAAAAAATGAACCAAGATGGTCCATAAATATATTACCAATGACTCAATATTTATAAATAAATTTAATACAACCTATAATATCTCTTACCATGCTCAATAGTAATCAAATCATTTTCTCATACTTTGAAACCTCCATTAGGTCTTAAAGACATATTAGTCTTAATTATCCCAAAAACATTGTCTTCACAAAGGAGGCTCAAACTAACTAAATATAAAATTTACATATACAATCCACATATGTATGTAAAAATAAATAACTTAATAAAATCATCCAATCCATAAGACACATTCATTCAGCCTCCAAAGGCTCATAAACACCACTGCAAGAAGCCTACTCAAACCTACAATAATTACAGTCAACAAAAGTAAACTTTAACCTACAATAACTTCACTTGTATAGACATTAAAAACTCAAATAATTTTTAAGATATTATATATTTATTATAACTAATTTTTTATTTTTATACCAACAATATTTGATCAATTCTTTGTCCTCTATGATCATTTCTTTTCACCCTAGTTTATTTAGAAAAACATAGTCAACAATAGTCAACTCTTACATGTAATAAATGAAATTGTATGACCATTCAAACCTCATAATAAATTTTATTGGATGTAAATTAAATAAATATACCAATTTTTGTTTCACACCACCATCAAATTCATCTATTATCAAAAGTTATAAACAAAATACTACTGACTAGTTTTCCTTTGGCTAAGTATGAAAAACAGTGAAATCTACTTGGGAGACCAACTTTGCACTTCCATAACATTTTATAGACACCATTTCAAGACATAAAATTTTAACCACATGATATAGGAAAAAATCTAAAAAAATCCATGTGGCCACTTTCTTTTGACACCTTAACATGTGTGAATGTTGACATCATCAATTTGGTTACTCAAGAAGTTTTGCCAAGATGACTAAATAATGACTAGGATCACCTAGACCTTAAAAATAATATGCAAATGGATTAAATCACATATTATAAATGATGGATGAATCCTATGTGATCCTAGTCTTTTGATTTAATCAATTTGGTTACTCAAGAAGTTCTGCCAAGATGACTAAGAGATGACTAGGATCACCTAGACCTTCAAACGACTAAGAAATTTCCTTATGCTTTTAAGTTGGTTTTAAAAAGTTTAGTTTTCATTCACACAGCTTAATATAAATCAATGTCTGAATAAATCCACATAATACATAAAATTTAAATTTAATATTTTATCATAAGAAGTCTATGTTGCAAATCTGGGTTCTTATCACTTTTGCCTTATGAATTTTTATGCATTCAAATAATCTATAATATTAGCATGTCCTAATGAGGCTTCCTCCTCTGGACTCTCTAAAATGGAGTCATCATGAATGAGATAAGATACCAAAGAATTGCAATACTACACAAGATACTCTACAATGATGTTAGAATACTACATTCTCATGAATGGGATGCCAAACACAATTGAGAATGTGTCCAAGTGAGCAACCAATGCAATAATTAGTATAAATAGTGTATGCTCAAAATAGGGATGTCGAGCATAGCCAAAAATGCATCCACATGTGAGAAATTAGTGCTCAAGATACAATGTAAAAATTAAAGGACCCATAACACATGTAACCCCCAAAATATGACACTTTATACTTTAGTGTGTTTTACAATGGAAATAAGTCCAATGGGTGGTAAATTAAAAAATGAACTTTTACAAAAGATGATTCTCAATTTTGAGCTATCGATCAAAAGTTATTACACAATCAATTTCTTTTAAATGAGGCCTATTTAATAAAAAATGCACTAAAAGTTTAAATGCTCAAAGGTTTTAAACACCAAACATGCCTTGCAACCACTCATTAAAATCAACATAGAATGTAGAATTCAATGGTTTAGATTGTGAGGGGGAATTGGCCTCATGCCAACTCGAACCTCACCCTTCATCTTTGATAGGAGAAAACACAAGGTTATTTAAACACTTAAATCACTCTTAATACAATTTCCTCAAACTGACTTGTATTCAAAAAACATAAAATATTGAAGTCTGAAATAATAATAATTCAAACTAAAAAATAAGAGTAATATCCACCTTGGAATGTGGTGGGGACCAAAAAGGAGGATGGCATGGAGTGTTTTAGGTTTTTGGAAAATCTAAAAAACCTTATGTGGGTTGTTATGGTTGGTATATGGAACTCCCAAGAGAGATAAATGCTCAGGTCTATATATTTATGCCATATGAGGGAGAAAACTCTTATTTGAACAAACCAAAGAACATAGGTCACCACCATGGAGGATATAAGTCTGAAAAACTAAAATAATGGTGAAAATTTGCCACTATAGAGAGGAGTTTCACCTTTGTAAAGATAATTTTTGAGAAGTTCCTAGGCATTTTGTCTCCTATTGGTGGCCATGGGTGGAATGTTCAGCTAAAAATGATAAGTATTCTTGGTCAAAATAACTTAGATCTGATGCCAATTACAATTGAGTATGCATGAGCATGAGCAGTCATGTGTGAAGGGTAGATGATGTTGTGTTTAATATACCGATGGGCTGGGCCCAATTCAAAACTATGCACAAACTTTCAAGTATAATGATCTTTGAAAATATGTTGTCACCTTTGCTAGTAACTAGTTTTAAGTTGTGTAACATCTATGTAGGAAGGCCAACCATCTATTGGACAACCAACAATAGTTAATAATGATGCCTCCTTATAGTCATTATTATTTTTCCTAGTTTTGAAATCGAGCTATTACCAAGAAATTATGTATTCTCGTCAATGCTTCCAAAATTTTCAAACCTTTGAACAAGCCAAAAAAACTCGATTCATCCTCCTCAAAACAATATAAGTATTGACTTATAAACAAGATCCACTGATCCAATGCAAACATGTGAGGAATCTCATCAAGGTTTTGAGGAAATGTGAATGACTAATGAGTGAGGCTTTGATACCATATTAGATTTCTCCAAGACCTCTCAACAAGATCAAATGCACACATGAAAGCTATGGAGTGGGTGAGAGAGATTACAAAAAAATTAAGTGCATAAATGATATTCCTCATTAACTCTAAATGAATAAATACAAAGGGAGAGGTTGCATATATAGGATGGAGAGAGATTGAGACCCCAAATTTTAATGAATACAGGACTAACTTTCCCAAATGACCCAAATGACATAGATACCCTAATCAAAATAATGACATGTGTAGAGAAAACTTGTAAGACAAAAGTCTACACCAACAACAAAAACCAAGGGAAAATTTTGGGACAATGATAAAAGGCTCTCAAATGTTATGAATAAATTGATCTTTTATTTCATATATGCAAATAAATAAGTTTGGTTTGTAGAGATCTTACATTATAAAATAAGGTTTACAATAGCACAAACCCAATTTAGAAATAAGGCAAAAACTATAATAGTTATAATATAGGTTGAGAAAATTGAGGATTTTGTAGACACTTCATAAATAAATTCTACGAGTGATGCCAAGCTAGACATAGTGTTATGACGAGTGGATGAGATTCAAGAAGGAAAGAATATATTTTGTATACACTTCATAAATAAATTCTAAGAGTGATGCCAAGCTAGACATAGTGTTATGACGAATGAGATTCAGGAAGGAAAGAATAGAAATATCTCTCTATGTTGTATAATGTGTGGGAAGGAAGGGAATCATCATAATGATTTTCCTAGCATCAAGAAGGAGTTATATGAAATTTGTAACAAATAAGATCACTCCAATGTGAATTATCATTTAGTGCAACATTATTTACAACAACCTCAAAACATGAAAGTTTTATTTTTTTTAAATCAACCACTCATGATGATCAAAACTATAGGGCATTACAATATCTCAAAGATGATATATCACCAATAATGTGTTTTTAGTATTTTATGGTTACCACCACAACATTCTAATCCCATATCACTAGATAAAAATATGCCTCAACAAGGAAATTATGAACCACAATCACTCCAATATCAAATAACTGGGGCATGTCTTTCTCAAATATAACAACTAGGATGGGTGCCACTTTAACCTCAATGTCAACCAAATTGGGTATCCCTTCAAAAAAGAGAATATGGGGGATATCATAACAAGTCACAAGGTTAGGGGGAATTATAGAAGGAGGTTGAATACCAAGGAGGTTACCAAGGTTTTATACATGGACTTTGGAAACAAAAAGGTCATATAACTTGATACTTGTGCAAGGAAATGAATTGCATTCCCCATAATTGTACTAGTAACCCTCAACCAAAAACCTATTACACATATTGTAGAGTTTTTGGCCAAAAATATATTCATTATTTTCTTACAATTTAGAAACCAAGGATAAACTAGTGCAAAATGGAAACATGGTGAGCACCCAACATAACTTGCAATTTTACAAAATGTTATATGGATGCAACGTAAAAATCAAGGAATTGAAACCCTATAGATGCCCAAGGATAAAAACATATAGAAAGTGTGAGAAGACAAGTATTTAGACTTGAGAAGAGATAAAATACAGATGAATGAAGCAACCAAACTATTATAATCAATTAAAATGCATAATAGAAGCACTACCAATGTAGTGAATATGGAAACATAAATTTATATTCAAATCATGTGCATTCTACAATAGGAAAGAGTAGTGACTATGTTGATAGATCTTATTAAATTGAAAAATCTACTACAATTTGAGGATATATCATATAATATTACAAATTTGTTACACAACTTGCTAGATTGTGCCATAAATGGACAAGATAAAATAAAAAAAGGTCTGGTATGTTAAAACTAAAAAACCCTGCGATATAGATGTCAAAATGTATATTTAACTCATAGGATATGAGGATTTGAACCATGTGTTAAATTTTGTAAGCATTAGTAATATGATGCCTAGGTCTACTTGATTTTTTTAATGAAAATGTATGCTAAGCTAAAGTTTGGTAACTTTGAGCTTAGCAGGTTATGGGCACATCAAACCTATTAGTAAGCTGGAAGAGTTATAATTCAAGGTGGGAGAGATAATATTTTTAGGAGACTTTAAATTTAGAGATATGAATACATATGAGAAACACTATCATGTGTTGATTGGAAATAAGTTGGATTATGATCATTGGGTGATAATAAATATTATAGACAACTAGCTAGAAGTCGATTATGATGATGTCATCATTATCAATCACTTGAATAAAATGGAAAACAAACAATATATGATACTAAAGAAACCAAACTCATCCCATTATCACATATCAAAGTGTTGGTATAAGGTAGATGCCAAAAAATAGAATGAAATGCAATCCAAGAGTGGACTTTTCCAATATTATCACAAATTACATGGGTTGTGCTCGAATTTAGGAGACTAGATTAGTTTAATAAGAAACCAATATAGATTTTTTAATTTCCAAATTTTTATCTAAAAATGACATACAAGTATATTTAGTGTTATCACCCACCAGGGCAAAGATTGACAAGATTTACTGGTTAGTTGTCACTAACCAATTTTTAAATAGCGTTGACTAAAGAAGGTAAAATACCTTGGGGTTCAAGATATTCTATTATAAGAGACTCATATGTGAATATGAAAATTTTGGGATGAAGTGACCATGAATTAAGGCTGATGCACATGGTGTTTAAAATAGACTATTATATTCCTTATTATTTTGGCACAAAGGAATTATCATGATTCATCTGTAAGTGGAAGTTCATGTCCCACAAGTATAGACTTATGTAAGTGTGTTAAATCACGCATTGAAAGGCATCACAAAATTTTGGTAGGATGCCCATAATTTCAAGGATTTCAACTAGAAAGAATCATATGAGATGTTCTTAGCAGCTTGTTCCATATCACATCTAAACTATTAGAAACGAGGCCAAAGTTCCAAACAGAGTAGTGTCGAGAGATACATGTCAATTGTTACATGGATATATGGAAAAGATAGATAAATCAAAGATCTTGGGTTCATATTTTATAAGGTAAAATAACTCTTATTCCTTAAGCATGGTATATTTATTAGGGATATAGGTATTAGGGATATAGGAGAAAAATAAGAACATGGCCTCAATTCCAACAAAACTTCATTTAAAAATTTATATTTGAGGATGAGAACCCAATGGTGTATAAATCACTACTAAAAATGAATAAATACACCATGACAAAAAGATAAACCTTAAGCATTGATAAGAACTGCAACACAAGCTACCATTTTTAAAGTCACAAGTTATTAGCCATTGATAAGAACTACACCACAATAGAAAGATAAGACTTAGCCATGGTGTTCAAAGTGTTGTAAAAAATTTGGGCTACTTCTTATAAACTGTATTTGAGTTCTTCACACATCACCAAACTTTGTGATACATTATAAATAGGCCCTTATTGGGATGCATCATTTAAAGGTGGTTGACTATAAATTTAATATTAATGTAAAATTAGGAAGAGGGAAATGTAGGAATACATCATATGAGTCAGATATAAATAGGATAAGAAATAAACTTACAAAAGGATTTTCAGATGCACACTTTTTCAAAGTCACTATGATTCATGAGCAATTGTACGTGATTATAATTTTCCTATAGCATGGCACATTTATATAGCATTATACAGAAAGAGAAAAGAAACAATTAATCACAAGAGCATTTTCACTTACAATTATCAATGGATTCCTATATAAGTTGGGCAAGGTGATCTCCATAGGGTGGATTTTGAGCATGAACAAGCTTAAGTTTTGAATGAAGTGCATGAAATGGTGGCTATAGGTCATTTCATAGATGAATTAACTATGGGAAAATTATTATAGAGTGGATAATGATGGCATACAATGTTTCATGATACATAAAGAGTTGTGAAACATTATAATGTGTGCTAGTGCATTAAAAATCCACAAATGTTGCTCAATCTAATCATTACAACACAACCATTTGAATAGTGAGGGATATATTTTTTCAAGCTTATTACTCCACCATATGAATTATCCAATGTTTTCTACATAATCATTGTGATGGCCTATTTCTCAAAGTGTGTAGAAGTAGTCAAGACTCAAAATTACAAATTAAAATATGTTATACATGTTTAGTATGATAACATCATCACAAGGTTAAAATTCTCACAAAATATTATCAGTGATCAAGGCATGCACTTCCTTAACAAGATCATCAAAATGTTAGTAGAGGTACAATCACTGAGAAGGGGGGTGAGTGAATCAGTGATGAAAGATAATACATATATAAATTACAATCCTTTCAAACCCTTAATCAAACACCACAAGCATTCATAAAGCATACAATTCATTCATACCAATAAAAAAGAAAGATAATGCAAGATCAAACACACAATACATGAATTATGTGGGAAACCTTCATTGGGGAGAAAAACCACTCTCAATCATGCAAATACATGGACTAATTGTCTTATAACATTATCACAAACATGAGACATTTTAGTGAAGCACCCACTTCACAAGGAGCACCCACCCCTAAGCATGAACAAGCACCAACATGTCCTAGATGTTGAATACCTACACAAAACCTATGATATCAATAGATTTAAAATTTTGATTGCCTTTAAATCTAATGGACAAACAATTTATAACACCTCTCTTCAACCTTTCTCACACCCTCAAGCCTTTACACACAAGTAATGCATCCAATACACCCTTTTTGATCACTCTATACTTCTTCGCTCATCTTCAATATTCAACCTTGCAAGAACATTGCTATAACATCAAAAATATGCACACATTCCTCAACCTGATATATACTTCAATCCATCCACAAATCACACTCACACATCACTATCTTTCGTATATTAACTCTAGAAAGCATCACATTTGATTCAGATCTTTATAGAGTATACTTGTCCATCACCTTCTTAGTCAGCTATAAGACTTTCCTTAAATATTAAGTCTTATATCACACTTATACATATCTCAATACCACCTTCATAGGTAGGTCATAGTATCCATGGGTCACCCTTTAGCATCTACACCTTTCGATTAGGCCTTAGTAGCCCTTAGAGGTCTCATGGAGACCTATTCACCCCTTTATCACTTTACCAAGCAAAACTAGGAACAAAATACCACATCAAATCACATATATCCTCACCACATGACCCATAAGACACCTTCAAGTGATTACATTCATCCCTACTCACCTCTGTATATGCAAAACCTATCAATCATTTGCCTTCCTCATGAAAACACCATGAACGAACAAATAATCAACTTGTGAGCATTTGTTCATACAAAATATGGAATGGTCAAACCTCCAAAATATATATAAATGATCCTCAGGGAGTATACAACATTATTCAATTGATAATTCACCTGTAAACATCCACAAAATATAAATAAAAACTCAAATATCCTTCTCAAGTCATTTGCAAAAGATGGTCAGACCCTTAGTCAACTTTGGACCACAATAAATGCAAGTGTATGACCAATCAAACCTCTAAAGTATTTTTCCTAGATTTCCCTTGAAATTATCTACCACTTTTATTTTTATACCACCATCAAATCTTTATAACATCAAAAGTTATATCCAAAATAGTGAGGACTAGTTTTCCTTTGTAAATTCAAATATTTGAATTCCAACAGTCACTTTTTAATGAAAATTTGGCTAGGTATGGAAAATAGAGAAATATTCTTGGGAAGCCAAATTTGAAATATTATATCTTTTGATACACAAATATTCATTTCTTGAAACTTATACCATATGATCTTGGCACAAAATTGATCAGATCTATGTGACAAACTCCTTATGACACTTCCACATGTGTTAATGTTGATGTCATCAATTTGCTCACTCACCTTGATTTGCTAAAAGACCAACTAGGCCTAAATGACCATAATGACCACAAGGATGATACAAATGGAAACCTATCGCTTATATACTCATTTAAATCATTTTTGACACCCCATAGGACCTCTACAAAATGATCACATCATTAAACACATCCATCAACCTGCCTATCCAACCAAACACTGAAGATCCATGCATGACTATTGACACACACTTTTTCATTGACTAACTAGCAACTTTTACACCTCATGAACACTCTTGGACACCTTGGAGACATTATTGACAACACCTCAACACATTTTTCTTATAGAGGAGTACATGATCTCACACTAGATGAGTATCGCATAACATTCATAAGCTAATGACCAAGATGAAGTGTCAAATAAGGTACTACAAAAAATAATTATAAATATCTATAATGTGTAGAGAGATGATTGGGAGGACCAAATCTAAATGATACCATACCAACTGATATATTTGAAACTTATTAAAATACATGAAATATCAAATACACACACATGCTTAGTTATTACTTTGAAATACAACACCACTCTTATATTATAAACTGAAACACACTTACAAATAATGAGTTATAATGACAAACAACTTACAAATATGATCACAATTATAAAGAACAATTGTAATTCCTAGATGGAATTACCTTCACTAACAAGGGGGCAATCTTTCAGCACCAAAACTAGTTATCTTGAAGGGTTTCCATCCTCTAAGATTATCAACACTCATCGGTTTTTCATCCAAAGAAAGGTAGAAGTATGAATAATAGTTCAAACCTTACAAAGGGGTTTTCATCAATATTCAACATATCAATTACAATGTATAATCTCTCTATATTTATATTTAGAAAGGAGAGATAGAAGAGGAGGGAAACTTCATGAGCAAGGAAGAAATGCACCATCCTTTAAAGTGGTAGCACTATTCATCAATAGTTCAATTTGTCTCTCACATGTGCAAGGGATCTTCTTGATTTGTTTTTGAATTATCCCATGTGCCTCCATGTGATTTTCAATCAATTTATCTCTCACATGTGTAAGGGATCTTCTTCATTTGATTTTGATTTTTCCCATGCGCCCCCATGTGATCCTCAATCACTTTATCTCTTCACATGCTCTTAATTATTCCCCTCACATAGCCAAGTGGATAATTACACCCCACTTCTCTCTCCTCCATTTTCATCATTAAAAATTATTATGTGGTCTAAGCCACATCACCCCAAGACACCTCATCACTATGCTGCCTCAAAACTATACCACATCATCATGAATAGTGACATGTGAATAATGATCCATGGATAATAACAATGAATAGTACTTGGTGAATAGTGATTCATACAAAAAATCCCTTACAACACCCAAAATAACTTATGGGAATAAAATAGGCTATTGGTATTCTTCAAATGTCAAATTTGTAAAAATGAGACATTATAAATCCTCCCTTTCCAAAGATTTATTGTCCTTAAGCAACCAAGTTAGCTTTAAGAATCCAAACACTAGGATCCCAAAAAAATCTATGGAACTATTCACCATGCATCCACTGCACCACTATGATAAGACTAAGTTCATATGACTTCACACTATTTTATGATTTAGTGAACTCCAAATCATCATGTCTTTCAATCTCAACACTTTCATGTATGAGACTCATGCACTCTTTTATTTTGGATGCAACTCGGGATGCTAAGTGTGGCATCAACTTCTACTCACTTTATTTGACAACATTATTAACAAACTCATGTATAATTGAAGAAGTGACATGAGAAGGGGATTGGTCTACCATGTCTTGGATTTCAGCCTCTTTATATGGTTGAACATCTACAATCATCTCCTTTTGTGTAAATACATGCACAACCTCATTCATCTTGTGCTCCCTACATATAATAGGTGATGCTTGTAGATCTTCAATTTTTATGGCATGGAGTGTATTTAGTTCAACTCTTTCTTTCTCTTGAAATAATATTTTCTCCTCTTTAGCAATTTTTTTAGGCTCTAGTTCAATATTTTCTTCTTCAACTTCCCCTTTTGGAGTGGTGCATCCCTCCATGGGTTACTTTGGCTCACGCTCTACCATTTCCTCATTGTTCTTGCATTAGTGGCTGGGCTCCCAAGATTCCTTGAAAAAAAAGCAAAGATTATTTCTTTTGAACTTATTTATGATACTATCTTCTTTGCTTGCTACTTGAGCATGCACTTCTTCTCTTGTAAGGGCATTTTTAATCAACTCTGACTGCTTAAAATCTTTCAACTTCTTGGAGGCCTTTGCCTATAATTCTCTTATTTCCATCTATTGAAGTAGCTTATCAAAGAGTTGTTATCATTCAAAAAATTCAATGAGTCTTTTTGAAATGATATTATTTTTTCTTTGCGTCAGCACCTCTTCTTTCATGGGCAAAATTTTTGGAAGTTGTCTCCACTCCATTTCCATGTACCACTAGAAACAAAAATCTACAACTAAAATATACTACATAGACTGGTAGGATACATATCTCTGATACCACTGAAATATATCAAAGTGGGATATTTACTAAAAACACTTAAATATATAAAATCCACAATCTATGACACTATGTTTTGATACCATTGAAATATCCCTTTTAAATTACTAAACACACTCTAAACTATAAAATCCAACTTGAACTTAGACTAAAATCTGAAACTACACTCACACTAACACTTAACAAATACTTGAAATACATATAATGTGGATCAAGACAACACTTATAAATATACAACTTAACATTAATGGAAATGGACTCACTCAAATGTACATGGAAGAATATACCAACTGATTTATTTGAAACTTATAGAAATACACGAAATATGAAATACACACACATGCTTAGATCTTACACTAAAATACAACACCACTCTTATATTATAAACTGAAACACACTTACAAATAATGAATTACAATGATAAATAAGTTAAAAAATATGATCACAATGTGATCACAACTCTAAAGCACAACTATAAATCATGGATGGAATTACCTTCACTAGTTAGGGGGTAATCTTTTAGCACTAAAACTAGTTATCTTGAGAGGTTTTCTATCCTCTAATATTATCAACACTCATTGGATTTTCATCTAAGGAGAGGAAGAAGTATGAACAATAGTTCAAACCTTATAAAGGAGTTTTCATAAATATTCAACATATCAATTATAATGTGTTGGTATGCTGTTGTCATTCATGTCAAGGTTGATGTCATTGATGTCAAGGTTGATGTCACTAATGTCAAGGTGCATCTAGTGAACATGCATGATGAGTGGTCATTGAGGTATGTACATGATATGAAAAGGTGAGATTTTTAAACATTATCTTTCTTGTTGAGTGATGTCAAGGTTCAAGTCAGCTTAAAGTTATCAATGTTGTTATTAAATGTTCTTGTGAAGGTATGATGACAATTACGTTTACAAGAGTGTTGTTGTGAGCAAGGCCAGTTGGTAGTGTGCCTTGTGACAAGCTTATGAGAATTTAAGGTATGTAGTGTGAAAGAGAGTATTTTAATGGTTATGATTTTTATTTTCTTTTTACTATTTTTGACAAATGCATAGGTAGTAGGTCTTCGGGGTTAAGTGTTGAAGTAGCCTAAGCCTCATCATGCCATGAAGAGACCTTGTGAAAATGTATGAGCATGGTGGATTGGCGAGATGAGTGAAAACAAGCATGAGTGGTTGTATTAGGTTTATTGAGTATGTGAGTGAAGTAGAGAGTGCATGGAAAGAGGTATGAAGGTTAGTTTTAAGACCTAATGTGGTTTTCAAGTCAAAGTCTAGAAAGCAAAGAGAGAGAGTTTGTGTGTGGCCTAACGAGGGGTCATGATCAAATTTTAAGGTGTTTGAGCTCATGTAAGAATTTTTAGAGGTGAGGTATGTTGTTTCAAGTTTGTTCATATAGTTTGAGGTCATAATGTGAAGGAAAAGGCATGAAACGTTGTTTAGAGGTCTCTTAATTGTGTAGAATGAAAGGTTAACGACCCGAAAAGGTTTTTCTTGTGATCATTAGCTCATCAAACCTTTGCATGGGAACCTAAGTAGTTCATGGTATATGGGGAAATTTTATATCTCAAAATTATAGGAATTATTTTTTGGATTGAGGGGCTATGCTTTATGAATGATCATGAGGAGTGGAAATTGGTTTCAACCCTCTTAGATCCCTAATGAAGACATGATGTTGAAGAATTTTATCAAAAGTTATTAGTATGGATTTAATTACTTAGATAAGATATTGGATATTGTATTTGACTCTCTCATGTACCTCCAGGTGCTATTGGTTAGAGAAAGGAAAGAGAAAATGTTGAGTTACAGGCTTGTTTCTGAAGAAGTTATTATAGAAGTCAAAAGTTGCATTGGACATAATAATAAAATGGATGGAGGAAAAAGGTATATAATCATATTTAATTTTCATGAAGTTTTATAGATAGTTTATATTCCTTAATTTATCTAAGTTGGTGATCAAATTAGGCTAGTCATTAACATGCCTAATGGTGCAAAGTGCAAAACCTAGGCAATGTGAGAAGTTAGTTTTTAGTGTGTTTTTAGGGTAGAATGATGGATCAAAGTGCATGAAAATTTTGTTTCGAATTGTTATTTAATATTAATTATTTTTATATATCTTTTATGTTAGGTATAGTGGTGAAAATATTGAATCCAAAATGGCTTATCTGGTTCAGGTGTGACTATGAGGAGAGAGAGTTAGAGATTGGTATGTATGTCTAAAATTTAACTATAGACCTTATTATTTTTGTGTTTGAAGATGTTATGAAGGTATATAAGGATAATTTCATTCATAAATAGTCTTTTAATGTGGTCATATATGTTTTTGAGTTCAATCTTTCATGACTATGTTTTTGACAGTCTTGGCAGTTCGGAGTAAGCAAGTTGCAGTGATGAGTTTGAGGCTCTACGCCTTGAGTTGAAGTGTATAATGAATATGGTGATATTTTCTAGATCATGTAGGTTTTTTATAATTTGTTTATTATCATTTTTTTTTTGATAAATGATATGTTATCTTCAATTGTTCATGATAGACTTGTCTATGTGTTCAAAGGCCTAATGTGAACAATGTTAATGGAGTGTTTCAAGTGGTGGTTGGACCTAAAAGGTGTCATGGTACTTGGAGTATGTTGGATAAATCATATTTTATGATTTTATGATTTTTTTTCCATTTATAGAGGTTTATATTTTTCCAAGGGGTCATAAGGTAACATGTCCTAAAGTAGGCCTAATGGAATTAGGCCTCCATGAAACTGAAAGAAGGATTTGTCCTATTTGAGTTATGGCCAACCTAATGTAATGATTTATTATTACTTGTAACATGTACTAAGGTATTTTTTTTGAAAATATAAGTGTTTAAATGTGTTTTTCCTACCAACAGGTGTATGATCAAGAGTTTGGTATAAAAATAAGGCTTTTTAGGCCTAATTGGCTAGTTAGAAAAAAAGAAAGAAGAGAAGTAACACATTCAAGAGATGAAGGAGGTATTTTAGAAAATAATAGGGTTGTATATAAACTATCATGAATATATAATATGGATACTATAGATGAATATCAAGGTCATATGATCTAATCAATCTTGAAGAGACCTAGTTGAACGAAGAAGTCTAGAAGGCAGTTTGAGAGGGATAGAAGAGTAAGAAGAGATAAAGAAAGTGATCATCATATATTTTGTGATAAATAATTTTTTTTGAAGGATATAAAACAATTTATGTGACTGAGTTGGTGTTGAGTAATCTAGGGGTTGGTGCCTCCTTACAGGTTGGTGCTTGCTAAAGCCTAGTTGAATGGGTACTTAACTAGTTGGGGTTGGTGCTTCATGTGAATTTGATGTTTCACTAAATATTGGTTTTAATATTATAGGAATATATTCTATTTATAAAACATAATTTTTTTTCCTCTTGAGCTTTTCCCACATATGTAATGTGTTATCTTGTTTCATGATCTTGTGTGTTTGCACATGCTTTGCTAGATTTTCATGTTTGTATGAATGGTTTATGTATGCTTAAGTGGAACTGAATAAAAAATTTAAAGACACTAATTCACACCCTCCCCCCCCTCACTCTCTCATTTATTTTTCTTCCAACATTTGGTATTAAAGCCTAGTCCTTTGAATCAGGCCTAACAGCCTAAAGGAGATCTTAGAAGCAAGAATGGCTAGTAGTAAAGCAAAAGGAGGTTTCTCTACTAGTAAGGCTCTATTTTTAAATTATACTCATTATTAATTTTAAATAATTATAATGAGTAAATATTTAATGGCAATGGGCCATTACATATGGCAATCAGTTGTGGATGGATACACTCCACCTCTTATACCACCAACTGATGTAGTAGGCAAGAAGGAAAGTGAGATCAATTATAAGGCAATGAATGTCATTATATGTGGCCTATAAAAGGTAGAGTTTATGAAGGTGATGAATTATGAGTCATCCAAGGTGACTATTGTTAATTTTGACCCCACATGTCAAATTTCCACCATTTCTATTCAAAACTTTTCAATGTTATTTTCTCTTTAGAGCTCAATAATTGATCTTGAGAAATACTTAAAAATCCATGGTTAACAAGCCTTGAGGTTGTCAAGGTGATTTAGGGGGTTTTCATTCACTTATCTTGTTCTTTGCAAGAAAGAATGAATGTTGATTAGAGCAATTGAGAGGAACAAATTTTAAAGAGGACTTCAAGCTTTACAAGAAGAAAGGTTATTCTCAAAAGGGCAAAGATCATTTCAAAGTTTTGGGAGAATTATCCAATCAAATTCCAAAGGGTAACTTGAAATTTTTTGAAAGGTTCAAATCCTTCAGACATTTTCTCTAAAGGAAAGGAAACGATCCATTTAGAAACTCCTAAAGGGTCACTTTCCCTTTAAGAAAGTTCATTTGTAGGAATCTTGAAGGGTAGAGTCCCTTTGGGAAGGTTAATTTCAAGGAATTCTATAGGATATGTGTCTTTTAGGAAATTCACTTTGCAATAATTTCAAAAGGTACTTCCAAAAGGCTGAACGACCATTTGCAAAAATCTAAAAGGTCAATTCCATAGAAAAGTGGACCATTTCAAAAAGTTAAAATGGCAGGTGAACCATTCCAATTTGTCAAAAGGGATATTTCAAAAGAGTTTATTTCAAACTTTTGATAGGATCAAATCCCTGAAGGGTTCATTCAAAATCTTGAAGGGCTATTTCATAATGTTGAGGGGTATTTGCCCTTTGAAAAAAGACATTTTCAAAAAAATTGAAGGAGCATATAGAAAGATTGAAGGATATCTTTCCTTTCAGGAAAGTCATTATCAAAAATCGCAAAAGGATAGTTTTAAAAAGCTGAAGGGATACTTAGATAATGCTGAGTGATATTTTAAATTTTGAAGGGTCACTTGGCAAAGGTTCGAAGGGTTTGTACCCTTCGAAAAAGGACTTAACAAAAAATTTGAGGGACATTTTATAAAATCTTGAAGGGTAATTTGCCAAGCCCGAAAGACATAATTCCTTCAAACTTTTTGTTTGAAAGAATTGAATAGAAAAGGATATGGAAAAAAGATGAAAGGAATTCCTTCAAAAAAATTATCTGAAAGAATTCCTTTGGAAGATTTACCTATAGGAAAATATACACAGATAAAAGTTTGAAGCAATTGATTCAAGAAAATTGTCTAAAATAATTCCTTTGGAAGATTTACCCATAGAAAATATACATAGATGAAAGTTTGAAGGAATTTCTTTGGATAAATTGTCTTAAAGAATTCCTTCAAAAGGTTTACCAAGGGGAAAGTTCGAACACAAGCAGAGGAGAGACAATTCCCATGGAAAAGTTTTCCATGGGAAATTGGAAAGATAAAGATCCTGAAGGTAGAATTCCTTTGGAATTTTTGTCCAAAGGAAATACAAAAGAACAAAGCCATGGATAATTTGTCCGAAGACTAAAAGTCTACAAAAATAAAAAAATATAGAGGCAAAATGAAGAGCCCAAACGAATTGTTTATAATAAATACACAAAAATAGAGAACCAAAAAATGCAAGATATTTCAATAGCCAATATAAATATATTAACTTATTATATAGCATGCAAAGTGGCCCAAAACAGGATTAGACATGTCCAAGATGTGTAACCATTTCAAACATGACAACTTCAGTTCTAAAATGGAGACTCATTTGTATGGACTCAAGGATTTTAACATTGGAGAGCTCAACACAAAATTGTATGCATGCACTCTCATTAATCCAAGCCTTTCAAACATTTCTAGTAGTTTAAGTGGAGTTCTAAATTTGGATGTGGTATATCTTTTTCATGCAAGTGGAGTTGACTATTCTTAATTTATAGAGTTGACTGGTTATCAAGTGCCACATCTACTCATGGTTTCCACACAAAGGATGACTTCTCCTTTTCCAACTTAGCTTCAATCGATTCAATCTTGAGTTAAGACATCCAAGATTGGCATAGATTTCATGTATGAGGTGGATTAGTCCAAGCTTGAGCCCACCATTTATTTTCAATGCCAAAGAGCTTTTCATGCAAGACAAAAGACAAGAAAATATTTTTAGAAGGCTTTGTTATCTTGGCATAATAAAAATTAGACTTGGTTAATGTAAGAGTTGACCTCTTCTTCTATTTTCAGTGTTAACCTCTTGGCTGTTGTATGTTTTCTATATAAGTTGGCTTTTAAGCCTTGAATTGTATCCCTCTTTTGGCAAGATCAAATTCTACCAAAACTTGAGTTTTCTAACCTTTTTTAGATTAATAAAAGGCTGATTTTATTTTGCAAAATGTTGGTATAATGTATCTATGTTCATGATTTGCATGAGTGATATAATTTCTCTTCCTTGTCAAGTATTTGTTCTTACCTAGTTACTAGCTAGTCAATTTATGTAGGTCATGTTCTATGTTTGATGTCTGTTGGTTGAATTCATAGTGGATATAAGTGGTTGATTAGTGCCTTAAATTGGGCTTATTATTTAATTTCCCTCAAGCTTTGATCACTAGGTAAAACCTTTTCATGAAATATTTATGCATATTGGTCAATTGGAGTTGAAAGTTCAACATTCTTCTTGTCTAAATCAATGTTCTTAGGAGCTCTAGTTGAGTGGATCAATCAAAAAACAAGTGTATCACCATCATTAGATAGGATTCCATTTAATTTTTTCTCTCTTTTTTTGGTATTTTTTATCATAGAGCAAAGACCCTAATTGATACACCAAAGGGAGCTAGCCCTTAAAATCTAGAGATTCAATCCACTGATTAGGTCACCCATAGCCTAGGATTGTTTCCATGTTTCAGAAAACTATGAAGGCCTGAAACTACCTTCATAGGGGTGAAATTATGATTGAAAATAATTTTTTGCATGCTCAGTGGGATACATTAGAGCTGGTCTTGATGAAATTATAGTTGTAATAATGTTCTTCATGAAGTATTTGGTGATTCCATCTCTCAAGCAATTACCTCTAATAGTCCAGACACAGTTCCCATGTAATTATATTCTTATTACATTATTATGAATGAGTTTTGATGGATGTGTATGAAGAGAATTCTTATGCTATATTTCCTTATCAACCCTATGATGAATCATACCAGCCTTATCATGATACCTATGAGCCTAATCAGCCTTATTAGGAGTATTATCAAAGCTATGTTGAGCCTTATCAAGTTTCTCGTGATCCTTATTATCAAGAGCATGAATATTACCTTTTTTTTTAAGCCATACCAGTTTCAAGATCAATTTTCATCTTTCCCATATGGCTATGATGTTGCATATGAGCAGTCTTATCTTTAAGAAAGAATGAATGAAATAGAGCTTAGAATACTAGCATATGCAAGAAAAGTTTACTCAAATTCTTAGTATGAAGAAGTGAGTGGTCTATTTCAAAATGTGTCCAATGATCCAAAAGAGAAAAATGGGTGATGTATTCTTGTATTAGAGAAGATGGAGGCTTGGGAGAGGCAAAAAATTGAGTTGAACCACTTGTCTACAAAGGGTTATTGTGTTCTTTATTCTCATGAAGTTCTTAATCATGCCTTGTCTGTGCCACAAGAGCTTCTTAGTTGTATTCAAGAGCCTATTCCTAAGATTAAGCCTTCTTATAGTCCCCTTTCTTCACCACTCATCTCTCAAGCATAAGTTATCCATGAGGACAAGGAGATTTCATAATTTGATGAGGTAATGGCCAAGTGGAAGGAACATAATACAAAGGTCTTTGAGAGTTTCTCTTTCACTCCTCTCCAAAACTCCCTAAATAATTCCATTACCATCAAGATTACAAAATTTGATCATGATCAACCTCCCATGCTTCATTATCCCTCTCAAATAATGAATTTCATCACCCTGCCATATTAGGTCAAAAGAGATTTGCAATCATGGACTATATTTACTATTGTTTTAGGAGTTTGATATTATGTTTATGGTCTGATTTCTCAAGCATAACAGGCATGTTTCCCTGTTGAGTCACCAAAATGTTGACAATTTTGACTGCATAGGTCAGATTGCTACCATTTCCATTTAAAACTTTGTAATGCCATTTTTTCTTCAGAGATCAATAATTGGTCCTAAGAAATCCTTGAAAATCCATGGTTAATAGGCTTTGAAGTTATCTAGGTGATTTAGGGGGTTTTTGTTCACTTGTCTTATTCTTTGTAGGAAAGAACAAATGTTGATTAGAGCGGTTGAGAGGAGAAAATTCTAAAGAGGACTTTGATCTTTATAAGAAAGGTTCTTCTCAAAAGGGAAAAGATAATTTCAAAGTTTCATGAGAATTATCTAATCAAAGTCCGAAGGGCAACTTGAAAAGTTTTGAAAGTTCAAATCCTTTGTAGATTTTATCTGAAGGAAAGGAAATAATCCATTTAGAAATTCTCAAAGGGTCACTTTCCCTTTAATAAAGTTCATTTCTAAGAATAAAGGGTAGAGTCCCTTCAAGAAGGTTCATTTCAAGGAATTCTGAAGGGTATGTACCCTTTAGGAAAGTCACTTTGCAATAATTTTGAAAGGCACTTCTGAAAGGCCGAAGGACCATTTGCAAAAATTTGAAGGGTCAATTCCATGGAAAAATGGACCATTTCAAAAAGTTTGAAGGGAAAGTGAACCATTCCAATTTGTCTAAAGGTCTCTTTCAAAAGAGTTCAATTCAAACATTTGAAAATATCAAAGCCCTGAAAGGTTCATTCAAAACCTTTCAAAATGTCAAGGAGTGTCTGACCTTCAAAAAAAGACATTTGCAAAAATTCCATATGGACATATAGAAAGCCCGAAGGATCTCTTCCCCTTCAGTAAATTCATTATCAAAAATCTTGAAAGGATAGGTTTGAAAAGTCAAAGGGTTACTTAGAGAATGCCAAGGGACATTTTGAAGTTTGAAGGGTCACTTGGCAAAGGTCTAAAGGGTTTATGCCCTTTAAAAGAGGACTTTACAAAAAATCTTAGGGATATTTTATAAAATCCTAAAAGGCAAATTGCTAAGCCTAAAAGACCTAATTACTTCATACTTTTTGTTCAAAGGAATTGAACATAAAAGGAGATGGATAAAATTTTGAAGGAATTCCTTCGAACTAATTGTTTGAAATACTTTCTTCTGAGGATTTACCCATAAGAAAATATATACAGACAAAATTTTGAAGGAATTCCTTCAGACAAATTATCTGAAATAATTCCTTCAAAAGGTTTACCAAGGGGAAAGTCTGAGCATAAGTAGAGAAGGAGAGACAATTCCCATGGATAATTTGTTTGTGGGAAAGTGGAAAGACAAAGAGCCCATATGTATAATTCCTTCAAACTTTTTGTCCAAAGGAAATACAAAATAACAAAGCCATGAATAATTTTTCCAAAGACTAAAAGTTTGTAGAAATAAACAAAGCTAGAGGCAAAAGGAAGAGCCCAAACAAATTGTCTATAGGAAATACATAGAAATGGAGAACCAAAAAATGCAAGAGATTTCAATAGCCAATATAAATAGATTAACACATTATACATCATACAAATTGGCCTAAAATAGGTTTAGACATGTCTAAAATGTGTAACCGTTTCAAACATGACACCTTTAGTTCTAAAATAGAAACTTGTTTGCATGAAGGACTCAAGGAGTTTAATGTTGGAGAGCTCAACACAAAATTTCATGTATGCACTCTCATTAATTTGATCCTTTAAAATTTTTATATTAGTTCAATCAGAGTTCTAAATTTAGATGTGGTGTAGCTTTTTCATACAAGTGGAGTTGACTGTTCTTAATTTATAGAGTTGACTGCTTATCAAGTGCCATATTTACTCATTCTTTCCATGAAAAGGAAGACTTCTCTTGTTCCAACTCAGCTTCAAATTAGTTCAAGCTTGAGTTAAGACATCCAATATTGGCATAGATTTCATATATGAGGTAGATTAGTCCAAGCTTGAGCCCACCATCTATTTTCAATGCCAAAGAGTTTTTCATGCAAGACAAAAGATAAGAAAATATTTTTAGAAGGCTTTGTTATCTTGGCATAATATAATTAGACTTATTTGATGTAAGAGTCAACCTCTTCTATTTTTAGTGCCAACCTCTTGACTGTTGTATGTTTTCTATTTAAGTTAGCTTTTTAGCCTTGAATTGTATCCCTCTTTTGGTGAGATCAAATTCTGCCAAAGAATGTGTTTTGTAACCTTTTTTAGATTAATAAAAGGCTAATTTTATTTTAAATAATGTTGGTATATTGTATCTATGTCCATGATTTACATAAGTGATATAATTTCTCTTTCTTGTCAAGTCTTGGTTCTTACCTAGTTACTAGCTGGTCAGTTTATGCAGGTCATGTTTTGTGTTTGATGTCCATTGACTGAATTTATAGTGGATATAAGTGGTTGGTTAGTTTCTTAAATCAATCCTATTCTTTAATTTTCCTCAATATTTGATCACCAGATAAAGTCTTTTCATTAAATATGCATATTGGTCAATTGGATTTGAAAGTGCAATATTCTTCTTGTCTAAATCAATGTTTTTAGGAACTCTAATTGAGTGGATCAATTAAAAATTCAGGTGTATCAACATCATTGGATAGGATTCCATTAATTTTTTTTCTATATTTTCTTGGTTTTTTGTAGCATAGAGAAAACACCCTAATTTATACACCAAAGGTAGCTAGCCCTTAAAATCTAGAGATTCAATCTAGTAATTAGGTCACCCATAACCTAGGATTGTTTCCATGTATCAGTAGAATGTGAAGGCCTAAAACTACCTTCACAAGGGTGAAAGTCTTATTGAAAATAGTGACATGGGAAAAACTGAATAATGTCCATGAAAGAAACACCAAGGTAAATATGGATAAATTGTAGAATCACAGAAGGTAGTTTGAAAGTCTGAGTATGAAGGAAGATGAGAGCATTGCATCCTACCTGTTAAGGGTTGATGAAGTTGTCAATGCCATCATAGGTCTTAGATAAGAAGTGAAAGAGTATACAATTGTAAAAAAAAAATTAAGATCCCTAACTTCTAAATTTGATTCAATGGTGTCTGTAGTAGAATAAATGCAAGATCTAGACACACTTTAGATGGATGGGATTCATGTCATCTTGATTGCCTATGAGATGAGAACAAATGAAAGAAGACCTCCCTATAAGGAATTAACATTAAAATTTGAGAAAAATTAAAAATCCAAGAAGGTCAAGGATGAGGTATGTTCAAATATTGATGATGATGATGAATTGATAGCCATGTTTTCTAAGAAATTAAAGACTAGATCTGATAAGTACAAGGGTAAGTCGCATTTCAAATGTTTCAACTATGGTTAGCAATGATTATGAAAGTGATTATGAAAGTGATGTTGAAGGTGTTGATCGGTTAGCAATGATGTTATTTTTAGGGGCAAAGAAGGAGGTTGCTTGAAAAAATAAGATTACATGATTTTTGGAGATATGGTTGATGAAGACACTGAGGTAAATTTTGAGGAAGAACTGATAAGCACCTTAGAAGAGTTGAAAATTGGAAAGAAGAAGAATCATACGTTGAAGTCATTAGTTAATGACTATGAAGATTAGATTAGTTTGTTTGAGGAGAGACTAAGTAGCACATCCAAGGAGCATGATGAGATCATCAATCAAGTTGAAACTCAGATGGAGATAGTCACTATTAGCCTAGAGGATAAGAAAGAAGAATACACTAGGTATGAATCATAAATGGAGTCCTTAAAGTCAAAATTCGATCAATCAACTATCAATATGAAGACCTATGAGAAGTTTAAAAATAACACTGAGGCTCTAGATGACATTTTGAGTAGTCAGAAGTCTACCAATATAAGACTAGTATTGGTTTCAAATTAGATCAAAATGAGAATAAAAAGAATGCTAATGTGAACAAGAAGGTCAACCTCAAGACAAATATGAGTACAAATTATGTTATACATCCTAATGCCATAAGGTATGGAAATTAATTCAATGGTTATTGTTTCTCATGTAGTTAGTTTGGTCATAGAGCAAGACAGTGTAGAAGACCCTCCAAGAATGAGTACTCATGGGCCTATGGAAGGAGTCATAGTTCATATTTGTCAATATGTATGAGTGAAGTTTTTTGTTATAATTGTCATAACATTGGTCATATTTCAAGATTTTGTCATCATGAATCACCAAGACAGAACAAGAAGATTCAAGTTCTTAGATTTCAACAAAGAAGACAAACCAAGGTGTGGAATCTAGAGACAGTAAAGCTTATTATTGATCAGTATATAAGCTAAAGTGGATTATTTTTTATGGTAGAGCATAGGCCATGTATTAAAGAGTGTCAAAAGTGTTCATTATCATCTCAAATTGTTGACCACACGGATGATGAAGAGGCCAATTCAAAGAGGCTAATCAAGCCTAAAAGGATCCTAAAGGATCATCATTGTTATAAAAGATGATGAGCTTAGAATATGGCTTATTATTGACATGTTATTTCCCTCAATTCATCTTTCTAACAATAATATCTTATGCACATCATAGATTGTTAGATAGCTATTACATGGAAAGTAGATAGTTGTCTTGCTTATATTAAACCAAAGACTAAACCTTTACTTTGTCATTAATGTCTAATACATAGCATGTTTTAATGATTTATGTTGTGAAGAATGCTTAGGGAGAAGACACAGGTGATGTATAGTGAAAGTTCAATTTTGATCTCCATCCAACAACACTATGAACTCCCACCGAATGTTTCTACGGACTCTTCAAGCTTGTTTCTACAGACTCTATAGGCTTGTTTCTACGGACTACGTAGGCTTGTTTTTATGGACTCTATAGGATTGTTTCTATGGACTCTACAGGATTATTTCTATAGACTCTACAGGCTTGTTTCTATGGACTCCATAGGCTCATTCTTACCGACTCTGCAGGTTCAATTCCATGGATTCTGTAAAGACAAAGCTACAAATGGGGAAGCTGATGGCTAGATAAGATAAGAGAGAATCATTCCAGCTAGAGTCAAATGAGAAAAATAATCACCCACTATTTTGTAGGATTTGCTTTTGATAAAGTTTTATATATTTGGATCTTATGACTATTATAAGATAGTATCTCTATTTCATCAGAATAATTGGATCTCTTGGAAATCTAATCTCCTATCTTTGGATGAGAGGATAGACTAAGGAATCCTATTTCTTTGTATCCTATTTTGAGTTGATTTTATTATTATAAAAGGTAATACTTTTGTCGTTGAAAAATAATAGAAAGTAGATGAATGATTCATACAAGCATATTACAGGTTTCAGACAGATTGTAATCATTTTAGTTTTATGAATTATCACTTCAATTTATAGCATTGATTAGTCTTTGTTCCTGAATTCGAGAGGAGCAAGGGCCCACTCTCCTTAGAACTACGAACTGTGTATGATATTTATATTATTTTATATTAACTCTCTATTATAACTAATCAAAATCTTGTTAATGTTTGCATTCATTCATAAAACATTAAAACAAATTCATGGTTCAAAAGGCATTTCCTTATTCCAAAGTCATTTCCTTTTTAATCAAAGTGTGTTTTCTTTTACAACAAACATGGAAAACAAATTTCCTTTTTAAGTTTGGAGTGTTATTTTACTTTCCACATAAGCGTAAATAGTAGTGTGATTTTACTTTCAAACAAAAGAGTGGATTCATTTGATTAACTAGTTACATCTTTTCCTTTTAAGCAAAAGAGTGAATCAAGTATTTTAAGACACATTTATTTCATTAGTCAAAGTTAGAATAGGACCATCAAACACCCCCATAAGCAGACTTCTATATCTACCATCCTAAACCTTACTATAGATAGCTTTGAACACCAGCCCTGGTTGATAAAACATCAATTGAACATTGATTAAATAAGGAGTTGAATGACACTCATCATTTTTAGCACCATTATCAGGGGAAAAAGGTGTTAGTAAGGTCATAATCATTGGTCTAGAGTAAAAAAAATAAAAAATAAATTTAGTAAATTGATGTACCATCCTAGAGACTCTAAAGGATGATTCATCCCAAAATTTCCTCCAAGAACACAAGTTGAAACTCCTTCAACATCTCTAAGTAGTGAACCAGAAGTTATGAGTGAAACCTATCTACAAGAATCTTCAAAAACTTGGATAGAAACCAGGCCATTTCCACAAGAAAGCCCCATAGAATAAACTCCTCATGATCAATCTCTTGCAGGAAGACATTATTTATAAATTGCCAAGGACTTAGAAGAAGCATTTCAAAAATCCATAGATGAAGAAAATTTTGAGAACATTGAACGACCCATAACTGATATCACAAATATTCAGTGGGAAGATAATCCTTCCTTTGAAACATCATCAGAAGTATAAAATATGGCTCTCCAATAAAATGCACAAAATTAACAACTTGCACAACTAGGAAGGACTTTTTCCTTTCCTATTGTTGCAGATCCTAATGATCAAACCCCCATGAAAAATATTTCACCAACTAATCTACCAAATTTTTGGGGAAGATCTACAGAAGATCCTAATCAATTCCTATTTGAGTTTAAGGTGTTATGTCAAACTTATGATTACACAATAGATAGCTAGAAATTAAAACTCTTTCCCTCTACACTTAAAGATGTAGCTATGAGATGGTTTATGGGTTTACCTAGCAATTCTATTAGAACATGGGATGACATGGAGACAAAATTCTTAAACAAGAATCAATATTACTACCAAGTGCAAGAAATAAAAGAGGAATTCTTCAAAATAAAATAGAATAAGGATGAATATTTAGAAGATTATTTGGATAGATTCATGTTCACTCATAAAAGAAGTAATTATCCACTCACTGAAGAAGTTCAAAATTTGGTTTTCTTAAAAGAGTTGGACAAAGATACTAGAGATGCTTTAAATTTGATGGGATGTGGAGATATAAATAAGTTGGCTTTTCATTAGATTTTTGAGCTTTATACCAACTACTCTCGAACAAAACCTGGAATTAGGAGAAGAAGGTTTGGAAAATCTAATGAAGTGGGTAAGCTAATGGAAGAATTTATCGATTTAAAGACAGATATTCTGGTTACACTAAATAGTACTTTAAATGGCCTTTAAGCTAAATCAAATGCAATAGAACCCTTAGTAATCTACTGTCCTAAGTGCAGATAAAAACATGCCCTTAGAGACTACCCCTAGATAAAACCAATGTTTCATCATGTGGGATATGTGATGCAACAGATCATGATACCAAACATTGCACCCTTCTGCCTGTTTTAAAAAATCAAGTAAAAACACAAGTCCAGTCTACTGAAAAAGTAAATTATATCTAGAGACAAAACCTTTCTCCACAAAACTAGGATCAAGGATAGTTTAATGCAAGAAACCTAGTTAATCCATAGATGGCACCATGGAATGTTTTATTTCCTTCACCTTTTTGGAGTTAACTCCAAAGTCCATCAATCCAAAATCCATTGGCAGGACAAGATTAGATGATAACACCCCTATGGATGGTGCCATAACCACAACTACAGTATAAATGGGTACCATAGCAATAATGGGTACCAAAACAACAATGGAAGACACAATAATATCAACAATGGAATCCATAGTGGAACCCACAACAAACATTCACCCAACCAAGATGACCACTTCAAAAACTAACTATAATGCCACCCCCAGTTATTCAGCAATAAGGACAAATCAATCAACCCTCAATGCCTGTACAACCAGTAGAAAATTTGAAAAATAAAAAACTAGCACCTATTTATGTTAATGAATAGGAAGAGACAATGAATATTAAAGCTATTGATTATTCATACATACATTTAAGATTAGGGAAAACTATACAACACCCTCTAGTTCTCATATCTAAGATACTTGATGAAAAATAAAAAAATAAAATCATCTCAATTAAACACTAAAGAAGCTAAAATCAAAATCAGCCCTGAAGCAAACAAAGAAAACACTGCTACACCAGTAGTTCCTTTTCCTAAAAGATTAAAATAAATTGATATTAAACCAAAATCAAACTTGGTCTATGAGTTGTAAAAGATCAATATTGAGGTACCTATACTACAAGTTATTAGGGATATACCTGAATTGAACCAAATCATCAAAAACCTTTGTATCAAGACACCTTTGAGGAAAGCAAAATATCTAGGAACCATTCATGTTGATGGAAAAGTTATTGATTTATTATCAGAAAAAATATTAGTTCCAAAATATGGGGATCTAGGAAGCCCATTGATCACAGTCACAATCAGAGGTAAATAAATTCCTAACATCTTGGTAGATTTGGGATTAGCAATTAATGTTATGACAAATGATACTCTCCATACATTATCTCTTATGAGAATGCAACCCACAACTACCATTGTTGAAATGGTGGACCAATCTATAACTAAACCAGAAGGGACTATAGAAAATGTTGAAGTACTAATAGAGTCTTAGGAATATCCAGTAGATTTCATGGTCTTGCAACCTAAAACAAAGAATCTAAGATATCTCATAATCCTAGTTAGACTATGGTTGGATACTATAGTATCATTAATTGATTGTAGGTCAGGAGACATGACCATTTCTAATGGGTTAAAATCCAAATGCATCTCTTTGTATCCTCTTGCAAAACCATCAACAAATCACATATAATAAATTTGGATGGATGAATCAGACAACACATCAAACACCATTTCCTCCTTAGCTATGATCAAAGTTAAAAATCACTTGGAAGAATTGAATGGAGACATATACCTAGAATCTATGAACTCTGCCAGTCTGAAAGCTACAGACTCTGCCAGTCTAGAAACTATAGACTGTCTCAGTTTAGGATTCTTGGGTCAAATAGAATATTATGAAACCTCCACTTCTACTTATTCTATTGTTCCCTCACCATATGATCATGGATTGATTCATGAAAGTGTGTGAAAATTGGTAGAACAATAGTAAACTCATTTTTTAGACACATTCCATTGTTCTTTAACAAGACTGATTCCTCTTGGAGAAGAGTTTGTTGATAATGTAACCATGTTTCATAAGCTAATTCCTCATCCATGTCCTCTGAACTCATTGATTAGTGAATTCCAAAAAATAGAATCCAACTACCCAAGCACAAAACCAATCATGGTATTATCTGGAAAGATTTTGAACATCAATAGTTGGTTAACAAATGAAGTGGAAAATCAACTCTTTAAAGTACTAGAAACACATACCAAGGCTTTTGCTTGGGATTATATCAACATGAAGGGACTTCACCCCATCATATGCACTCATCATATTTACATGAAATATGTCAAACCGATCAGACAACCACAAAGAAGAATAAACCCAACATTAAAAGAGATAGTCAAAATAGAGATTCAAAAATTGTTGGAAGTGGGGTTTATTTACCCCATCTCAGATAGCTAGTGGATTTCACCCATGGTAATTGTGCCCAAGAAAAATGGAAAATTAAGGGTATGTGTAGATTATAGAGAACTGAACAAAGCAACACTAAGAGATTATTTTCCTCTACCTTTCATTGATCAAGTTCTTGACAACTCGGTAGGAAAAAGATATTTTTCTTTCCTAAATGGTTTTAGTGGGTATAACTAGATAACAATGACAGCTGAAGATCAAGATAAAACTATGTTTACCTATCCTTGGGGAAATTTTGCTTACTGAGTACTCCCATTTGGACTCTGTAATGCTCCAACAACCTTCCAAAGAGCAGTTTTGGCAATATTCTCTGACCTTACAAATAATTGTGTTGAAGTATATATGGATGATTTCACTATTCATGGTGGAACTTATGAAGAGGCTCTTATCAAATTGGAAAAAGTATTGATCAGATGTGAAGAACATCAATTATTTTTTATCCATGAGAAATGTTTGTTGATGATAGATGAAGGAATAGTGTTGGGACACCATATTTCTATAAAAGGCATTCAATTATATCCAAAGAAGGTTGAAATAATCTCTAATTTATCCATTCCACAAACACAAACTAAAATTAAGAGTTTTTTGGGACATGTTGATTACTACAGATGCTTCATAGATAATTTTATCCAAATAGTTTTCCCTCTATTTGCCTTGCTTACAAAAAAAAATACATTAAAATGGAGTGATAGTTGCTAGCAGGTCTTTGAGACCATCAAAGCTAAACTCATTACTGCTTTAATATTGAGAGGACCAAATTGGACTCAACCATTCTATATATACATAGATGCTTCCAATACAGTAATAGGAGCAGTCCTTGGACAAAAGGATGAAGAAGATAACATGTATGTTATATATTATATTAGCAAAAACATGACACCTGCTAAAAGAAACTACATCATAACTGAGAAGGAATTCCTAGCTATAGTTTATGCAAGTAACAAATTTAGACACTACATAATAGGCTATAAGGTATTTATCTATATAGACCATGTAGATATTAGATATCTTACTAAAAAACCAATTGTGGGAGGTAGGATTATTAGATGGTTATTGCTCTTACAAGAATTTGATGTTACTATTATAGATAAACTAGGGAAGGCTAATGTAGTTGTTGATTTTTTGTCAAGAATGAAAACTATAGGTGAAGAAGAATTAGTGGAAGATGACTTTCCAGATGAACAACTATTTTCTATTTCATTAAAATCTCTGTGGTTTGTTGATATAGCCAATTACCTCACCACAAGAAAGTTTCCTCTATAATTTTCACAAAAAGAAAAGAAATGTTAGGTTGTGGAGCTAAAAGCTTCACTGTTATGCAAATGGAGGAGGTTGTTGAGTGTTACAGTGATCGATGTCAGTCTGATCATCCAACGTCGATAGTTATCCAATTACATAGCAATCGGCATCAGTTGGCATCAGTTAGACAAGAACCGAGGTTGGTCACCTGTGCATTCCAGTCTAATTTTAGATGGACAGTCAGTTTGCATGTAAAAGACTAATTTTAGTTTTGAGTCTATGTTTCTAAATATTGTAATTAGGAAGTCTAATTATTATTTGTATGGGATCTATTTAAGAGACCCATGGGGTTGTATTGTAATCAAGGACAAGGTCAAGGACTTGTAAAGGTCAAGGACAAGATCCTTCTGAGTGTAAGATTAGTTAGATCTACAGGTGTGCAAGATTAGGGAGATCTACATGGTAAGTAAGGTCAGTTGATCTATAGGTGTGCAAGATTAGGGAGATCTACTTGGAGTACTTGTGTGTGTGTGAAACAACCATTAGGTTGATTATCACTGGAGAAAACAACTTTGTGTTTGAGTTGGTTGTAATTGATTGCATGAGAGAGAGAGAGAACTCTTGAGGGAGAATTACTGTATGCCCAAGATGTGTGGGAAGAGTTTGATTTCTTCATTGTATTTCCTTCTAGATGAGTTGAATACATATTGTATTGTTTCTCGTATCATCTATTCTTTGTTGATTCTGAATTCTAGTTACTTATTACTTCTGGTTTAATTATGTGTTTAGTTGCTTATATAAAGGTAATCAAGTGTGCTCTTAGGAGTGGATCCTAACAAGTGGTATCAGAGCCATAGGTTCATCAAATATTGGTTCACTAACACCTTGGTTTCAGAGTGTGTTGAGTGTTTGTTGATTATAGGTCACTCACAAGGGTTTCTGTTTGAGTGGGAGTAAAGCAATGGCAGAAGAAAGTATGCTAAGAATGGAGAAATTCAATGGCAAGAATTATAAATTATAGAGGATGCAGATAGAGGATTATCTATATCAAAAAAATATGTACTTACCGTTGGGTGGGGTTTCATGTAAGCCCACATGTATGCTAGATGAAGAATGGAAGGTTCTTGACAGAAAGGCTCTAAGAGCTATAAGGTTGACCTTGGCAGCTTCTGTGGTTTCCAACCTATCTCAGGCAAGGACAATGGTAGAGTTAATGGAATCTTTGGAAAATTTATATGAAAAACCCTCAGCTTCAAATAAGGTATTTCTTATGAAGCAATTATTTAATTTGCAAATGCTGGAAGGTGGATCTGTATATAGTCATCTTAGTGATTTCCATGGTTTGGTAAACCAGTTAACTTCAGTCAAAATAGTTTTTGATGATGAAATTAAGGCTCTCTTAATCTTATGATCTTTACCTGAAAGTTGGGACAACTTGGTAATGGTAGTTAGTAATACTACATCTGCTTCAAATATCTTGAAAGTTGATGATGTTGTTAGTGTAATCTTGAATGAAAAAATTCACAGGAAAAACACAGGGGAATCATCAGGTAATGCTTTGAGTGTTGAAAGCAGGGGAAAGCAAAGAGAGAAGGTCAAGTAAGGGAAATCAAGGTCAAAGATAGGCAGTGGATCCAAATACAGGTATGGCAGTATATCCTGCTGGAATTGTGGAAAGAAAGGGCATGTAAAGAAAGATTGTTGGTTGGTAGAAGATCAGCATGAAGGAAATGAAGAAGTAAAAGATGCAGGTATTGTTGCACAAGATGCTCTTGTATGTTCTTTGGATAAAGTAGAATCTTGGGTTTTAGATTCTGGTGCCTCTTTCCATGCAACCCCAAATAGAGAATTTTTCCATGATTATGTCCATGGAGACTTTGGAAAAGTTTATTTAGAGGATGGTAAGCCTTGTCAAATTGTTGGCAAAGGAAAAGTGCAGCTGAAATTGTAGAATGGCAACACTTGGGTGTTGAAGGATGTCGTGCATGTCCCAACCCTGAAGTAGAATTTGATTTTTGTAGGAAAGTTAGGTGATGAGAGTTGCACATTAACTCTTACAGCATAATCTTAGAAGGTTTCCAAGGGTGCAATTTTTTTAGCTGGAGGTAAGAAAGTAGATACACTTTATCTATCTACTTGTATTATTGATTCTCCTTCTATTTTATCTACTTTAGCTATAGATGCAAAGATGTGGCTCTGTAGGCTTGGTCACATGAGTGAGAAGGGAATAGATGTTCTTAAGTCAAAAGGTATGCTTTCAGATTTAATAGATTGAGATTTTTGTAAGCACTATATTTTTGGGAAACAGGGGAAAGTGATGTTTTTCACAATTGGGTCAAAAAAGAAGCACAGGTTGAAGCTTGTTCACACAGGTGTGTGGAGACCAGCTCAAGGAGCTTTTATTGGAGGATCATAATGGTATGTTTCTTCCATGGATGATGCTACAAGAAAGGTATGGGTTTATTGCATAAAGAAGAAATCTAATGTTTTTCACATGTTTAAGCACTGGAAAGCCTTGGTTTTCAAGGAGAAGATGATGGACAGAGATCAACTCAAGAGACTGAATAATTTTGAGTAGGGCAAGGTTGATTTGGACAAGGTTATGATCCAAAATGAGCTCATGGGTAAAAATTATCACTCACAGGAAAATACAATTACCGACGTCAGTCAGGTGAGAACCAACGTTGAACAGGCAAGAACCGACATCGGTCTAGTGGAGACCAAATTCAGTGATGTCAAGCAGTTGGAAACCAACATCAGTTAGGTGAGAACCAATTTTGGTCAGGTCGAAACTGACATTAGTCAGTTAAGAATCAATGTTGGTCAAGTCGGTTGCATGGAACTGACATCGGTCAGATGCAGACTGAGGGGTGACCAAGATCGGTCACTGTTAGAATGAATTTTGGGCAGACAGCAAGCTGTCAAGGAGTCTCAAATGCCCATAAAGAGGATTGAAAGGGTAAGTAAGCCTCAAATTCATTATTCCCCTTCTTTATACTACTTGTTGCTCACTGATGGTGGAAAACTAGGAAGTTTTGAAGAGGCAAAGCAGGTAGAATCCAGGAAATAGTGGGAGCATGGCATGAATGAGGAAATTGATTCCTTGGAAAAGAACCAAACAAGAGATTTGGTTGAGTTGCCAGCCAAAAAGAAAGCACTGAAAGATGAATGGATTCATAGGTTAAAGAAAAGAGAGAATGGACAGGTGAGATAGAAGGCCAAGTTATATGGTCTTGAGCAAGCTCCAAGGCAATGGTATAGGTTTGACAGGTTTATGATAAAGCATGGCTTTAGTCAATGTCAATGTAATCATTGTGTTTATTTTACCAGGTTGGATAATGATAGCTACATTATCCTATTATTGTATGTAGTGTATATGCTTGTTGCAAGGTCACACATACAGGGTATTACTGAGCTAAAGGTAAAAGTAGCTCAGACATGTGCCATGAAGGATTCAGGAGCAAAAATCTTTGGCATGAGTATTTCTAGAGACATGGAAGATCATAGGTTGATTTTGTCTCTAGAGGATTATGTGAATAAAGTAGTAGAGAGGTTTAATTTGTAGGATGCAGAACTGGTTAGCACACCTATGGTTGGACAGTTCAAGTTGAGCTATGAACAGTGTCCTGAATCACATGATGAGGTTGAGTACATGGTATGTACTAGACCTGATATTACCCAAGCAGTGGGAGTTGTCAGCAATCAAGGCCAATCTAGGAAAGGAGCACTGGAAAGCAATTTAGTGGATTCTCAGGTATTTGAGAGGGACCAACAGTAGGTATTTATGCTATGCAGGGTCAAGCACTTCTCTACATAGGTATGTAGATGCGGATATGGTAGGTTACTTAGATGATAGGGGTAGCACCACAAGATTTATGTTCACTGTTGGTGGAATGGTGGTTAGCTAGATTTCAAAGATGCAAAAGGTTGTTGTAGTCATAGAGGCTAGCAAGGAAATGATATGGATGACTCGGTTCATGGAAGAGTTGGGAAAGAGCAAGAGAGCTGCAGATTATATAGTGATAGTCAAAGAGCAATTCATTTTGCAAAGAATTCAGCCTTTCATTCAAGAACCAGATATATATAGCTTAAGTACCACTTCATTAGATACATATTGGAGGATAGTGAGTTGAAGCTAGAAAAGATCCATACGGATAGGAACCCTGTAGGTATGTTAACAAAGCCAGGAACAAACGAGAAGTTGAATCTTCATTCAACTTTTGTTGGTCTTCAAGACTAAACTTGAAGATGGGTGATACAAGCCAGAAACAAATTAGAAGATGTACAGGCACAGGTACAGATGTAGCTATTTATTTCCAAGTGGGAGATCGTTTGGTTGTGGAGCTAAAATCTTCACTGTTATGCAAATGGAAGAGGTTGCTGAGTGTTACAGTGACTGATGTTAGTCTAATCAATCGACGTTGGTAGTTATCTAGTTATACAGCAACTGACATCGATTAGGCATCGGCTACCATTGGTTAGACAATAACCGACGTTGGTCATCTCTAGACAGACAGGAACCTACGTCGGTCACCTATGCATTCCAGTCTAATTTTAGACAGACAATCAATTTGCATGTAAAAGACTAATTTTAGTCTTGAGTCTACGTTTCTAATTATTGTAATTGGGAAGTCTAATTATTGTTTGTATGGGATCTATTTAAGAGACCCATGGGGCTGTATTGTAATCAAGGACAAGGTCAAGGACTTGTAAAGGTCAAGGACAAGATCCTTTTGAGTGTAAGATCAGTTAGTTATGTAGGTGTGCAAGATCAGGGAGATCTACATGGTAAGTAAGGTCAGTTGATCTACAGGTGTGCAAGATCAGGGAGATCTACTTGGAGTACTTGGAGTACTTGTGTGTGTGTGAAACAACCATTGGGTTGATTATCACTGGAGGGAACAACTTTGTGTTTGAGTTGGTTATAATTGATTGTATGAGAGAGAGAGAGAGAACTCTTGAGGGATAATTACTGTACGCCCAGAGGTGTGGGAAGAGTGTGATTTCTTCATTGTATTTCCTTTTGGATGAGTTGAATACATATTGTATTGTTTCTCGTATCATCTATTCTTTGTTGATTCTGAATTCTAGTTACTTATTACTTCTGGTTTAATTTCGTGTTTAGTTGCTTATACAAAGGTAATCAAGTGTGCTCTTAGGAGTGGATCCTAACAAGAAACATTTAATCAAAGAATTTTCTTCTTTTAAATAGATTAATGGAATGCTATTCAAACTTGAAACTAACCATGTGTTTCACAGGTGTGTGACAAATGTTGAAGCTTATGATATCATCAAAGCTTATCATGATGAACTAGGATGAGGTCATTACTCAGCTCAAAAAACTATACACAAAATCCTAGGAGTAGGATACTATTGGCCTCACCTTCATCAATAAGTAAAAAGATATATCAAACATTGTGATGCTTGTCAGAGAATTGGACAACCTACTCTTTCAATAGAGATGCCTCTGTACCCTCATCCTCAATTAGTTTTAGAATCATTTGAGAAATGGGGAATTGATTTTATAGGTCCTGTGGATCCTCCTTCTAGAGGAAAAGAATCTCTCCTAATATGTACAGACTATGTGACCAAGTGGGTGGAAGTGGAAGTATTAACTCATGTAAGAGAAGAGATGGTAGCTAATTTATTATATTTTAAAATCATGAAAAAATTTGGTGTTCCAAGGGAGATAGTCTCATATCAAAGACCGCAGTTCATATCATACATGATAAATCACTTCATGCAAGTATATCAAACTCAACATAGAAAAACATCTCCATACCATCCACAGGCTAATGAGCAAGTTGAAGTCACCAACAAAGAACTGAAAACCATCTTAACCAAGGTTGATAATTCTAATAAAAAAGATTGGAAAGATAAGGTACCAAAAGCTAGTTGGGCCTATAATACTACTTGGAAAATAACAACTAGATTTTCACCTTATGAATTGGTTTATGGTAAGAAACCCTTATTCTCTATTGAATTTGAATTACAAACTTTGAAAACAACTATAGATGTAGGGATTGAATTAGAAGAAATATAGAAAGAAAGACTCTTAAAGCTTAATCAACTTGATGAGATGAGGATGGAATCACTACAAAGAACTGAATTGGTACAACATCAAAAAAGAATTTAGCATGATTCATAGATCAAGTAATGAAAGTTTCAAAAAGGAGATTGGGCACTATTATTTGATTCCAATTTTCAATAGTTTAAAGGAAAACTACAAATGAGGTGGTTGGGACCTTATCAGATTGAGGAGGTCTTTGAAAATGTTTCTGTTAAGTTAATACCTATTGATGATAGTATAAGAGCTCTGTTAGTCAATAGACATAGATTGAAGCTTTATCAGAAACCTCTCAATAAAGAAGAATTTGTTCAAAAGGTAAAAGATCAAGTAGTTGTTTTGGAGGACTCTGCTTCTTCCAGAGAACTTGTTCCTTGATGATCTTGCATATATAAAATAATGAAAAACAAAAAATCAATAGTGAAAATCCTTTCAACGACATTATTGACAATGTATGCCCAAAAAACCAACTTGTTGGTTGGCTATGCATTGCAAAAAGGGCTTTGGCTAGAAAATCAGCAATGGTTGGCCAAAGGGCAAAAATAAAAAAGAGAATCTCATCATGTCATTTTAATTAGTCTTCTTCATGCAATAAAATTTGTTCTTGACTAATCCATGCAAACTTATTTGTGCAGGACAAATGGTGAGTAAAGGATAAATCTAAGGTCAAATGTAAGTGAGACATATATTCTATTTATCTATGTTTAGTTAACTAATTATCTTCTATTTAATTAAGACTTATTCTATGGAGATGACCCAAACTTGAGACTTTTGAAACAGAATGACATGAAATATACCATAATGAAGAAGCATGTAAACAAGTCACCAAAGGTGTATGGATAAGTGTGTAGCTTTGGTACAATCAATTACATCATCAATAATGATAATGATGGGATGTCATAAAAGGGGTTTTAAATGAAGTGATAAATCATTGTCACAGTCAAAGTGCCATGTCATCATTTCACCCAATTTGTAATAATTTGATAAAATGGTCGACACACTTTGTAGAAACGTACGACACTGAACTATATCAAGTCATCATATCAACTATGAACTCATGCAGGTATAGAGTTTCACACAAACCATTTCATTTCTACAAATCCTCAGTGATTTTTACCTACAAATCCTCAGTGATTATTGCCTATAGATTTCAACAGCAGCTATTCTAAACCCTAATCTGAGTTAAAGGAATAGTTTTCCATAAATACAAGTAGAAATGAGACAAAAAATGAGATCATAGCTGAATACTGCTATAAGTTTTCACAAAGAGAAAGCTTTTATGGTAGTGTTTAGAGCAAACGGCTTGCTACCTTTCATTGAAAAGTTCTAGGGTTTCTATGAAATAATGGTAAGAGAATTCATCACTAATCTCACCCCTGAGTTTTTAGTTGTTAAAGGTATTGTTATTCCTATTTCAACACAAATTATAAGTCAAATCATACAAGTTCCAAAAGAGGGAATGAGAGTTATAGGAAGAATTCCATTTAGTGATTTAATTATTTAGTTTAATGGTAATGAGCAGACTAGGAATTCATGTCTAATAGATTCCAAGGGAAAATCAAAAAGGATTAGTATAAATTCACTTCCTAAACCTTAGAAATCTTTAGCCAAGTGGGTACTCAAATATATCATTTATGAGGGGCAACACAGTCTTTTAGGAGGAGATGCCATGAAAATGTTAATACACCTTAAGCATGGGAGACAAAACCCTCATTACAAGATTAACCTCCCATCCTTTTTATATGGTGCCCTTCAAATTATGAATACAAATCATAATGCTGCTCTTAAGCACCATGGCCTTATTCACCTAATTATCCAATATCACTTCCTTTAGTATGGACAAGAGGTCTGGGAGGATTTCATAATAGTGTAACACAACTAATTCCAAATCTACCTGTATAAGAAACCTCAAATTTACCATAGGAACATGCATCTCCATCAGCTACATCAGTTGAGAAAATAACTCTAAAGAAGAAATCACAACTATAGTCCCAACAAAAATCCCTTCTTCTTCTTCAAGAAGAATCACAAGGTCTCAAATCCCTGTAGTTTCAAGGTTCCCATAAGAACCTCATGAATCTATATTGTGACCAATTTCCTTGTCAAAAAAAAAGAAAATTGAAATGAAAGGTTGCTATAGAACCTGAGAAGATCGAGGGTTTGATGGTTGAAAAGGAAAGACAACTAAGTGTAGCTCAGAGAGTGACCAAAAGAAGGAGAAGGTTAATTCTGATAGATGAAGATGAACAAGAGGCTACAAACATTCTAGATAGTCTTAAAAATGTATCTCATTCCCCCATACATCAAAATATCCATAAAATTGTAGATGTTAAAGAAAATCCTTTCGAAAGGAACTCTCCAATCATAATGGAGGAGCCAATTCTAGAAGAAGATCCAAACATAGTAGAGGAATCAAGTATGGCAGGACAACCACATGTTTCAATTGAAACTGCAATGATAAATAAAAAATGGTATGCATAAATGAGAAAGGAGAGTCATATAATATAAATGATCTTGTTATGCAGTTAACCTTGAATCTATCTCAAGCTCAAGCTCTAGAGAAACAAAAAACAACTAATATTGTTGACTTGATTAGTCAATTATAGAATAAGGATCATCTCAACTCATTATTGGTGCAAAAATTGGATACAACATCTGCCAATCATGTAGCAGAAGTTCATATATTAGAAGAAACAATAAAGAAAAATGAAAGTGAAAAAATAGACCTCTAGATATATGTAGAAAATCTAAAGAAGGAGAGTAGGATATTGCATAGTTTGGTAAACTCTTTTAAAGCACCTTCTAATGTTGCACCTTATCCTTCTAAAGTATTTGTTGACTGAAGTTGTCAAACAAGTTGTCTAGGTATTCCTACCTTGCAAATGCTAAATCAAATTGAATAAGAATATTCCATATTTAAACAGAAAAACAAAGTTGCAACTTCTTCAAAAAAAATATTGGAAAATGAAAAGAAAGAATTAGAAGCTAAGGTCCAAAATTTAGAAGATTTTTTTTAGGATGCATGTAAATTAGGGGAATCTCTTTTGGCATGAAAGAATCCTTCTCCTACATATAATTTTTTTTTATTTGAACAATTTATAGATGGCAGCTACTGAGGATCTCTTGTCATCTTCCTTACAAGATTTTACATCCAACAACATTTTTAGAAATTTTTTATAGTGTTGAACCTGATCAGTAGGATTTGCTTTGTGAGTTTTATGTGCATGATTTGATCATAGGAGATCATGAGCACATTAAATTCTTGATAAACCCTCATGTAGGAGAAGTTCAATTGAGGGCATTGCATTCTACATTAAAAAATCAACTAGCATGGAAAAGTACATTTGAGGAGTATATAAATCATGCTAAGACTACAGGATTGTGTATCAAACCAGCCTTTCATATCCCCAATTGATTAAATAGAATTTTAACTATGCTTGTTTAAGCGATGAAGTTAAAACTCATTATTTACAAGATTTATATGATTGTGTTATTTATTTTGACTTATTTTCAAGATACATTTTTGATTCAATGGTGACTAAAAGTGTGCAGAGGTGGGATCAACTTTTAGTGCCTCTTAAAAGATGAGAGGTCATATCTCCAAATAACTTAAGATGGAGTATGAGGAGAGCTTACTCAATTTTGTAAATTTTAATAGAGGTAATAAACTCTAGGGGAGAAAATAAATGGATTGGCATGAGATATAGACCCCCTTTGTTGATCATACCTATTCTATGATGGCAGAGTTGGGATCCACAATTAGAGGAGCAATTCAATATATGGAAACAAATGATTTAGGAACATCAAGGATTTACAAGTAATTAAGACATGCATATAACAGATGAATTTGATGACTATGATTTGAGTAAGAGTGTGGAAAGTAGATATAAGAGCTATGAATGCAAATGAGTATTTACAATGGAATTTGCAAAAGGTAAAGCCTAGGGGAGATGATGAGCTCAGAATATGGCTCATTATTGACTTGTTATTTCCCTCAATTCATCTCTCTAAGGATATTATCTTATGCAAATCATAGATTGTTAGATATCTATTACATGAAAAGTAGATATTTGTCTTATTTATATTGAACCAAAGACTAAACCTTTACTTTGTCATTAATGTCTAATACATAGCATGTTTTAGTGATTTTTGTTATGAATAATGTTTAGGGAGAAGACACAGGGGTTGTATAGTGAAAGTTCAAATTTGATCTCCATCCAGCAGAACTATGAACTCCCACAGAATGTTTCTACAGACTCTATAGGCTTCTTTCTATAGACTCTGTAGGCTTGTTTCAATGGACTTCATAGGCTTATTTCTATGAACTCTGCAGGCTTGTTTCTACAGACTCTACAAGCTTGTTTCTATGGACTCTATAAGTTTGTTTATACAGACTCCATAGGCTCATTCCTACCGACTCTGTAAGGTCAACTCTATGGATTCTATAAAGATAAAGCTACAAATGGGGAAGTTTGTGGCCAGATAAGATAAGAGAGAATCATTCTAACTGGAGTCAAATGAGGAAAATACTCACCTACTATTTTGTAGGATTTAATTTTGATAAAGTTGTATATATTTGGATCTTAGGACTATTATAAGATAGTATCTCTATTTCATCAGAATAACTGAATCTCTTGGAAATCTAATCTCCTATCTTTGGATGAGTGGATCAACCAAGGAATCCTATTTCTTTGCATCCTATTTTGAGTTGATTGTATTAGTATAAAAAGTAAGACTTTTGTCATTGAAAAATAATATATAGTAGATGAAAGATTCGTACAAGCATATTACAGGTTTTAGATAGATTTTAATCATTGTAGTTTTATGAAGTATCACTTAAATTTATAGCATTGATTAATCTTTGTTCCTGAGTCTGAGAGGAGTAAGGGCCCACTCTCCTTAGAACCAAGAACTATGTATGGTATTTATATTATGTTATATTAACTCTCTATTATAACTAGTCAGAATCTTTTTAATGTTTGCATTAATTGATAAAACATAAAAAAAAAATTCATAGTCAAAAGGCATTTCCTTATTCCAAAGTCATTTCCTTTCTAAGAAAAGTGTGTTTTCTTTTACAGCAAATGTGTGAAGAAAAATTCATTTTTAAGTTAGGAGTGTGATTTTACTTTCCACGCAAGCATAAATAGGAGTGTGTTTTAACTTTCAAGCAAAAGAGTGGATTCATTTGATTAAATAGTTACATCTTTTCCTTTTCAGTAAAAGAGTGAATCAAGTAGTTTAAGACACATTTATTTCATTAGTCAAAGTTAGAATAGGACCATCAAACATCCCCATAAGCAAACTTCTAGATCTACCATCCTGCACCTTACTGTAGATAGCTTTGGACACTAGCGCTGGTTGATAAGACATCAATTGAACATTAATTAAATGAGGAGTTGAACAACACTCATCAAAAGCATGGGGATCTAGGAATATTTTGAGTTTTTATTGTTCTATTTTCCTATGATAAGGGGTGACTCCATTAGGCTTCATGGAGAAACTCATTAGTCAGTGAAATCTTAGTATTTATCATGAATACATGTTGAAGAATGTTGATAGAGTTGTAAGTGTTGTTGATATATGAGATGTAAGCAAAAATTTATTCCTTGTTTTTAGTAGTTGGTAGTTGAGCTTGATCTATGTTTAGAAGTGATATTGGTATCAATATGTTTGAAGGAATATTAGGATGGTCTGATAGTCTTAATGACTCATGTGGTGAGATCAAGTTATGAAGACAAAAGGGGAGTCCCTAATTATTTAGTTGATGTCAAGAATATGGTGGCCTAGTGTGTGATAAAAGGTTTGAATCATATCAGTCATGTCAAGGACAAGGTGAGTGGTCTTGTGATCTGAGTTAATTTGATGGAGGTATATATGGAGTAAGGGGAAGCATGTTTTTATAATGCTTCATATTCTGTGTTTACATTTTATTTCAAGGTGTAATTCTAAATGTTGCTAGTGTGATCATGTTTATTTGAGAAAAGAACTAGTTCTAGGAGAATGAATACGAGAGGGAGATGTATATTTTTGAGATAATGATCATTTTTTGAGAGTGTTTGTCATCTAGTGTCTATGAGGAGAAGCACCAACTCAAGGGGAGATTTGTATCTCTATGTTGTGAAGTGTCAAGATAGTGAATTAGAAGTCTTAAGAAGCATGGTTTATTGAGTTATAGTTCAAGTTTTCCAAAAGGTATCTACAACAACTGGTATGAGCCTGGGATAAGTTTTTGTCAGCATCTCATTATGTTTGTTATTGAAGTTCAAGTCTAAGGATCACATGATAGTTTGTGGAAGACCCTTTGTCATTAATGTCAAAGGGAAATAAAGACCAGAATGGGGAGATGAAAATGATCAAGTTCTAGTGTGTTCTCCATCAATGACAAAGGGGGAGGTTGTTGGCATGTTGTTGTCATTGATGTCAAGGTGCATGGTGGGTGGTCATTGAGGTATGTGCATGATATGACAAGGTGAGATTGTTGAACATTGTCTTTTCTATTGATTGATGTCAAGGTTGATGTCAAGGATCAAGTTAGCTTTAAATTATTAGTGTTGTCATTAAAAGTTCTTATGAAGGTATGATGACAAGTAGATCTATAAGAGTGTTCTTGTGAGCAAGGCCAGTTGGTAGTGTGTGTTATGACAAACTTATGATCATTGAAGGTATGTAGTGTGAAAGAGAGTATTATAGTGGTTATAAATGTTTTTTTCTTATTTCCAATGTTAACAAATGCATTGGTAACATGTCTTTGAGTTAAATTGCTTAAGTAACCTAAGCCTAGTCTATGGCATGCAGAGACCTTATGAAAAGGTATGAGCATGGTGGCATAGTGAGATGAGTTCACATAGGTATGAATGGTTGTATGAGGTTGCTTGATTATGTGAGTTAAGTGGAGAGTGCATGAAAAAGAGGCATGCAAGTTAGTTTTAAGTCTTAATGTGGTTTGCATGTCAAAGTTTAGAGAGAAAAGAGAAAGAAAGTATGGCCTAATGAGGGGTCATGATCAGATTTTAAGGTGTTTGATCTTATGTAGGTATTTTTAGAGGTGACTTATGTTGTTTCAAGTTTATTCATGCAGATTGAGGTCACATCGTGAAGGAAAAGGCATGAAAATTTATTTGGAGGTCTCTTGAGTGTGCAGAATGAAGGGTTCTCGACCTGAGAAGGTTTTTTTTATGCTCATTATATCATAAAAACTTTTCATAATAACCTAATTAGTTTATGGTATATGGTTAAGGGTTATGTCTCAAAATTTTAGGCATTGGTTTTTGGATTGAGGGGATATGCTTTATGAATGATCGTTAAGAGTGGAAACTAGTTTAAACCCTCTTAGATCCCTAATGAGAACTTGATGTTGAATATATTACTAAGATTTACTTAATATTGATTAAATTTCTTAGGTAATTTATTGGATATTATAGTGGACTCTCCTAGGTACCTCTAGGTGGTATTGGTTAGAGAGAGGAGAGAGAACATGTTGAGTTACATGCTTATTTATAAACAAGTTGCTATAGAATTCAAAAGTTACATTGGACATAGTAAGAAAATGGATGAAGGATAGAGACTCATGTTTCATTTACATGAAGGTTTTTGGATAGGTTATATTCCTTAAGTTATTTAAGTAGGTTAGTCACTAATAGGCCTAATGGTGCAAACAGTGCAAAACCCAAGCAGTGCAAGAAGTTTTTAGGGTAGAATTATGGATCAAAGTGCATGAAGATGTTTCTTGTGACTAGTATGTATTATTAATTATTTTTAAATAGATTTGAAGTTAGGTATAGTAGATAAAACATTGAATCCAAAATGTCTATCTGGTTCTGGTATGACTATGAGGAGAAAGGTCTAGAGATTGGTCTATATGTCTAATATTTGCCATTAAAAATTATTGTTTTTGTATTTTAATATGTTTTGAATATATGTAAGGATAATTTTCATGCATCAGTATTCTTTGAAAGTGGTCATATAGGTGTTTAATCTCAATGTTTTGTGACTGTGTTTTTCACAGTCTTGGTAGATTTGAGTAAGCAAGTTGCAATGGTGAGTTTGATGCTCTATGTCATGAGTCGAAGTGTTCAATTAATATGGTGATATTTTTGAGGTCATGTAGGTTATGTATAAGTTATTTATAGTCATATTTTTATGGCTAAATGATTTTTTATCTTCATTTGTTCAAGATAGACTTTTCTATGTCTTCAAAGGCCTAATGTGAATAGTGCTAATGAAGTGTTTCAAGTGATGATTAGACCTAAAAGGTGTCATGGTAATCAGAGGATGTTAGATAAATTAAAATTTAATTGTTTTATAAAAAAACTATGTCATGTATATAGGTGTATATTTTTCCAAGTGTTCATAAGGAAACATGTCCTAAAGTAGGCCTAATGGAATTAGGTCTCCATGAGACCTAAAGAAGGATTTGGCCTATTTGAGTTATGTCTAACATAATTTAATGAATGATTATTACTTGTAACATGTATTAAGGCATATTATGTGGCCAATATAAGTGGGAAAGTGTGTGTGGCTAACCAAGAGGTGTATGAGCAAGAGGCTTGTATAAGAACAAGGCTTTTTAAGCTTAATTAGCTAGTTAGAAAAAGAGAGAAAAGAGAAGTGAAAGAAATATCACATTGAAGAGCTGAAGGAGGTCTTGTAGACCATTATAGGGGTGTCTATAAACTATCATGAAGATATAATATGGGTACTATAGATTAATATTAAGGTCATATAACCTAATCAGTCTTGAAGAGACTTGGTTGAGCGAAAAAGCTTAAAAAGCAGTTTGAGAGAGATAAAAGAGTAAGAAGAGATAAATAAGGTGATCATCATCTATTGTGTGAGAAAAAAAGGTTTTTTGAAGTTGATCAAAAATTTTAGGTGACTGATTTGGTGATGAGTCATTTAGGGGGTTGGTTCCTTCTTAGAGGTTGGTGTTTACTAAAGCCTAGTTGAGTGGGTGATTGCCTAGTTGGGGTTGGTGCTCCATGTGGAGTTGGTTCTTAAATAAAGATTTGTTTTTATATTATAATAATGTAGTACATTTGTAGAGATTATTAGTTTTTCTTCCTCTTGAAGGTTTCCCACATATGTAATGTGTTATCTTGTTTCATGATCTTGTATGGTTGCACATGCTTTGCTAGATGTTCATGTTTGTATGAATGGTTCATGTATGCTTAAGTGGAACTAAATAATTTGTTTGAATACAATGATTCATCCCCTATCAATTATTTTTATTCCAACATAATGGATAATCTCTATATATATAGAATTACAAAGGAGAGATAGAAGAGGAGGGAAACTTCATGAGCAAGGAATAAGTGTGTCGTCCTTTAAAGTGTTGTCACTAGTCATCAATAGTGCAATTTATCTCTCACATGTGCAATGGATCACTCTATCACATATGAAAGTGATATTCTTGTTTTTATTTTTACTTTTCCCATGTGCCCCCATGTGATTATCAATCAATTTATCTCTCACATGTGTAAGGGGTTTTTCTCTCACATGTGCAATGGATATTCTTGATTTGGTTTTGAGTTTTCCCTAATTCTCCCATATGATCCTCAATCACTTTGTCTCTTCACATGATCTTAATTATTCCCTTAACATGGCCAAGTGAAAAACTTCATCCCACTTCTCTCTCTTCCATTTCATCATTAAAATTTATTATGTGGTCCAAGCCACATCACCCCAAGACACCTCAAAACTATGCCACATCACCATGAATAGTACCAATAAATAGTATTAGGTGAATAGTGATTCATATCAAAAAATACCTTACAACACCCAAAATAACCTATGAGAATAAAATAGGCTACTGGTATTCTTCAAATGTCACATTTGGAAAATGGGGACATTACACAAACCACCCATTAGAGATGATAAAGATACAAAAATACGAGATGCATCTTGTGCAATGGGAATATCAAGGGAAATATAACTAGAGTTCAATATAAATACCTTGGAGGATCCTCATATGTGAAACATTATGGATTAGCAAATTGAAATTCAACGAAACCAAAATATGTAGAATTTATAAATAGAGTGAAAGCTAAATTTAATATGAGTCATGTTGGATCATTAGCTTCAAAATCAAAGAAGGCTAAAATCAAAAATTCAATCTCTCAAATGGGATCCTTTAATAGTTCAAGTTTGTCTCCATCACCATTTTTCCAAGGAAGTGGAAGTGAAAGTGCCATTCAAAAGTCATAAGGTTCATTGAAATCAATGTAGAGGCCACAATAAAGGTATGATGTAGATAGGTTGGGAAATAGATTGTTTTATATAAAGGCCATTCCTTTAAATATTATATATTATTCACATTTATAGACCCTCCTAGATACATCTATTAATTTTGGGAAGGATTAAAAATTGTCTTGCTATGAAAGAGTAAGAACTAGTTTTCTTGATAAAGAAGTAGCAACCATATCTACTGAGCTAGATGTAATTAAAAAAAAAGGAATAAGGTGCACAATAGTAAATGATTGATGGTATGAGTCAAGTACAAGACCCCTCCTAAATATTTTGAAAATATACCCTAATGGTGTTATTTTTATAAAATCAATTGATACAAGTAAAGAAAAAACTTCTCTTTTCAAATTTCCAATGCAACGAATTAGCAATTTTAGAGATAAGAGAAGAAAATGTTTTTCTAATCATTACAGATAATGTAGCTAATTGTAAATGGGTAGGTGATATACTGATGGATATATTTATTCATCTATTTTGGACACCATGTGTTTCTGATGTGTTGGATATTTTGTTTTAAGATCTATCAAGATTGGAGTGGGTAAGTAATATTGTGATTAGATGAAAATAAATTTCTAAGATTATCCTTAATCATCGCTTGACATTGAACTTGTATCATTTATTTACAAAGCATGAGCTTCTACCCCTAATAAAATAAGATTTTCCACAAAATTTATTACTTTTCAAAGGGAGGTAGATGAGAGGAAAACATTGAGAAAAGTGTTGATTTCTGATGAATGGAAATAGTCAAAGCTTTCTAAGGAAGCCCATTCAAAAAATATTGAAAGAATTATCTTAGGGGACACATTTCGGGAGGGGGTAAAGAAAATCATAATGATGTTTGATCCTCTTGTTAGAATTTTTAGAATGGTTAATGGAAATCAACCTTACATGGGCTTTGTGTACAAGAGAATAGATGGAACAAAGGAAGAAAGTAAAAAGTTGCTCGCAGATAATGTTAAAAAAGTCAAGCGTATTTGTGAAATTGTGGATAAGTGATGGCTCATGCTACATCATCCTCTATATGTGGTACATTACTATTTTGATCCCAATTTAGTATAAATAAATCAGGATGTAGATGAAGAGATAATGAAAGGTGTATTTGCAAAAATAGACAAGTTTCTTATTAATGAAGAAAAGACGGAAGCACTAAGGCAAAAACTTATTATTTTGATCAACCAATTGAAAATGTTTGGTATCAATGAAGCAAAGAAAAGTAGGGTGAAGTGGGAACCATCTAAATGTGGGTATACTTATGGGGATTCTACTCCATAGTTTTAGAGGCTTTTCATGTGAATATTCAGCCAATATTCTAGTTTTTCTACTATGAAAGAAATAGTAAACATGACTTAATCCACACTAACAAGAGGAATTGGCTAAAGTATCAAAAACTCACTGATCTTATGTTTGATCATATAAATTTATGATTGTTTACTCACTCTCTTAAAAATGAAGATGACAACTCTCACCTTGGCGAGCCCTGATTTGAATATGAATAAAATATTGATGTTATTGATGAGCCTACTAGTGTAGGATTAGATGATGCTTTTAGTAATGACTTTGGTGTAGATGTAGGCTTTGATGTTTCGGATGTTTAAATTTCATTCCCATTTTTAGTTAATGCTCAAAAATTTAATATTAACAAAGGATATTTCACAATTCTTATTTTTATATTTTATATGTATGATGTTGAACAATGACCATTGAAGTTTAACACTATTAGATTTTATTATCATGTGTTATCAAATTATTTATGTTTATGTTTTATAAATACATATGATATACTTATTTTTTATGATTTTTAAAAATTTCCTAATCAAATTAACGAAATTACCAAACTAATCTTTTTTCAAAATCCTAAATTTCCAAACATTTTTTCCCTTCCAAAATTTCTGAACATGGTAACTATGGAGTAAGGAGTAGTAAGAACTGCTCAAGTTTATTAAGGGATGATATGTATTGGGATCATATTCACATTTTTCAATTCAATAAGAAAGATAAGGGTGTGTTTATATATGTGTAAAATTATTATATGAGCTCAATAAAAAATGTGTTGGTCTCAAATCTAATGCAAATTAATAAGTAAGATGAGGGTGTGTGTGTAGATATGTGTAGCATTATTATATGCTTTCAATAAATGTGTGTTGGTATTGAATTTAAATGGGTTTGGTCTTTTTGAATGTTTATTATAGAGGGAGAAAGAGTCTAGGTTGGAAATTAAGTCAACAATTAATTTGGACCCCTCATTCTTGTTTACATCAACCTCTTTGGTGCCTTAGAACTATAAAGCGTACAATTTTGGACTAACGATAAAAAAATCAAGTAAACACGGAAGGGAGGAAGAGAGAGAGGAAAGATGAGAGAAGGAGAAAAGAATATATGAACAACAAAAAACATAAAATATGTATTAATAAAAAGATAATATAAACCAATAAATGACAAATACACAAATACCCAACAATAATAAAATTAAACTACTACTAATTATGTTATACTAAAATTAAGTATTTACATTAAAAAATGAAATTTAGTGAAGAAAATAATATGATGGTAATCAAATACATTGATCATAAATTTCATAGAGAGAAGGAAATTATTACACTGAAAATATGAAAATAAAGTGTAGATCAAATTATTCAAATAATTTGAATATTATTGATGACATGTTATTTGATCTAGATGATGGTTTCATTAGCATCCAATATGTGATTGATGGTATTGATATGTCATATGATAATAAAGATTTAGTCTTTATAGTTTGTAGAGTTTTTTGTAACTTTGCACTTTATTGCATATATTTCATAGGTTTTGACATGGTAAAATTTAGTGGCTATTTTTCATTAATTCATGAATATTTCAGTTTTAGATGTTGGCATTTAGCTATTTTATTAGGTGTTGAACAATATAGATTTGCCTAAATTATCTAGGTGTAAGTTATTTTTTTAGATCGGTTCACCTATTATTTAAAATAAATTTTATACATATAAAAATAATTCACCACTCTGTCAAAGTCAATATGAGCTTATTCATCATTATATGTAATACATAATCTATATACATCTAAATCTGTTCATCTTAACTATTTCATTAAACCTACTATTAATCCTATAACCATGGTCCTAATTAAATAAATAAATTCCATTCCCCATTAACATCATGCTAACATTCCTACACACCCCATGCTATATTAATCCCTTGATTATGTCACTAACATACCATTAAACCACTAATCCCACCTCATTTAATAAACACTTGCCCCACTTACCAGTTTAAAATTCAAAATATTCTACTTAACCCCCCTAGCCAACCTATCCATGCCTCTCCTACACACCTATATCCTTAAACCTCCCTAAAACCTCTAAACTAATCTTTATTAACCCTAATCAATCTAAAAGCCTCTAAAATATAGAGCCTTCTCTAATTCTCTAGAATTATCTAAAATTATAGAGTTGTTATGAATTTAAAATTCATTTCTAATCCTTCTTAACACCCTATAAATAACTAGGCATGGAGTTTAGTTGGACTAATTGGAATTGGAATCAAATTACATACAAGATTTATTATATCCTTCATACTCTCATTGCATCCATATATCCTTCCATCCAAGAAGGCATTGATCCCTCTTGAATACATTCTAAATATTGAAGCCACCATTGTCAAGCAATCCAAAAATCCTTGGAGAATTTGTTTGAATATCTTGAAGGGAAGACAAGAAAAACAAGGTTGTGGTAAGAGATTTCTTATAAATTATGTTTTTTTTTAATATTCTCTCCCATTGATGTTTTTGTATATTTTGGGTTAAAGTTATTATATTTAATATGTTGAATCCATAACTCAAATTTTATAAGCATACATTGGCAACCACAATGGGAGATAAAATAACCCTTATGTGTGTAAGACGTGTTGAATCAACTTGCAGGATAGGTTAAAAAGAGATTGGCCTCCAAAATCTTAAAATTTTCACATTCCAAGAGAATTACAATCTTGCACAGTAAATAACAATTTTTCATAGGTGATTTTTTAGGTCACAACTGTGATTTTGACTAACTTCATAGACTTGACTGCTAACCATTAGCTTCTTTGGTAGTTGGGTGACTTTCTTCAAAATTGCTTCTTGATAGTTGCATTTTTCAATATTATTTGTGGTTTTACCTAATCTAGTTGTGATTTTGACTTAAGTGTTACATTAAGGACAACATTAAATATTTTTATTTCTTGCTAATTTTTATATTGTTGGGCTAATCTTATTGTCTTGCAGGGATAAAAACATTTTTTTGTCACCTTTAAATAAGTAGGTTTCTTATATTATGCAAACTCACTTATCCATACTTGTGACATTGATTCCCATCTATGGTTTTGTTTTTGCAAACTATGGTTTTGATTTAGGCCTAAGTTCACTAACTTAAACCGATGACTCTAATATTTGATATAATTTTATTACTTTTGTCTAGCTGTGATTTGGCTAAAGGGAAGGAGAAATTCTACTTAGACAAAGTCATTACCCCCCAAATATAAACTTTTTGACTATATTGTGTAGTATTGCTTATATATAATAGTAATTTTGAATTCTAATTGCAATTTTGATAGTTGTCGAAGTGATTTTGACACTAATTAGATAATAATTATTATCATTATAGTTTTTTATCATTCATTATAGACATTCATGTTTCTATAAATAATTAAGTTTTATTTAGCATCATAAGCAATCTTAATATTTGCACAATATGTATATACTTTAAATTTTAGTTTGCATAAAATTGCTTCTCGATAGAAGTGATCATGATTATTATAAATAATTTTAATGATAGATAAGCAATTTTGAATATAGTTCAGAAATAGGTGTTGTTCATCCCTATTAATCTATTTTTTTCTCAATAATTTAGAATTTAGTCTTGTAAATATTTAAATTTTTAGACATCATCCATCTTAGGTAATTTTAACATTTCCAATAATTTGTATATATAAATGTTAATCTACCTAAAATCAAAATAACTTCTTGAAAGCAGTGATATTGATTTCCAAAGGTGATTTTAAAATTTATACCTTTTTATTGATTGCATCTGATATAAACGTGTTTTGAATAATTTTAATAAACATGTTTCAAGTAATAAAATTTTAATTTTTATCCCTATGAAACAGTTTATTATTTTGCTCACAGATTGGAAAATCACTTCTTGAGATCTGTAATTTTGATTCCCAATCATGATTTTGACTAGCCACAAGTGATTTTAACTATTGACTACATGGTTACTGCTAGCTAACTATCTATAAAATTGTATATTGCTTAGTTATGATTTTGACCTATTAGTCACAATTTTGACTCTCTAGAATTGATTTTGAAAATCAAACTCCTATGCCATTATGTAGATAGCAGTTTTGTAGGACCCAAAGGTGATTTTGACTGATTAAAGACTACTAATAGTTTTTATGTAGAACACATAAGTGGAAGGCCCTAAATCAGATTGCTAACTTGTTTACTTGTAGGATCAAGGCTTCATTTAGATTTTGAATTTATTATATATCTCTTTAATTGCTTGTGCTTTTGTCTCACATAATTAAATAATTGGTTAAATAAATTTTTGTCTACCTTTTTTAACATTAAATTTTGATTTTTTAGAGTGCAACGTGACATGGAATTCATCCCACAAACTTGCCTAGTCTTTAGGGGTTGGTGACATTGATTTCATCACCATGCATTCAACCACACTCCGTGTTCTAGTAGAGAATAAAAATTAAGGACAATTATTGTTAGGCCAAGCAGTTGATCCCATATAAGTCTTTCATAAGGAAAAGAATTAACTTTATGACCCAAGTATTAGACATCACCCTACGTAGATTTAGGCTTAATATACCTTGTATATATTAGGGATTCCCCTATAAACCTTATTTAAACCTAGCATAGGGCTTTTTTACCATAACAGGTGACTTGCTGCTAGGACCAGTATCAACCCCCATAGTGACCATCAAGTGTAAATGGGGTAGAGAGGTTTTGGGAGATTCTATAATGGGTCATTAGTCTACAACCTCACTTGTGAAGTTGTTATATAGTGTATTCATCGAGTTACACATTCATTAATTTACTAAATGTTAGGACTTATGATTGGTGTGATTGTGTGTGTGTCATGCTTGACTCGTATTATTCATGAGATGAGTTAGCCTTATCCCTTTATTATAAAGCACCTAGAAAACCCTTAGGATGAATTCTCATCTCAGGGCTTAACCTAAATCATTTTCATATTCATCCCATCTTCCATTATCTCGAGTATTAATTTTTGTCTTGAAACTAAGCTATAACAATGACCTAACCCTTCTTAGAAGTCTTGAAATCATCCTAATCATTATTTTGTCCATCCCAATATGTACTACCTTGATTAGATATTACCAAAGTCTATAACTTTATTGGATTTCATATAGCATAATCTTGTCTTATCATCCCACTTATTAATAACTAGCCTCTATCCAATTGTCATCTCACTCTAGTGTGAATAAAGGCATCTAGTCATCTCATCATCTAGTCTCATTACTAGGTTAAAACTTCATAGAGTTGTCACATTGGTAATACTTGATCATCATAGTCCTCACTATCAAAATCCAAATCTTATCACATCCATTTCAAACACCTTGACCATTATATTCTAAAACTCAAGACAAGTTTATTGCTCAAAATCACATTTCTTTCCATCTCATATCAAAACAACACCTAATAATTTTTATATCACCCCATTATCCACCATGCCAATCAAGACCCATGCCCAAGTCTGAAGGCTGGGACAAGGATCAAACCAGGAAGATGATGTCTTAAAGACACTAGGTGAACATATTAGGGATAATGAAGAAAATCAAAGTGACATGTTATCGTAGATTTTGAAAAATATCAAAAAGTGGTGGAAAACTCAATTTTTAATAAACAGTTGAAATTTTTTGAATTTCATCCAAAAAAATTAATATGTTGAAAAAATTTAAAAAAATTAATTAATTAATAAAAAATTGATTAATTTATAATTTCCAGCTATTTTGATTTTATTTCCAAATTATTTAAAAACATGTTTGAACCTTTTGTGCAAAAAGCTATTAGCATTCCCTATAATTTATAAAAATTATTTCATTTTTTATGAGTTGTGCAAACACACATTACTTTTTTATAAGTTGTGAAAATTGTAAAAACAGTTTTTATCTCCATGCAATTTGCAAAATCATTTTTGGCTTTGGTGCAATTGAAAAATCTTTTTTGGTTTTCATGCAAATTGTAAAAGTGTTTCCAGTTTGAATGCAAATTGCAAAAATATTTTCAGTTTCCATGCAAATTGCAAAAATGTTCTTGGTTTCCATGTAAATTGTAAAGATATTTTTGATTTCCATGCAAATTGTTAAAAAGTTTTTGGTTTCTATGCAATTTGCAAAACAAATTTAAAACTTCATGTAAATTACAAAAACATTTTAAATTTTCATTTTTCCATGCAACTCAAAATTTTATTTCTACAAGTCATGCAAATGCAAATCACGCTTCCTCTAATCATGCAAATGTAAATTGCATTTCTAAAATCATGTTAATGCAAGCCTCCACTTTGAAAATTGCATTTTTCCCATCCAAATTGCTATTACAAATTGAAGCTTCTTTTTCAATCCTACGTACAAAATCATAAATGTTTTTTTTCCAATCATGCAAATATTGTTGCTTCCTTGAGTAGTTTTAAAATAAGCTTGTCTTTCTTTCAAATTTATTTTTTTAATTTGTATGTTCAATTTAGAAAATTCTAAACATTTTAAAATTTGATTTTCCATCTATATTATAGCCAGGGACTGCCAAGAAAAAAAAATCAAATTCACAGAAGGGAAGTAAATTGAAGAAAAAGAAAATATTTTTAGTCGTGCAAGTTCACAGATATTTTCAAAACTATTTTCCAAGATTGAGCTAGGTCCTACATCAACACAAGCAAATTTCAGGAAAATGCAATTTTTATTTTACATTTTTGAGTTTCCTTCTAAAACATCCAAATGAAATAAGAAAAAAATTCAGGTAAAAGGCAGTGCATTTAAATCAATTTTTTTTGTTTTTCTTAGTCAACCAAGGCACCATGTTGGCCGTACGACCCCTAAAAGAAGCAGAATTTTTTTAAAAAAAATTGAGGAATTCATTTCTTTTCTTCTCAACACCATATAAGTTGTACAACTTCCAACAAGCAAAATTAAAATAATTTTTCTTTACCCTCAGCCATGTAGGTCGTATGACCTATGTAGAAGAAGATATTTGGCAAATTTTTGGTTTCTTATGTTGTACCATACTAGCTGTATGACTCATAATAGGGTTAGTTTTGTTGAATTTTTTAAAATTTTCTCCAGCCCTACTAAGTCGTACAACTCATCATTCAACAACTTTGACCAAAACATTTTAAAACCTTTGATTTTGTCCTCCACCATCAAAGTATAAGGCTCTTTTTTTGAGTAGTTTGAGCAGTAATATTTTTTTCTTCTCCCAACCAAATCAAGCATGGTAGGCCATACTTTTATGTGAGGGAAAAACAATAAAATAATAATAATTAAAGCGTTGAGTGGAAAATATAAAAATACAAAAATGAGCATTTAGATTTTGGTATATATATTTGTTATTTTGCAAATTAAAAAAAAAAAAATTACATGTTTTTGAATTGGTACCATTTTGGCTTTGAGGAGGATGTTGAAAAGGTTGATAGAGTTTTTTTATAAAAAAATTGTTTTCACTGAACTGGTAAAAATTAGAAATAGAATTAGTGGTGGTGAAATTTTAATCATTTTGGTTCATTGCACAATCACGAGATTCCTCTAGAAAACGTTGAATGTTGGTTTTTGAAAATATATTTTTTTATAGTATTTTAAATTATATAAATTTAAAAATCACAAGGAGCAGGGAAATAGTTTAAAAATAAAAAAGAAATTATATTTATAATTTCTTCCATTCATTTTTGTTGGCCAAAAAAGTTCATAATAAGCAATATAGAGGAATTTTCTACAGATGCATTTGCAACTAGAGAATTTGGTAAAGGGAAAATTGAAATTCATACAAGAAGTGTTAAAACTACATTGGATTAATTTACATGATAAATTTTTGAGTACATACTTTATTTTGCATTTCTATCATTTTTTGTAAATAAAGAGCTTTTTAGTAAATTTTCAAATTTGTTAATTTCATTGTCAAATTGATGTCTTCATATCCTACTTTGGAAAAGGATATTATGATTAAAGGTAAATAAATCATGAAGTATCAATTTCAAAGTGTGACACTTCCTTCACCACTGGAGTCCAACGTTGGAAATATCACTGACACTGATCTAGGCAACATCAACTTGGGTGAGTTTTGGGAAAGAATGAATGTAGTACATAAGATGGATTTTGGTCAAAGTATTTACGATAATGATTTATAACAAGATAAAATTTTCCCAATATCATTATAGTCTCTTGAGTTAGTTTTGATTGTGTTAAATAATTATAACTTAATGACAAGGGAGGTAAGAGATCCCTAGGGGGAGTTGGTAGTGAGTTTTGCTACTAAGCAAATTGATAACATTTTTTGCCTTCCAAATCATGAATCCTTTTTGAATCTAACCCCTGATTCGTCCCAAAAATTTAGGATGACAATAGTATATCATGTTTTAAACAAGTTAATAAATCTCAGTTTTCTAATCTAAAACATTTGTCCACTTAGCTTCCAAAAAATCTTAAAATATTTGATTTTAAATATGAGATAAGTGACATGATCACATTTTTGCAAAAGTTAGTGGGAAACCACATGGAAAATAAATTTTAGACATGGATGAATAAATTCATTTCCATCATCCTTAGAAATAAGTAATATATCAATTGGGAGCAGTTGATCAGCGATGTTATTCACAAGTAGCTCATGGAGGTAAAAGTCACATCAAAATTTTGTATGACTTCATATCTTGTTTACGTTATAATAAGTCAAATGTATTTTTATGGATTGCATATAGTGGATGATTTCAAGAAATCAATGGTGTATGACTTCTATTCCCAACTACCATTTAAGGAAAATGCTCATCACTTCAAAAGAGTAAATGATTTCTTTGTTCATTTCATCATCTAGTTGTTGGAAAAGGAACTCTTTAACACAAGAATATTAGTTGAGACCACTATAAAAATATAAAGATGGGGAACTTGATTCATATAGTTCTCAACATTAAATTATCTGAGAATTAGTGGTTTTGAAGTTACTCCTTATATGCTACCATGATATCTTAGCAATAAATGGGCATTGATGGAATTTATGAGACAACTTGTTGAACCACACAAGTCCCTGACAAGATGATATAAAACAGGGATCAAATTTCCAATCTCAATTGGCAGGTATACTTTCCCTTCATTATTGAAGGCCAACATAGTTGAGCAATACATGTCTCACTATAACCTCATAACATTTGAAAGTAGATTTTAATTTGACAATAAGGGCCTAATTGAACACAATATTAGATCTTCATTTCAACATATTCCACATGTTGAAGACTATTAGACATATTTTGATGATGAGAAAGCATTAATAACCAAAGACTATTCATGGTTTACCATGAGATAAATAGTCAAATTTAGAATGATGAAAGTACCAAAATAATTAGTGGATGATGAGGTCACATTGGACCCCATCTTTGTAAAAGAGGGCATCATGACAAAGCCATTATCTATAGTACATTAGGACAAAAAGGAATATAGTTTTCTTAGAATTAGGACAAGAGTTATACTTAACAAAAATCTTAAATGGTTGAAAGGAAAGGGAGTTGAAGTTATGAATATTGATTTCCCTATACCTCTTAGGGAATATCAATTTGGTAACTTCTATAAGCAACAAGATGAACTAAAAAAGCCAGATGAGGCAGGACCTAGTGGAAAACCTGTTGGACCCCAAATTTTGACTAAGTACTTTGGCTTTTTGGCATGAAACTAACATGGCATGAGAGGAACATGGCACAAGAAGAATATGGTGTAGAGTCAATGAGGTGTAAGAGGACAAAGGCATGAAAGTTAATAACATGAGAAGACCTAGTCAAAGATAGATCATAAGTACCAATAACTTGAGAGTATATGACTTGGAACAATATAAAAAGGCTCAAGGAGCATTAGGGAAGTGGGAGATGGTTAAGAAGTAGTTTTTAAAGATAATTTAGACTTTAATCATCATGAGTTTTGCATTAGCCCATGAAAAGGAGGATATTTGGTAACAAGGATCTAACATCAAACAAGAATATAGGGGGTGCAAAGGCTTGAGTCCTTATGAGAAAATATGTAAAAAACTATCATGACTCTCATTTTACTAAGAGATAATTTTCCAATCACCCATTTATCATTAATTATGTAACTACTTAGTTAGGGAAAAACAAGTATAAATATCCCTGTGTGAAATCATGTAAGTTGACTAATAATGGATAACATATAGTGACTTTATCATATAGAATTATGGATATTACAGCTAGTTAAAGTGTTTTTTTTATATAATTGATAGTTAAGCATTAACAATGGGTTTTTATTAACTACTTTATGGCTTATCATTCATTATGAGATATATAAAACATGCATTAAATGAGTTTGTATAGACAACATTTTGAACTTCATGGCATTTATCTTCATATTTATGATTATTTTGATTAATGAGTTAAGGTCTACAGCCATATATTTCTTTTTCTATGTAATTTATAATTAGACATATGAATAAACTCAAGTATATGACTAGTGTGTTACTGAACAACATAACCCACAAGAACTGGTGTCTTATTACGTGTCTTAGGTGAGTGTGCAATACCTTAATCTTGTGTGAAAGGCTAGCACATAATCTATTGGGCTACACTTTAGCTCTTAAGGAAGAACATGATAAAGAGAATAAACCCAACATTTTGGTTTCATTTTCTGGACCCATAGCACTTGTTGCACAATAATGGAAGATGTTTAAATGTTTATCCTTTGAAATTATTGAATAGTAGATTACTGAGGTTGAGGATAATTTTTTGGTTCCCTATCTTGAACTAGTAATTTCTACATGTGTATGGGTGGAACAACATCTCTACAACTCATTATATGAAACCTTCTTTGTCAAATTCCCTATTCATTTGCATGCTTGGCTCTCTGCTTATTGCTCAAAGTCAATCACAAAATTTTGGGAGGAGACAAGCTTAGATGATAGAATGTCCCAAGCCTTTGGAACGACTAGGAACATGTGGACATGGGCTATTAATATCTAGAGGAGAAGAGTGTTAAACAACTACATCTTGGAATATGTTATAACCACTTACTCTTGTCCTGAAGAATCCAAGTTCCAGTTTCTCAGAGAACCATGTGATCGATATATTAGACATTTCCAACTATAAGTTATTTATTGATTGTGGACTCAAAACTCTACCTATTGAGTGATAAATCCATCCTTGCATAATCCAAATAATTGGAATGGGAATATAGAGGTGTTAGGAAAGATTTTTTAGGTTTAAAATGGTAGCCACTCAGTAGACATTGTAAAAGCATAAATATGATGAAGCTTAATAGAGGATCATAGGTGGAAGCAGTGTAAGAAGGGAATGGGAGAAATCAACAAGTGTTGTTAAGACCTATAGGGAAGCAGAAAGGCACAAGGATAGCTTAATCACTTTCAAACCATGTCCAATGCCAATTTTATCATATGAAGTATTAGTCAATAAAACTCAAGTAAGCATAAATAACATAACTCACAAACCCAACTCCCTCAATGGGTTTTTACAAATGAAAATTAAGATCTATTGAAAGAAAGACTACAACATCAAACCTTACCAAGAACATCTCTCCTTCAAATGTGGCTCAAAACATGTTTTTCCCCTTGATTTAGTGATCCAAGTCTTTAGCAATGATGAGTGGCTTGCTCCTCCATCATCTCTTAATGCACTAATGAATTAGGCTCTTGATATTGATCAAATGTATGCCAATAGTGAAGCTATCCTATTGTAAATTAAGTATAATAACACTACACAAAAAGAGTTTGTGAAGATAATTCTTCATAATAAGTTTACACCAAAGAATCTTGAAAAGATGAGTGAGAATCCTTGTATTTATAGATTTTTGAAAATGATCAAAATCAATCATGACCATCCATCTTGAGATCAAGATGTGTGGCCATGAATCAATTTAATTTCGAAAGCTCAATCCATAAATATCTCCATTAATATTTGGAAGAAAGGGGCATTAATGAGACATGAGAGGGATTAGATTAGATATTTGTTCCATTTGTGGCTTATGAATGCCACCCCACTGATGATGTCACCAGATGATGCAGATATATAGAAATGAATTTCCAATTATATATCTTCAATAACTTCCATGGATTTTCCACTTAAGCCCTTGATTTGGATTAATTTGCTTAAGTGAGTTTAATTAGATTTTATGCAATTCTTTAGAAATTGATTGTCCACTTAATCAAACTGGTCAAAATGTTAATTCATTGGGTCATAATCTGACTAGAGTATAATTAGAAGAAGGTGTTAGTTGCATATAGATAAATACCCATTTTAGAGTATTGTGGACATGAAATAACACATGCACATGTCATTTTCTTCCAAATTAAAAGAATACAGTGGTTCAAAGTGTGAAACTACATTTTTATCATTTCAACTCAAAATGATTTGAGAAAAGTTAATAATGACATAAAATGCATTGCCCTATTTAGGGATACATTAGCCTAATTCAATACTTGTATATGACAATCTTAAACCATTTAACATGTTTTAGTGATTTTTACTCAAATTTTGCATTGTCACAAAATTTTGAGTAAGATTGATAATTGCAACACAATGTTAATAGGAATTGGATGTCTACATTTTTCCCTTGTTAAAGAATGTGTAGAGAGACATTTGGTAGAAGCAATGTCTTTTCAAAGAAAATATTTGTCAAGAAGTTGGAATAAAATAACCCATGATGCCCCCTTGAGAGGACATACAAGGATGAAAGAGAGGCATGGACTCTCGAAAAGAGGGATAAAAAGTGAAATTAACCCATGGATGAGATCAAATCCATATGAGCTAATTTCTTCACTCATTGATTCTTAATTATCAAAATATAATAGAATATAATGGTCCCTAATATAGGAATAAGTGAGAAGGATGCAATCTCAAAACATAAGCAACACACTGTGACACACCCAAAAGAGGGTGAAAACTACATGCTTAGGGAATGATCAATCTTGAGACAAGTTGCACACTTTAAAATTGCTAGAATGAGGGGAAAATATGTAGATATTGGAGTTAAAATAAATAAGAGAGTGTTTCTCTAGAGGAAAATAATAATAATGTGCCCCATTAGAGCATATTTAATCAGTTGACAAAGCAATTTTTCCCTAGTAAGGATGATTTTGATCACTAATAATTGATTATTCCCTAATAGGGCTGATTAGATCAATGATTGGTCTAAATATTGTGCCCTAGTAGGGAAAATTAATAAGAAAATCTTAACTATATAACCTATTGCATAGACTAAATATGAGTAGGTGAAAATGTAGATGTGAGGGTCCTAATGACTAAAGAATCCACAAAAAACCAAGCACATGAGGATGTACAAAGTGATGAAAGAGATGAATAGAGGAATAAAGGTGGCTGAGTTGACCTAAGATATGTCATGTATCCAAGCATTGCCTAAATAGTAGAGATGGAACTCAAACTAATGTAGTTAACCCAAAAGTGAGAGAAAATGAAATGAAGAATGAAGAATAGAAGAAGGATAAATGACATTTAATTAGACTCACAGTGTATGTCACCAAATACAAGTTTTGCATAGAGTCTCATGTTAGGTATGGTGCATTAAGAGCTGATCTTTAGAGATGCATTGGCTTTTGGACTTGTAATCCAAAGCACTAGGTGCTTACTATAAAAAAATTGAAATTTTGCATCATAAGTATGAGTAAACTATAATGACATTGTATTTTAATTTCAATGAGCTAGTTCAAATGTGAATATTTATAACTAAGGATAATGATAAAAATTACCAAAACCAGAGTTACAACTATTTACATTTAAAAAATAATAATTAAAAATAAATAAACACAATACATTATTGTAACCTAACTTAAAATCAAGATATGAACAATCCAGACTTAACTAGGAACAAGAATGTATAAAAATCAAAACAAGAACAATTAAATAAACAACATGAAAACAAGATATGAATAATCAAAATACATGTGTACTATCAAGAGGTCCTTAGAAAACAAAACAAAATAATGAGTTAAAAACAACTCTAAACAAATAAATCGTGACTAAAAATTAGACTAAAAGTGTCTATAGATTGTATTTGAACTCAAAATAACAAAGTGAAACAATATAAAACAAGACAAAATAGTAACACAAAAGACCAACTCACCAAGAAGAAACAACAAAGGAACAAAGAAGATTAAAACATTAACAAAATAAATGGAGATACAAGAAAACACAAATAAATACAAATACAAATAAAATAAACACACACAAACAAGAGTTATTCACAATGTTAGTGCAAACAAAGATAAATGTGAACTATTCATGTAAGTGTAACAAAGGCATTACTCTCTATGATAGAGTGACAGGAAAACAACATTAAGAAAAATGAGGGAAAAAGAAGAAAAGTAAGGGGTGGTTGAGCTAACTCCAAATGGACAAAATAAGTGGATGTTGCTTACATGACTCTATAGATGCAAGGTACAACATGAACTTCATGCCAAATTTAGTTATACTATGAAATGGGATAGAATAAAAGTGATGATAAAAAAACATGATTGATGTTGTAGAGGAAATAAGGAAATGGGGTTGCAAAATGATGAGAGAGTTCAAATGAGTGCTTGCAAAATGGTGACAGCATGGGATCAGAATAAATAAAAGTGCAAGATATATATATATATATTTTTGGTATCGATCATTTTCTAATGTTTTTGTGTTTTTGGGATAAGCAATAGAAATGTGATGTTCACAAAAGGCCTAGGTAACTATCTAACTAAGGAGATGCACATCCATAGGTAAGAGTTTAAATAATAGCTAAACTGGATTCAATGTCCTATGCTCATAAAAGGAATAGAGCATGACCCTACTAAGGTAACAATGCCTAAAAAATAATAGAAAAATGATAATAGAATAGGGTACAGTGCTAGATAAATCTAAAGAACCATGCAATGCGTATAAACCAAGTGATAATGTATATGTGTTTACTTGTCTATAAGAGGAAGATACACAATACTATTTATGAAGAACTACTTTATAGAAATAGCATTTAATGTGTCCAAAATGTCTTTGAGTTATAATCATGATCATAATTGGTCAAAAGATAGAACAATCTAGATTACAATGGTCTAGGATATGAAAAGAATATGGTTCTAAATAGAATGATCTAGAATAAAATGAGACAAAATAAATAGAGTCCAATATAGGATGGTCTAGGGTGGGATAAAAATATTCAAGCTAGAATATAAATGATCTAGAGTGTCAATGGTCCAAAGTTTCAACTATCTAGAGTCGTAAAAAGAATGTGGTTCTTGTGATAATGGTCTAAGGTAGGTTAAAATGAAAATGGCCTGAGATAGGATGGTCCAAAATATAATAGTGGGTTAAAATGACTTTAGAACAAGTTTCCCCCAAGTAAGGGGTCTTGTATACAATGGTTCAAGAAATTATCAAGCGTAAACCACTTGAGATGCACAATGCTCATGGGTTCTAGGAGTTCTTCACCATGTAGAGTAGCCAATCGATATGCCCCTAATCCATAATTTTTTATGATAACATATGGGCCTAGCCAATTGGGTTAGAACTTACCCTTATTCTTGTGTTCAACATTTTTGTTCTTCTGATTCTCTTTCAAGACCAAATCACCAATTTTAAACTTGTAATGGAGAATGCACTTATTTTGGCTTCTACACAATTTATTCTAATAGGCTTGCAAGTTATCTAGGGTGTCCAAATTCTTTTCATCAAGGATTTCTACTTCTTGTAACTTGAAAACTCTATAATCTTCATCATCTTCAATATTCTTTAAAGTACTCGCAGTGAAGGCATCTTGATCTTAATTTAGATAATAGCTTAGGTTCCATAAACAAGGGAGTATGGAGTGGATTCTGTGGGGGTTTGATGACTAGTGTGATAAGCCCAAAGGGTAATAAAAATTTACAAGTGTCAATTATAGCTAGGACCATTGATAATCTTCTTTAGTATGGCAATACTGGTTTTGTTTGACACCTAGGCTTGACCATTGCCTTGAAAATTATATGGTGTGGATTTATTGTGTTTGATTTTGAATGTTGTACAAAGAGATTTTACATCTCAGTTTAAAAATGATCCACCATTATCTGATATAATGTGTGTTGGGATGCCATATCAATAGATGGTATGGTAATGTATAAACTTGGCAATCTACTTCCTAGTGACGTAAGTGAGAGGAATGGCCTCCATCTACTTAGTAAAATAATCAATAGCAATGAAAATATGTTTATGACAATCAAAATATGTTGGGTTAATTTTTTCAATGAGATCAAGGCCCCATATATAAAATGGCCATGGTGTATTAATCGACTATAATGGCAAGGAAGGTGCATGTATCAAACTACCATGTTTTTGGTAGGCAACACACCTCCTAACATAATTACAAGCATCTATCTCCATTTTAGGCCAATAGTAACCTATTCTAAGGAGATTTTTGGCTAATACTATATAATTGGTGTGAGCCCCACATGTTCTTTCATGAACCTCCCCAAGTGCTAACTTGGATTATCTTGAAGATAAATAACAAAGTAGCATTCTATCATAGCCTTTATGATAAAATGTGTTTCCAATGAGGGTATAAAAACCTATGTGATGAAGGAAAAGTTTTTAAAAATTATTGGAAAGGTTAGGTGGAAAAAATTAGTCATGAAAATAATTATAAATGTCTTGAAACCAAGGCAGTTCATTTAGAGGATTGGGACCAGCAATGGTGCATACCCTTTCTGAATCTAGTAAGACATGAGCAGGTTATAGAAGGGTTTTAATGAGAAATTGATACTCTTTAGCACTGCTATCAATATTTATCATGTATCCAACTATTTCCATTGCATTGATAGATATCTTATTAGCCTATGATACTTGTTCAAATTGTAGGGATTTAAAATGAGCCATGGGATTATCCACAATGTGCTTGTAGGGTACAAACTTGTCATCCCTAGTCTGATATTAATCTATGGTTTGATTGGGAATCAATTGGGAATCCCCATAGACCATTAAGTGTTGGATATCCCACTGTACTACAAGATGAAGTCCTATAATAAGTGATTCATACCTTGCCATATTGTTGGTACAATGAAAATTGATATGAAACACTTTGAAAATCAAATCCCCTTGTGGTATAATCAACAAAATGCTAACTCCATATCTATGAGATGTGAAGGAACCATAAAAATATATATTCCATTGCTCAAGTTCATGTTTTACTTATTCTACTTTCATAATAGAATCATCTAGAAAATCAAATTTGAGTGGTTGAGTGTCTATACTAGGGGCCTCTACAAGTTGATCAATAATAACCTACCCCTTGATAATTTTCTAGTTTTGGTACTCAACATCAAATTCACTTAATAGCATGACCCATTTGTCCATGTGACCTATGAGAGATTATTTGGATAATAAATACTTGAGGGGGTCCACTTTAGCAATAACAATAGTTTTATTGTTCAACATATAGTGTTACAAATTTGGGAGGTGAACACCATAGCTAAACATGCCTTCTCAATAGCATATAATTATGCTCATAAGTCACCAGGGTGAGACTCAAATAATAAACTACATATTCCTTTCCCAAATCATCATGTTGGGCTAAGAGTGCCCCTAGTGCATGTTTAGTCACTAAAATATAAAGAAGCAATGGTTGCCCAAGTCTTGTTAGTCTCAAATTTGGTGGGTTGGCCAAATATGTTATGAGCTTTGAAAATGTTAATTGACACTCATGATTCCATTGAAACATGACCCATTTTTTAAAGAGGTGTGTAAATGGCTGGCACTTGTCTACCGGTTGTGAAATGAATCTATGAATAGACTGGCTCTTTCTTTGCAAGCTACGGAGTTGTTTGAGATTAGAAGGTGGAGGCATTTCAATAATGACTTTGACTTTAGTAGGGTCTAATTTGATCCCTCTTTGCGATACAATAAACCCTAGTAATTTTCCCAAACTGATGCCAATGACACACTTTTTGGGATTCAAATGGATCTTGTACTCATGAAGCCTCTCAAATATTCTTTGTAGAATGTCAGGATGTCTAGCATGTGTTCTTGATTTAGCTAGAATCTCATAAACATAGTCTTTAATAATATTGTGCATCATGTCATGGAAGATGATAGTCATAGCATGTTGATAACTGGCTCTAACATTTTTCAATCCAAATGTCATGACTTGATAACAAAATGTTCCCCACAGTGTGGTGAACATAGTTTTGTGATAGTCTTTTTGAGCTATCTTTAACTGATTGTATCTAGAAAATCCATCCATAAGGGACAACATCTCATACCCAGCATTAGAATTAACAATCATGTCAATGTTAGGTAGAGGAAAATAAAATTTAGGGCATGACTTATTGATGTCTTTAAAATCAATGCAAAGACATATACCCTATGGCTTTTTGCTAATTAGGACTATGTTTGATATCCATCTAAAATAGTCTAGTGGTCTAATGAAACATGTTCCTAATAAATTCTCCATTTTTTCTCTTACCAAAAGATTGATGCATAGATGCATATTCATCAATTTTTGTTTGATTGGCTTGGCATCTAGATGAACAAGTAATTGATGCATGACCAAGTCAAGGTCTAAGCCTGGCATGTCAGAGTATGCCCATGCAAAAATATCTATAAAATCTCTCAAAATGGTGATCATATGATCATGTTATTCATCAATGAAGGAAGCTCCATGATAAACAATTTTTGGATCATCATATTTTCCCAGGTTTACTTTAGTAGTGTTTTCTACAAGGAGTGTAGAACTATATTCTAGAATAGTAGGAAGCATTTGATCCTAATCTTCTTCAATAATTTTTGTTTTTTCTTCTTGAAGCTCTGGATAATGTGATGAATCTAAATTCACTAGTTCAGATAATGGCCAACTAGTAAATATCTCAGGAAAGTCAAGAGGAAGATGATCAAACACTTATTGTTCTGACGTGATGTTGGTATTGTCTATAGAACTATGACTTGAGGTACCTTGTACATCCTTTAGGGATGACCAAACTTTCCCATCCAAGATCACCTAAAATAGGTTTTCACTCGAGGGCTTATCTTTTTCTTTACTATTTCCTTGATCAATGAGTGCCTCAAAGAGGTTTTCACCTAAGGATATTGATGTTTTATATTTTTCATGACCAAAAAAGTTTGCTTGCTCTCCAAAGTAGGCAGAAGGATCCAAAGAAAAATCAAATCCTTATTTATGATCACCAATTGGCAATCTGTCTTTGAGGCACATATACTCGATGATAGATTTTTCATTCTAGAATTCATCAAGGTGTATGACCAAATTTTATTGGTCACAATTAATGAGTTTAGGATGACAAAGGCAAAGGGAACAATGGGGTGTTATGGTCATAATGGAGTTTGAATTAAATATTTATATGTCAACAAGCCATCTTAAATACTATAATGGGAAGCTATATCACTGCCAAGATTCTCATCATTAGTCAATTTAGAAGAATCAACATCAAAATTCGTGAGGTCATCCCCAAGTGATATAAATCTAATACCTTAATTCATGTTAGGTTTATCAGCTGATAAAGGTTCCAGGATTCCTTGCTCTCATGGCTTGAGGCCTTTTTTGTATAATCAAAACTATCCATAATCTGATTAGGGATAGAATATTTTGGATTCTGAAAATAATCAACAATGCCATTAGAATATAAATAATCTCCTTCAATGAAAGCCTCTTGATCTCAATTTGGTGAAGTAACAAGTAAAAATACCATTGGTGCTTTCTATGTATCTTTTATCTTTTGACAAATCATGTTGGGTCTGCAAGGGATTTTGAAAGGTTTGGGTTTGCCAAATGATTTGGGAGACTTGGTAAAATTAGTAATATGGAAGGCATCTTTTAGATGGTATGTGAAAATGCCTACATCTTTTATAATAACCTATTTTTTAAGGGTTTCTGGAAATGGATTAGCCAAAGTGGAATCAAGGTCACTAGGGTTGATATAATTAGATTTGGTTAGATGCAAAACTATTTCCTTATTATTCTTTCCAATGAATTCAAAAATAGGATAATAGTTATAATTACAAAAGTTATCCTCTAGGTGTTTGAAATACTAGTAAGGCTATAGATCAATAGGAATGATGACTTTAATCCCATTATGAGGGAACTTGAGACATTAATGCAAAGTTGATGGGATAGCCTTTACTTCATGGATCCAAAGATGACCAAGAAGTATGTTAGAAGGCATATCAATATCCATAATATGTAACAAGGTATAATGGGACACAGACCCAACAATGATTATCAAACAAATAGTTTTGGAAGATTCCCTTTTGGCAATGTCATATGCCTTGATTGTGATTGTATCTGGCTGGATGTCCTTTACAATATAACCCAATCGTTGTACCAACTTGAGGGAGATTATGTTCTTCTTTCAACCATTATCTATAAGAACTTATTTGATTTTATAATTTTCAATGATGAGCTCAATATACAAGGGGTTGTTATGGCTAGGACCAAGAGTGGACATGTCTCTTTGATCAAATATAACATGTCAAAATGAAGACAATTTCCCTACAAGTGTTTAGATTTTTTTATGGTTAATGTCTTAAAGAATAGTAGATTGTTAAAGTAGGTAATTCAAAATAGTTATATGGACTTCAGATGTACACAAAAGATATCAAATAAAAATTTGCATAGGGTTTTTACTTAGTTGGTTTGAGATACTCTAAGGATTCTCAATAGTGGCACATGAAGGTTTAACCTTGGCTAGTATAGTGTTTAGCTTTGGATTCAAAGGCACAATATTCATGTTAGGTTTTATGGTGGAAGAGATCAAAAGAGTAATTCATGAGTGTCTAGTTGTGATTGTGTAATATAGAGATGGCAAGGAGCCATTATAATTATAAGATGAAGGAAAAGGGCCTTAGAGGGTGACTCTTAGGTGTCTAGTTATATTTGCACAATTTTGAGCCAGTGAGAGGTCATTATAATTAGAAAAAAGGGGTCCAAAAATAGTAACCCATAAAAACCAAGGCACAATAGAATTACTTATTCTCGATGTAGAGTTATTTGAAGGAAAGGGTATGTCCCTATAATAATGGGTCTAATACTTTTATGAGTATGAGATAGTTCACAAGATTTAATAGTGATAGTGGTAATGTGGTCTACAGAAATATGCCCCATAGTATTATTGTAATCATAAGGCATGTTGTTGTAACCTAGGTTATTAGCATGGGTGTTATGATCGTAATTATGATCATGTTGATTATGATTATAACTTTGGTTTTATTGCTGCTAATTTTGTCCTTAGTTTTGATTGTTTCCTATAGGTTATTGATTATGTTAAGGAAATGGATCTTTGTAGATGACCATATCTTGATTAGTGTTTTGTGAGGTAAGTTTAATTTCAACCTCATTTCTTTCAATAAGATGTCATAATTAAACACATCAATAAACACCATGGCCAAAAACATGATGGAAGTTATAAAATTCATCTACCCGATACCAATGGAGTTTGTGTTGATCTTTAAGAAATAGCCTTGTTATAGGCCACATAATTAGATTAGTTGTTACGAGATTTTGAAACACAGCCTCAATAGGCTCTCCCAATTTTCTAAAGACTTTGTATTTTTTCATAAATACCCTTCATGGAGGGACTCTTTGAAAATTGGTTGGTGGATTAGGTGGAGATAATTACACATTTAGATCTAGTAGAGCCTGTACTATTTGGACATGTCTTGATTCAGTCACTCCATTTCCTACCATGTTTTTGTTCTTTTTAAACCCCTTGGGTTTCTTTGTTGTAATAGTTTGAATAAGTGATTGGGTCTAGTTTGATGTTTGACCCTATAAATAAATCTTGACGAGGCCTTTAGTGATAAACACCTTCTTAATCTGTACACCTTTGTCTATAATTTCTTCAAATGTGTTTGTGCAAGAAAGTTATAGATTATGTGCCACCTCAGGATGTAGGTTTTATACAAAGATATCAATCAAATTTTTTTATACAAAATTGTGTTGAAATCATCTAGTTAATTATATCAATCATTACAGATATGTTGTGAGGCTTTCTCTATATCATTAGCTGGGTTTGTATAAATAAACCACAGTCAACTCATGTTCAATATTGTAAGAGAATTGGTTGAAAAAAAATTAGATAGATCAATTCAATCTACCACTAATATTAGTTAACTTAAGGAGCCAATTTAAATCTTGTCCCACTAAACTTCATGGAAATAAATAAAGCAAACAAATGCTGCTATAAGTCACCTCTTGGCACAATATAAAAAATACCTGAATATTTTCATGAGGGTCACCCTTCCCTTTGTATTTGTCAAATTTGAGTGCCTAAAAATTATGAAGAAAGGGTACTTGGAGAATACTCAAATCGAATGGATATGGACATATCTCTTCAAATTTTTATTTCTTGATTCAGTTTCTCATCTCCAATCTTGATACAATTTATTTCATTGAATTCTACTCTTTCATGTTTGGTGTATTCATAGGTGGAATATAATTATGTTAGGGTGGTATGTTCCCTTATTATATTAAATTTTTATGGATATAAACCATATGATCTACAACCTTATTTTGGTTCACTCCTTGAGTCAAATAAGTAAGCCACTGATTAAGTTGATAAACATCCTTGAAATCTATCACCTTAAATTGTAAGTGTTTTGTTGATTTTGGGGAATCTATAATTGATTCACCAAAGTACACATTGGTTGAGAATAACTTTCCAAAGTGTTTCAAACAATTTCTTCAATATGTACTACGTGTTTTAATCCTTGGTTCTACAAAAGAACAAGAGGTTTTTGATGATTGAAAAATATATGCTCCATGTCTAGCGAAGCATGTTGTGAACCCTCTTGAGACTTGTTTTGTTCAATTTAGATTCCATGATCCATCATAGATGTGTTCTCCAATAAAGTATGTTTCATTGTTTTGACTATATTCTCTTGGTCTTTGGAAGTGTTTTTGTGTATTGAAGTGGCAATTAAAGAGTCAGTCAAGTTTATGATAAGTTGGTTTGCATATTCTTGACTTATCTTCTTGATCTTGGTGGCAAGATCTTGATCATTAGGTATTGAATCTATGGGTGTTTTCTTTCCTTTGCTATAAGAATCAATGTTTCATTTTTCAATATGAGTAAGGGATTATTCTCATTGTTACTCTTCTACCCTATCCAAGGTATGTAATTGTTCCATAGGAAAGTCTGATGGAAATATAGCACCAAATTCAATCAAACTTAGGAGTGTTTCATATTTTTCCTCTAGGGGTTAATGTTCAAAATAATATTATTTTGATCCTATAGTTGTTATAATGTCTTCAAACACCACTAAATTGTCTTTTCCATCATAAAAATAGTCCTCCTCATAACTAGGGCCATAAGAAACCCCACTACGAGTATACCTTTACGTCATGTCTAGAAGGTTGTTCTCTATATTTTCTAAGATTTGAAGCATATTTTACAAATGTTAAAAGGTGTGCTTTTATTTCCTTCAAACAAGTGACAATCTAAAAAGAGACTATAATAAAATTAAGTGGCATAGTACCACACAATTAGAATAAATGGATATGAAATTACTCAACTTTGGTGGGTTGAAATCATCAAATTAGAAGAGGTATGATAACTCTAAAACCTAAAGTGAAAGATAGCACAATAAACTTAGGTAAAAGATATGTAAATACCATAAAATCTAGGTACAACTTTGATGAGTTGAGACTAAAAAATTAGAAGAGTCTTTTTGATGATGAAGGTAACAATGCAAACTAAGAACCTCTAGATGTGAATACACAAAAAAACTCCAAAGTATAAAACTAAAACCAAATGGGAAACACAACACTACCATATGGTAATAGGAAGTTGAATAGTTATATAACTTAGATTGTGATATAAAACAAGATAACCTAAGTTCACAATGATAAAAAGGATGATGAGTCTATATAACGACCTTAAACCCAAATGGGAAGTCATACCCAAGTTAACTCAAACCAAGTGCAAATGAAAAACAAATTAACACCTTAGAATAGAACTTAGAAAGGTGAGATTCTAAATTTGAATTAAAAATTAAGGATTTAAAGATTTCAAAGTGGTTTAGACTCAAATGGACAGCATAACAACATTGTTGACATAAGACAGACACAATGTTTTAAACAAAGCAAAAAGAGGTTTTGAATTAGCATAATGCCTCTTTGTTCAAATAAAATGGTGGATAAAAAAGGTGTTTGATTGTGATGTTTTTTGGTTTCAAATAAGTCTTAGACTCAATAATACCAAGCAATTAAAGGATAAAATGACAAAATACAACTATGTAAAATGTCCAAAGTCCTAAAACTAATAAGGTTACATCGTACTATTAAATTCTATAGATATACATTCTCCTGGGAGGATTTTAATTATTAATCCAAATATAAAAGCACATGAATAAGGAGGGTTTTTACATCTTCCTTCTCCCAAGATATTGTGCAGTGACATGTGACTTCAGGATACTCTCCGTGCATAAACAATAGGTCTATAGTAAATGGGGTTTGTTCTAAAACTAAATTTTTGTACATATCTAGATGGTCTCAAGTGTGTATAACACTAGATATGCCTCACATCAGTTGGATCCATATCAATCAACTTGATGTGAAAAGGTTTTGTCTTTTTCACAACCACTACATCTATCGCTTACTTAATGTAGTGTAATGTCTAAATTACCCCTATAGTCTGAGCTGGAGTACCACTAATGGAGTTTTATTAATCACTCAATCAAATTTATGAGTAGGTCACCCTTAATTTATATACCCCACCATGTATTAGGATTGAAATGATGCCAAGAGATGAATTCCTAGGTCAATACTTCCCTAAAGAACTTGTGAGGAGGCTATGAACTCCTACTCACAATCTAAGTTACATAAAAACAAATGACAAAGTGAAAAGACTTTAAGGTTGTGTTTAGATCACCAAAACCATTTGGATTTTGAGATAGCTTTAACAACATTATTTTCATGCCTTTGTACCAAGACATAAATACTAAGAAAGAAAAATTTTGGTCACCTAAGTTCCCTAAAGAGGATAGGGGGAGAGTATACATGCATCCATCATTTTGCAAAAAAATAAACAATTTTAAATGATTTAACATAAAACAAAAAATTTTGAATGTTTAATTTAAAGCACCAAAGTGAAGTGTTTCATGAAATTTGTCCCCTTAGCCTTAGTTGCAAACATGTAAAACTTTCACAAAATAATTAAGTGTAAAACCTCTAAATTCTTTTTAAGCACCAAATGAAAGTATTCAAGACTTAACCATTTGTAAATTTGACCATTTTACAGCTTGTGTCCTATAATTTTTAGAGGGTTTATGTATGTCTTAAAGCACAAATATTAATGTGAAAACAAGATTTGAAAACTTGATCTCATGTTTCTCTTTTTTTGACATAGAAATTAACGTCAGTCCATAAAGACTGATATCAGTTACAAGAAAATTGATGTTGGATACAATAAAATTAATGTCATTTGATAGGAACTAATGTCAATTATCTATAAAAACTTAAAAAAACACAATAGTTTCACAAAAATGTTATTAGCTCAAATGAGCTTAAAAACAAAATAAGTCTTTAGATCTTGCAATAAAATAGTCAAACATAGAGTATGTATATTTTAAAACTAAGAATAACAACCTATAAATTTTAAGAAAAACTCAAACCCCAAGTTTTTTACCATGTTATATCCTTCATACAGGGACCAATTTTTGGTTAGGACATGACTGATTTTGGTTAGAATGGACCAATGTCAGTTAGGGTGGACTGATGTCAATCACTATGTAAATTATGTGTCTTCAAAAGAATTAAAACACGTAAAAAATGAAAATAAAACTTGATTTTTAGAGATTTTAAGCATGTATTATAAGATCTAATATTTTCAAATTATCGTCCTTCCTTGTATGCGATGTGTGGTCCCACTAGGCATGCCAAGATGTAGAGATGGAATCCAAAGTGAGTTGGATCATGCATTACTAAAGAAAACTCAAATAAGCATAAAGAAGATAACTCAAAAATACAAATCCCTCAATGGGGTTTTGAAAATAAAAATTAAGAGATATTTAACAAAATAATACAACATCAAACCTTCCCAAGAGCATCCCTCCTCCAAATGTGACTTAAAACTTGATTTTCCCCTTGGTTTGGTGCTCCAAGTCTTTAGCAATGATGAGTGGCTTGCTCCTCCATCATATCTCAATGCACCAATGAAACTAGGCTCCTTATATTGACCAAATATATGCCAATATTGAAGCTATCCTATTTCAAATTAATCATAATAACACTACACAAAAAGAGCTTGTGAAGATAATTATGCATAACAAGTTTACACCAAAGAAGCTTGACAAGATGAGTGAGAACCCTTGTATTTATAGATTTTTGACAATGATCAGAATCAACCATGACCATCCATACTAAGATCAATATGTGTGTCCATGAATCAATTCAATTTTGGAGGCTCAATTCATAAATATCCCCATTAATATTTGGGATAAAGGGGCATTAATGAGGCATGGGAAGGCTTAAACCAGATATTTGTTCCATTTATGGATTATGGATGCCACACCACTAATGATGTCACCAAATGATGTAGATATTTATAAATGAACTTCTAATTAATATATATTTAATAACTTCCATGGATTTTTTACTTAAGCCCTTGATTTTGATTAATTTGCTTAAGTGAGGTTAATTAGAATTTATACAATTCTTTGAAAATTTGTTGTTCACTTAGTCAAACTGGTCAAAATGTCAATTTACTAGGTCATAATTTGACTAGAGTATAATTAAAAGAAGGTTCCAATTGCATATGGAGTAATACCCCATTTATAATATTATGGATGTGAAATAACACATGCACATGTCATATGCTTTTGAATGAGAAGAATTTAGTGGTCCAAAGCGTGAAACTACATTTATATAATTTTGACTAGAAATGATTTAAGAAAATTTAATAATCACATAAAATACATTGCCTTATTCATGGATACATTATCCTAAATTGGCACTTGTATATGACAAGCTCAAATCATTTAGCACATTTTAGTGATTTGGCCCAAACTATGTAGTGTCAAATTTTTCTGATTAAGATTTATAATTTAAACACAATGGTGAAAATAATTGGATGTATAAAACTTATACAAAATTAAAATATATATAGTGTATAATCATAAAATAATCTCATAAGGGAAATTGTAGCTGAGCCAATTTTAACTCATATTGAATTAACACTCTCTCTTCCTCAAGGGAATCTCATGGCCCAACTTGGTATGCTTGGTGGACCTATAATTCATAGTGGGTAGATTATGTTTGAATAAAAAAAACTAATGGTTTTGGGGAGAATCAATTTACAAACTTTACTTTCAATTCCATAGATCATTCATTAACCTTTCAAACCAATCTAGTAATCAATCAATGCATAGAGAAGCAATCAGATAGACAAAAAGCAAGATATCAACACATGAAAAAAAGAAATATGTATAAAAACCTCATGGGTAATAAAACCCATTAAAACACCACTTGTTATATTTCCCTATAATTAATGTATTAATATTTAGTGAGGCACCAACCCCACAAGGAGCTCCAACCCCTACCTAGTCAAACACACACTCAACTAATCTGTAGAAAACTCCAACTTGCAAGGAGGATCCAACCCCCTAAGTGACTTGGAACCAAACAAAATAATTAAAATAAACTTCTTAAAGATAAAACATATAAGTCATATTGAACTCCCTCTTGACTAAGCACCAACTCAGCCAAGACAAGCTTTATCACCTTCACAACACCTTGTTGTTCAATCAACTAATGGTAACCTCTTCTTCAGATCTTCTATATTATCCATATTATAATCCAATAAATATAATATAAATAAAATACACCTTTGATTAATATGTTATTATCTCTTAATATTTAATTAACTCATTCAACTCTTCAACCTTATACCCCGCTCAAACAACCTTCTAGGCTCACTCAGTCAATATGCCTCTTCTAGGCTCATTAGGTAAAATCACCTTGTCATCCACTTGAAAAAAATATATTATATGTTAATGATTTATCCTATTCTCCTTTTTATTTTCTCCATTACCTAATTATGGTCCTCAAAGATCTATATTATTCACTTATTCTCTCATCTCCTTAAAACTACTCAAAATAGGCTTATTTTGCCTTGTACTTATACAAGACTCTTGTTCTCTTCCACCTTGGTCAAAAAAATTAGATCACCACACTTATATAAAAATTTTAATGTGTTCATACACATGTTTCACACAATAAAAAATAACTACATAGGTTGGTCACCACTCATAGGTACCAAAACCCCATTAGACCTAAAAGATACTTAATAAAATTAGGCCTTCTCGAACCACATGTTACACTTAGACCATCTTGGAAAATTATAAGTCTAAAAAAATGCATGAAATTTTAAAAAATGACTAAAATATACAATTAATAAATTCCATATAGGTCCATACCACCTGTTACTCCAAATCACTCCTTGAACAATGCCATTAGGTCTTCTTGTCATTAGCCCTTCTTACTCCCTAAACGTTTGTTTCACACAAATAAAGTAAAAAAAGTACAAATAAGCACATGAAAATATAACATTATCATATCATTTATGACCTCAATTTCATCACCAAATCCATTTTATATCACAAAAAAATGGATAATACCTCAAACACACTCTTGCAACATGACCACTTAGAATTGTCTAATTGCTCAAAAACACGGTCAAGAATATTTGACCACCAACATATGCATAGGCATTTTTAATGAATTAAAATACATTAAAAATAACCTTTGATACCTATATATTAACTCACCTCTTCTAAATGACTACTCAAAACTACCTGAGTGCTCTAAAACACAATCATGTAAAACATTATATTTAGAAATTTTAAGATAAATTACATGACTTATAACTCACATTAATATTACCTTTGTGATATATTTATCATAATCCAATATATGTATCATTGGTTCTAATTTCAACTATTGGTCTTACATACCAATTCTTAACTCTCTTTTTCACAGTACATACACTACCAAATAGGCCATTTTAGATTTCATATATTAAAAAATTATAATGAATCCAAACTTTACATAAAGAATATAAAGATAATTTAACTAATAAACCAAAACATCATAGTCATTAGATGCATCAGCTACTATCATAGAGTCTTAAACACTTTACTTCACCTTACATACCTAAAACTGTCAAATTGTCTCAAGAACTAGTCATGGTGAACATGACTTAGACCATATATAAAAACACTTACATAAGCTTATAATACATTATTATGGTAATATGAGTCCTAAAAAATAACCTAATGTGCATTATATCATTCAAATATGTCCAAATCACCCCAAACTCATCTCTGCAAGAAGTTCGCTCAAATCTACCATTCCACTAAAAAACTTAGTCAACTTTGACAAGAAATAAGTTCACTTTTATGAACTTTCATGAAGAAATTCTAATTTGAGGTTGTTAATTAAATATATACTTAAAATTTAATTTTTATTCAATGCCAAAATTATCAATATTTTTGTCTCTACATACATTTCTTTCCTCACTATTTTTTTTGGCTTTTACCACAGTCAAAACCTTAGACTTTGACATAAAATAAATACACTTGTACAAAAATTTAAGATAAAATACCACTTGGAAGTTCTTCTTCATGGAGATTTTTACAACTTTTTTTTTACACCAACTTGATTTGACTAATATCCTACATTTTATAATCACTTTTTTGCTCACAACTCTCTTATGCATACACAGTCATTTGAAATCCAACATTCATATTTTTTAACTTCAACGGCTATTTCCTATAGCTTAAACTCGATTGTCTTTGGCACGCCATAGTCTACTAGAGAAATTTTAGAGGCCTATAACTTGAGCTAGGAAACACTTCAAGACACCAAATTTTTAAGGAAGGATCTTAGCACTAAGAACAACATCTCCATATCTGTGTGCCTATAATAAATTCACAAACTTCTTAATATATTCATACTTGTGTGATATTTTGTGATGTTTTAGTCCTTCTTATGCTAGATTATGCATTCTTCTCTCTCCAAATGATCAAATTACACACCAAAACTTTACCAAGACATATATGTATGCTTCATAACCTCTTCTTTTTCCCCACTAACTTGCACATATGCTATATACTCTCCAAGATATCAAACACAAATTATTTATCATTAATGCAATATTACCTCATACTCATCTATAGACATTGATGATCATGCTCAATAATATCCCCCTTTGTTATTGATGGAAAACATCCTCAAAATGTCTTCTTACCCATTTTAAATCCATCATTTTGATCTTTTTCCCCCTTTGATATTAATGACAAAGGTTATTCTACAAGCTTGTCAATTTATCCTTGGACTTGTTCTTCAATAAACCATCCCAAGCATACCTAAAGCAAATCAAATAAGCTCCCCATATCACCATACTCACCTTTAACTAATTTTCCTTATATTTGACTGATTAAACTCTTGAACCAACATCTAAAATAATTTGACCTTCTCAAATTCCTTCATCTACAAGCTAGCCTTTCATAATCTCTTGCTTACCCATGGTGACCCTAGAACAATCACTAAAAATACCTTGAAAATATTTCAAATCTAACCTTGATCATTACAACATAGAGATAACATTTACTTTTTAGATAATGACCACATATACAACCAATACCTGCTCCTTGACTTTTTACTCATAGAGTCATGCTCATACACCTTATTGAACTTGATTGAAGACAACATCACCTATGTTGATTAACATAATTCAAGCCAATATCTAAACTTCTAGGGCCCACAAGGCCACCTCATATAGGTATGAACAACTTCATATAATCATCATAAAAACAAATAACTTCCCTTTAATCATCACAATCCATCATGGTTCAAATAACTACAAGGCATCTCCTTGGTTAACAGACAGTCATACTAGGTTTTTCACACATAGAAAACCACCTTGAACTCTTGAGACATAAAAATATTAAAATAGATTAACTATGATGAATTAATAACATGTACATAACCTCCATAACCTCAACAACAACATCATATGTATTAGACATCATAACTTAAGGCATAAGGGCTTAAACTCACTCTTGTAGCTCATTCACTTATACACCAAAACCAAGTCATGTTGACTTGAACTTCTAACACATGTGTGGGTACTCACCATGAGTATTTTTAGAGAGCACAATTCCTATCCTAAAACACATTTTCTTTTAATTAAAGTTTATCTATGAATATAACTTGAAAGGATCCCAGTTAGATCATCGTAATTCCTGAGGCTTTAGGCCAAATTTCAAGGCGCAATGCAACTATTTGATATATGTTTTATACATGCTACTATCATGATGACCTCAATGCTTATCTAGTAGAGATGAGCGGTGAGCAGTGAGTGACTCAGGATCTATTTGATCTTGATGAATCAAGTCTATAGCTAGAGCATAACCTACTCATATGTAGATGACTAACCTATATGGTTAGATTCTTGTTCATTTGGCAAAGGATATTAGATGCCTAACCCTTATGTTAGATGCTTACCCATATGGAAAAGGATATTAGATGCCTAAACCATATGGTTATATGATTTCTCATTTGGTAAAGGATATTAGATGCCTAACCCATATGGTTATATGCTTGACTGTTTGGCAAAGGATACTAGATGCCTAACCTGTATGGTTAGATGCTTTCTCGATTGGAAAAGGATATCTGATAAGATAAAGTATACATGAGTTATATTTATAGACAAACATTAAATAAATAATTTGTGTTTTAGGATAGGATCTATGAAGTTTATTCTCTACATTGTGGTATCAATATTTGTGGTCTCTACATTGTGGTATCAGAGCCTAGGTTCAAAATCTAGGCCTTGACCCTACTAAGACCTATGCTTAGTAAAAGATTAAATATTGATGTTAACTTGTTTAGAAAATTGAAAAATATGAGAAACTAATTTAGTTAAAACTGGTTGTTCAAACATGGTCATGGAAAATTTTCAAAGAAAGGAAAATAAAAAAGAATAAGGGAAAATGGAACTTCCATCTACTTTGAAATAACCCATTTACATTTCTAACTTGTATACAATATCTGCAATCTAGAGTAAACTCAAATCTTTGAAAGTGAATCCAGTTAAAACAAAACTAGCTATGATGGAACCTATAGACAAACATCCATTTAATAGGCCCTCAGTGATAAGATATTTTCTATTTAGAATGGGTTCTGATGCACCCTACATAAGCCTTGAAGTATGTAAGGAATATAACCTATGCCACCAATATGTGGTTCACTCAGAAGATGAAGTTCCTGAAGAAATGAAATTAGATGAAGAAGATTTTGTTTAGAATAATTTTGAATCAATGTTATACATACATCTATATGTTATAGTCATAAATCTTATCCTCTATAAAGCTAAGAACTCTATGTAATAAAATTTGAATAAGATGATCAAATGTTTACTTTTTGTCAATCATATGTGTGATTGTGATCAATAATAGAATGTATGAGAAAAATTAGAGTTATTAAAAAAGTAATAATGCTATCAATTGTCTTAAATAAAAACATAGAAGATTGTGTTATTTCTGTCATGAAACCAAATGGCAAGACCTATATGATCAACTAGGAATTGAGGGGAAAATGTGAGATACATTGAACCCAATAATGAAAATGTTGAATAATAGGTCCCAGAAAATAGAGAACTAATAATGGAAGCCCTCATCAATTTGTTGACTGAGAAAAGAGATAAATTAGACTCACTTGAGAAGGTGATTAATGATCTTAAGTCAAGGGAAAAAAATGTAAAAAACATATTGGAACCTCATCTTGATAATCTACCTGAAGAGAATCCACCACTAGTCAATGAAATGGAGGTTGTAGCTCCCAAAATTAAAGTTCTATTTTCTGATCTTAGTAAGGATTTAAAGAAAATTTTACCCCCTAAGTTTGATGGGAAATAGTTAGGTGAAGGAGTTAAGAATTAGCTAAATGAAATGGAGAAGTAATTTGAATTGATAAAATACAATGATGTAACTAAGGTGTTGTGAGGATCCTACCAACTAGTAGGAGAGGTAGCTAGCTAGTGGACTAACATGAAGGAATTAAATGGAATAACCAAGGAAAATTTGACTTGGGATCAGTTTGACTGCCATTTTAGGAAGAGATGGTTACCCTAGTTATTCTTTGATGAGAAGATGATTGAAGTTCACAATCTAAGGTAAAGAGGCATGTTAGTCCAATAGTATTGGGATAGATTCACCAAATTACTTAAGTATGTGCCCATGTACCAAAAAGATGAAAGAGGTCAGACTAGAAATTTGATCCTAGGACTAAATGCAAACATAGGAGTAAAAGTAGATATGCACAACCCTAAGAACATGAATGAAGTTTTATAAAAATCCCTCAAATAGGAATGGAAGTTGTAGGCCTTAGCTACGGCAAGATAAAATTTTAACAAAGACAAAAACAAAGCCTTCAAAAGGAAACTAGATTTTAGGGGAGAGCAAGTTGTGGATAAAAACCTAAGAGAAAATCCAATAGGTAGAGCACCCCCAACCAATCAAAATTAGAGAAATAATTTTGGAAGGAACAACAAAAATGGAGGAGATAATAATAAGAATGATCAAAGGAATTACAATCACCCAATTTATCCTCAACATATTTCTTGTGGAAGAAATGATGCCTCGAAGAACCCTGTACCTAAAGGGTTACTAGGACTATGTTTTGTTTGTGGAGGAAATCACTTTGCCTAAGATTTCCCAAGGATGTAGGGATAGATAAGGGTCAATCAGCCTCAAGGAGGACCACAACAAAGGATCAATGCTATAATAAGGAATCACCAAAATAGATACCAAAATGTGCCAACTGAAGCTTCAAGTAAATTATTGGGAAACCCATTTCAATTCTCATAGATATCGATTCATTATAATGTTTCATGTGAATCACATGAATACATCATGGATGGTCTAGTATGGGGATAAGGCTGTCAAGGAAGTGTCTCAATGTCTACCCAAAGCAAAATTACAATTTCTAGATTTTTAGACAAGTTTAGACCTATTTTTAGCACCTTTAAGAGCCTATGATGTGATAATAGGGATGAGTTGGCTCACCAGACACCAAGATAAAATATAATGTTATATCAATTTGGTTAGGTGTTTTAGTGATGAGGGGAAATGGGTCATGATTTAAGGGGGTCATAGGCCCATAAAAGTAGAAACCATATCAGTTATGTAGTTGAAGAAGGAGAAAAGGAAAGGAACTCTAATTTTCATGGTAATAATAGATGATAAGGATGAAAGCAAAGATGAATCAAATCTATAAGGGTATCCATTCCTAAGGTAATTTGAGGATGTGTTTCCTAAAGAATTACCTGGAGTGCCCCCTAATAAAGAATTTGATTTCTCAATTGATATTATACCCAGAGCTGAGCCAACTTCTAGAGCACCCTACAGAATGAACATAACTGAGTTGATGGAACTTAAAATTTAGCTAAAGAAACTCTTGAGTAAAATATTGATTAGACCAAGTGTGTATTCTTGGGGAGTGCTAATCTTGTTTATTAAAAATAAATATGGAACTCTAAGTTTATGCATTGATTATATAATGTTGAATAAGGTCATGATTAAAAATAGATATCCCTAACCTCATATAGAAGACCTTTTTGATCAAATGAAAGGAGCAATGGTTTTATCGAAGATAGACCTTCGATCAAGATATCATCAACTAATAATAAAAGAGGAGGATATTCTAAAAACTACTTTCAAGACTATATATGGACACTGAGTTTAATGTAGTACCATTTGGGGTAACAAATGATCCTTCAATATTTATGAATTTAATGAATAGTGTGTTCCATTATTACCTAGATAAGTTCATCTTGGTGTTCATAGATGACATTCTGATTTACTCTAATAATGAAGAAGAGCACTTATCACATCTTTAATTCATTCTTCAAAGTTTGAGAGCACTTAAATGTGTGTTATTTAAGAAAGAAAATCACTATCTAGGCCACATCATATCCAAAAAAGGAATTGTAGTAGATCTAGAGAAAATAAAGGCAATAATGGAATGGCCAATTCCAAAGAATGTATCAAAAGTAAGGAGTTTTATATGATTATCAAGATATTATAGGAGATTTGTTGAAGATTTTTCTAAGATCACCAACCTGATTATGACATTGAAAAGGAAATGTAAGAAGTTTATATGGATAGAGCATTGTGATAAAGCTTTCTAGTTTCTAAGGGAAAAGTTGATGATGGCACCCATCTTGAAGGTACCTGATTTTAATGGAATTTTCATGGTTGTAATAGATGCATCCATTGAAGTATTGAGAGGAGTACTCATTAATAATTATGGTGTAATAGCATATGATTCTAGGAAATTGAAAACCCATGAAGTAAATTATACCCCTCATGATTTAGAATTGGCAGTAATTGTTCACACTTTACAAACGTGGATACATTTCCTTATTGGGAAACATTTTGAACTAAAAACTAACCATTAAGGGCTAAAGTACATATTCACTCAACCCAATCTAAATGCTAGGAAAAGAAGGTGGTTGGAGTTCTTGAGTGAGTATGATTTTTAAATTGAGTATATCTAGGGAAAAGAGAATAGGTTTGTCGATGCTTTGAGTAGGAGAAGACACCTGATGAGTATAACAATGCTTAGATATAATCTAAAAGGGAAAATACTAGAAGGATAAAATCAAGTTCCTTGGTATAATAAAGTGAAAATAATGATAGAAGAAAATGCATAAGACCCAAAAATTGAAGGATATACCTTGGACGGTAAGGGTTTACTTCGGGATAAGAATTTGATCTATGTTCCAGATGTAGAATACTTAATGAAGATAATTTTGACTAAAGCTCATAATGTACCCTACTCAGGTCATCCAGGGGTAAACAAATTTTATGTCAATCTTAAGAAACTATACTTTTGGCAAGGGATTAAAAGAGATATAGTATTATATCTGGCAAAATGCTTGGAATGTTAGAGGGTTAAAATAGAACACCAACATCCTGCAAGACTTTTATATCAACACAACATTCCATAAATAAATGGTAAGTTGTTAGTATAGATTTCACACAAGGATTACCTATGACAACCTACAGGCATGATGTTATTATGGTGGTAATCAACAAGCTTACTAAGGTAGCACATCTCATACCCAGGGACTTGACTAATGATGCACCAACCTTAGCCAACCAATTTTTAAAGGAAGTGGTTAGATTGCATGGATTTCCAGAAAATATCATATCAGAGAGAGATTCTAGGTTTACTTTAAGGTTTTGGATGACCCTACATTTAGCTTTAGGTACACAATTGAACTTTAGCTTCGTATTTCATCTTGAGACAAATGGGCAAATAGAAAAGACAAATTAGATTATAGAAGACATCCTAAGGTTGTATTGTATGGATTAACAAACCAAATGGGAAGCTTATCTCCCATTGGTAGAATTTTCCTATAATAACTCATTTCAAACATCTTTAGGTATGGATCCATTTGAGGCTCTATATGGGAGGAGCTATCAAACACCACGTAGTTGGGATAACCTTGAAGATATAATAGTAATCGGTCTTAAATTGTTGAAAGACATAGAGGAACAAGTTAAATTTATAAGGTAGAGGTTGAAGGAAGCATCAGACATACATAAGAGCTATGTAGATAAGAAAAGAGTTCAAAGAGAATTCTTGATTGGTGACCAGGTGTTTTTAAGGGTCAGACCACACAAAAGTTCCATAACCTTTGGGAAAAAGGTGAAGTTAGCTCCTTGATTTTTAAGACCTTTTGAGATCCTAGAGAGAATCAACCCAATAGCCTATTGATTGACCTTACCCCCACAACTGAGTCATATTCATGATGTCGTTCATTTGTCACTTCTTAAGAAATATGTTCCTGATAATAAACATATTTTAAACTAGAATGTTTTAAAGGTGCAAGAATATGGAAGAATAAAAATAGATCCATATAGAGTGATAGATAAGTATTGATACCAATAATGCAACAGAGAGGATGATTAGTGCAAGGTACAATGGGATCAATATAGTGAACAGAGTCAAACTTGGGAGGACACTAAAGAAATGAAAAGCATGTCTCTATTTTTATTTTAAATTTATAAATTTAATCAAACTTTTGTAGTACATTGGGACAATGTAAAATTTAAGGGGGGAGAATGTCATGGCCTCTCTTCTCACACTATGCACTCATGCTCATAATTTAAGTGGATTTAGACCTCATTTAATATTTTATTGTCAAAATGAGTTGATTTTTTAAAGTTAACTTTTGTGATTTCAAAAGTCTATCAAGTCATCAATGGGAAATCATGAAAGTAAGGTATGATTTAATTAAAGTTAATTCCTTTCATAGAAATGAATATATGTAGTCAAGGAAGTGTATTAAACTCTATCATTAATATCTAATGACAAGCTTGTAGAAGAACCTTTATCATTAATATCTTGTGAATCACATGAATGCATCATAGATGGTCTAGTATGGGGATAAGGCAGTCAAGGAAGTGTCTCAATGTCTACCTAAGGAAAAAATATAATTTCCAGATTTTGAGGCAAGTTTAGACCTATTTGGAGCACCTTTAGGAGCCTATGATGTGATAATAGGGATGAGTTGGCTCACTAGGCACCAAGATAAAATAGACTGTTATATCAAGTTTGTTAGGTGTTTTAGTAACGAGGGGAAATGGGTCATGATTTAAGGGGGTCATAGGCCCATAAAAGTAGAAACCATATCAACTATGCAATTGAAGAAGGAGAAAAGAAAGGGAACTATAATTTTCATGGTAACAATAGATGATAAGGATGAAAGCAAAGATGAATCAACTCTGGAAGGGTATACATTCCTAAGGTAATTTGAAGATGTGTTTCATAAATAATTACTTGGAGTGCAACCTAAGAGATAATTTGATTTCTCAGTTGATATTATACCTAGAACCGAGCCAGTTTCTAGATCACCCTATAGAATGAACACAACTAAGTTGATGGAACTTAAAATTCAGCTAAAGGAACTCTTGACTAAAATATTGATTAGACTAAGTGTGTTTTCTTGGGGAGTGCTAGTCTTGTTTGTTAAAAATAAAGATGGAACTCTAAGATTATGCATTGATTATAGAATGTTGAATAAGGTCATGATTAAAAATAGATATCCCCTACCTCATATAGAGACCTTTTTTATCAAATGAAAGGAGCAATGGTTTTCTCGAAGATAGACCTTTGATCAAGATATCATTAGCTAATAATAAAAGATGAGGATATTCCAAAAACTACCTTCAAGACTATATGTGGACACTATGAGTTTATTGTAGTACCATTTGGGGTAATAAATGCTCCTTCAACATTTATGAACTTAATAAATAGTGTGTTCCATAATTACCTGGATAAATTGATCTTGGTGTTCATAGATGACATTTTGATTTACTCTAAGAATGAAGAAGAGCAATTTGTACATCTTCTATTGGTTCTTTAGAGGTTGAGAGAACTTAATATATATGGTAAGTTGTCTAAATGTGTGTTATTTAAGAAGGAAAATCACTATCTAGGCCACATCATATCCAAAGAAGGAATTGTAGTAGATCCAGAAAAAATAAAGGAAATAATGGAATGGCCAATTCCAAAGAATGTATTAGAAGTAAGGAGTTTCATATGATTAGAAAGATATTATAGGAGATTTGTTGAAGGTTTCTCTAAGATCTCCAACCTGATTATGACATTGAAAAGGAAATGTAAGAAGTTTATATGTATATAGTAGTGTGATAAAGCTTTCTAGATTTTAAAGGAAAAGTTGATGATGACACCCATCTTGAAGGTACCTAATTTGAATGGACATTTCATGGTTGTAATAGATGCATCCATCAAAGTATTGGGAGGAGTACTCATGAAAAATTATGGTGTAATAACATATGATTCTAGGAAATTGAAAACCCATGAAGTAAATTATATCTCTCATGATTTAGAATTGGCAGAAATTGTTCACACTTTACAGAAGTGGAAACATTTCCTTATAGGGAAACATTTTGAATTAAAAACTAGCCATTAAAGGCTAAAGTACATAGTCACTCAACCCAATCTAAATGCTAGGCAAAGATGGTAGTTGGAGTTCTTGAGTGAGTATGATTTTTAAATTGAGTATATCAAGGGAAAAGAGAATAGGGTTGCCGATGCTTTGAGTAGGAGAAGACACCTGATGAGTATAAAAATGCTTAGATATAATCTAAAAGGGAAAATATTGGAAGGATAAAAGTTGGTTCTTTGATGTAATCAAGTGAAAATAATGATATAGTAAAATGCAGAAGACCTAAAAATTGAAGGATATACCTTAGATGACAAGGGTTTGCTTCGGTATAAGAATAGGATCTATGTTCCAGATTTAAAAGACTTAATGAAGATAATTTTGACTAAAGCTCATAATGCAACCTATTCAGATCATCCAGGGGTAAGAAAATTTTATGTAAATCTTAAGAAACTATACTTTTGGCGAGGGTTGAAAAGAGATATAGTATTATATTTGGCAAAATGCTTGGAATGTTAGAGGGTTAAAATATAACACCAACATCCTACAAGACTTTTATATCCACAAAACATTCCATAATATAAATGGTAAGTTGGCAGTATAGATTTCATACAAAGATTACCTATGATAGCCTACATGCATGATGTTATTATGGTGGCAATCGACAAGCTTACTAAGGTAGTGCATCTCATACCCAGGAACTTGACTGATGATGCACCAACCTTAGCCAACCAATTTTTAAAGGAAGTGGTTAGATTGCATGGAGTTATATAAAATATCATATCAAACAAAGATTCTAGGTTTACTTCAAGGTTTTGGATGACCCTCTAGTCAGCTCTAGGTACATAATTGAACTTTAGCTTTGTATTTCATCCTAAGATAGATGGGAAAATAGAAAAGACAAATTAGGTTATAGAAGACATCTTAAGGATGTACTGTATGGATCAAAAAACTAAATGGGAAGCTTATCTCCCATTGGTGTAATTTTCCTATAATAACTCATTTCAAACATCTTTAGGTATGGCTCCATTTGAGGCTCTATATGGGAGGAGCTATCAAACACCACTTAGTTGGGATAACCTTGAGGACAGAATAATAATCGGTCCTAAAATGTTGAAAGACATGGAGGAATAAGTGAAAGCTATAAGGTAGATGTTAAAGGAGGCATCAGACAGAAAAAAGAGATACATAGATAAGAAAAGAGTTCAGAGAGAGTTATTGATTGGTGACAAGGTGTTTTTAAGGGTCAAACCACCCAAAAGTTCCATAACATTTGGGAAAAAGGTGAAGTTAGCTCCTTTCTTTGTAAGACCTTTTGAGATCCTAGAGAGAATCAACCCAGTAGCCTATCAATTAGCCTTACCCCCATAACTGAGTCATATACATGATGTCTTTCATGTGTCACTTCTTAAGAAATATGTGCCTAATAATAAACATATTTTAAACTAGAATGTTTTATAGGTGCAAGAATATTGTAGAATAACAATAGAGCCATACAGAGTGCTGGAGAAGCATCGATACCAATTATGAAATAGAGAGGCTAATCATTGCAAGGTATAGTGGGATCAATATAGTGAAGGATTGAAACTTGGGAGGACACTGAAGAGATGAAAAACATGTTTCTATTTTTATTTTAAATTTATGAACTTAATCAAACTTTTGTAGTACATTGGGACAATGCACAATTTAAGGGGGGGAGGATGTCATGACCTCTCTTCTCGCACTATGCACTCATGCTCATAATTTAAGTGGATTTAGACCTCATTTAATATTTTATTATCAAAATGAGTTGATTTTTTTAAGTTAAATTTTGTGATTTCAAAAGTCTATCAGGTCATCAATGGGAAATCATGAAAGTAAGGTATGATTTAATTAAAGTTAATTCCTTTCATAAAAATGTATATATGCAATGTTTACAATTGTGAACGAGGGAAAATTTAAGGGGTAAATATTTAGTCTTTTTTTAATACTTGCATTTATAATGAATGAATTTAATGTTTACATATTAATATTTAGATATCACCAAAGGTTGTTTTAATTAATAGAGTTTTTCTTTTAATGTTGATTTTAAAATTTTCAATAAATTATATTATCATATATAATTTTATATTATTAATTATTTTTAATAAATCACTATTTAAAAATATATAAATAAAATCCTCTATTATTATCATGCAAATTTGATGACAAAGTTAACTGACCCTTCTACTGCCACATGCATGAGGGAATAATGGTAAACTCTCCACCTCCCTTAGTCATCACCCACATTAACTAATGCATTGGCCATGAAAATGGAGGGAACTACCACATAAGGAGCTAATAAAAAATCATTAACTAAAGTTGGATCAATCAGTGCTCAAAAGGAGGAAAAGATTTTTGCATGAGAAAGTTTATAAATACTTGATAGAGATAGACGCTTAGGGGGATGGAAGGAAAATGATTTTTGAACAGATCGACGCTTGAGAAGAAAGAGATGCTTTTAAAAGAAGGAGAGATGCTTTGGAAAAAAAAGGGGATCAATGCAAAAAAAAGAGGGGAGAGGAAGGGAAATGCAAAAGTGAAAACACAAAAGTGGAGGGATATCAAGTTATGTTCCTTTCTCTTCTTTAACTCAGCCAAGATCAACACCATTGCCATACCTTTTTCTTAACTATGTCAATCCAAGCGGAACCACATTTCCATTTTAGTTAAGGTTTTCAATAGGCTCCAGGTAAACAATATGTTTTATTTAAATCGAAAGGTAAATAATTTGTGTTATTTAAATTGTAAGGTAGATATTTTATTTTATTTAAATTGTAAAATAAATGTTTTATTTTATTGAAATTGAAAGGTAAATAATTTGTATTATTTAAATTGTAAGGTAGATATTTTATTTATTTAAATTGAAAAATAAATATTTTATTTTATTAAAATTGGAAGGTAAATAATTTGTACTATTTAAATTGTAACGTAGATATTTTATTTTATTTAAATTATAAAATAAATATAATATTTTTTTGTAAAATCATAAGGAAAATATAATGTAATTATTTTTAAAAGACTAAAATATAATGATTTTTACATTATGTATCTATTTACAAACATTAACATGATCTATATACCCATTTCGATGAAAAGAGTAGAATATAGCATTAAATAAATGAGTTTTATTTTCTATATACTTAGTTATAAATTTATGAAGTACATTTGATCTAGTGTATAAAGTTACATGTGTAAACCTAGATTGTGAGAATATTGATTAGATACATGAAATTACCATAAAGCAATCTAAGTTGTCATAAACAATATTCTAAGCGGACCCTTACTTTGATCGTTGTTAAGCTTTGATGATGAATTCAATTATTATTAAGAATAGTATGAAAATAAATAGTCTTCATTCTAGGGTTGAAATTTAATTTCAAGTGTATAAAATATTTATGTAACATTAAAATTCAAGTTCAAAATAGCATTCTTAAACTCCATGTGTATAAGTTATTTTCTAAAAAAGTTTACCTAAGTAGACTAAATATGTAATTATCCAAAATATCATTTTTGAAAAATTGACATAAAGACTAAAATAGAAGATCATGTTATAGATTTTCTTTCTACCTTTCCTAATAAAGAATTTGATTTTGAAATACAATGCATTAATTTATTTCAAGTATTCTTTACTTTTCAAATCTCAAACTTAGATCAAAAATTTAAGGTTATACAAAATTATGCAACATTTGGTATTAAATGGTGCTTATAGCTCACGTTTATGGGTAATGTCATCATGCTTAAGCTACTACATCCATAAGCCTAACATAGTTGCAACAACAACATCTGGGCATCATCCCTATAAACCGTCGAGGAAAAATAAGGACCATGTCATGTCATTAAGACTAAGGGGTAGGATAATCTCTCTTGGTCAATAACAGTAATTAAGATAAGGAAACAACTTGAACTACCTTAGATGATTCTAACTTGAGAACTTATGAAATAGAATGGAGAAAGTAAAATTCTTATTCAAAACTTGGTATCACCAAAAAGAAGTAATAAAAACTAGGATTGAGAGTGTCAAACCAATTATTATCAAGAAACCACCAACCCATATGGCTCTCATATATTGAAACTTTAGAAATAGTAATTGTATAGATTAGGTTGTCTAAAACAAGGATCAAAACCATTATTAACAAAAATTAAAAGGGGGATGTAGCTTGCAATGTTCTTTTTTATATACTGTTAAGATTTAGGGATAGTTTAGTAAAATAAGTATTCAGTGACTTGAACTAATAATCTTATGCTCCCATTTGCATAGCAACCATAAAGGAACTATATGGGGAATTGGGTCCTAAAAAGGGTTGCATACCCAGATTCATAGTTCACATGAAACTTAGAATAGAAAATAGAACTGCATGCATACTACACCTTGATCTTGTTTGGAAGCAAGTATGTAGGTAGTGTAGGAAGTGAAGGATGCTTCCAGTATGCAAGTGAATAGGATGGGGTTTGGGGTTGTGTGATAAACAATGTTAAAGTTAAATGAAAAGGCAAGACCATTATAATAAGACCCTAGTTTAGATAAACAAAGCAAAGATAAGAATTATGTGATATACATAGAAGGATCCTAGTTGGATCATTGTAGTTACTGAGGCTTTAAGCCAAATTTTGAGGTGGAATGCAAATTTTTTATATATGTTTTATACATGATAATATCACAATGACCTCAATGCTTATCTATTAGAGATGAGTGGTGAATAGTGAGTGACTCAAGATTTGGTTGATCCCCATGAGTCAAGTCTCTGTCCATATCATAACCTACTCATATGTAAATTCCTAACCTATATGGTTAGATGCTTGCCCATTTGGCAAAGGATATTATATGCCAAACTCATATGGTTAGATGATTGCCCATTTGGCAAAGGATATTAGATGCCTAACCCATATGGTTAGAAGTTTTCCTGTTTGACAAAGGATATTAGATGCCTAACCCATATGGTTAGATGTTTTCCCATTTAGAAAATTATATTAGATGCTTAACCCGTATGGTCAGATGCTTGCTCAATTGGCAAAGGATATCTAATAGGATAAAGTATACCTGAGTTATATTCATAGACAAACATTAAATTTTTAAAAAAAAAATCTGTGTTTTAGGATAGGATCTAAGAAGTGTGTTCTCTACATTGTGGTCTCAGGATCTGTGGTCTCTATATTGAAATAAAATATAATATTTACCTGGAGCCTATTGAAAACCTTAAATAAAATTAAAATGTGGTTCCACTTGGATTTAAATAGCTAAGAAAAAGGTATGGTGTTGGTGTTGATCTTGGCTATGTTAAAGAGAAAGTAATAAAACTTGATATCCCTCCACTTCTGCATTTTCACTTTTGTGTTTTCCTTCCTCTCCCCCTCCTTTTTCTGCATTGATCCCCCTTTTTTTCTAAAGTGTCTCTCCTTTTAAAAGTGTCTCTCTCTTCTCAAGCATTGATATGCTCAAATAGAATTTTCCTTCCATACCCCTAATTGTCGATCTCTATCAAGTATTTATAAACTTTCTCATGCAAAAATCTTTTCCTCCTTTTGAGCGTTGATTGGTGCAACTTTAGTTAATGATTTTTTATTAGCTCCTTATGTGGTAGTTCCCTCCATTTTCATGTCCAATGCATTAGTTAATGTGGATGATGATTAAGGGAGGTGGACCAAATTAATTCCAAATGGAGAGAAAGCTAGTTAATCATTGAGAGTTTACCATTATTCCCTCGTGCATGTGGCGATAGAAGGGTTAGTTAACTTGTGTCATCAAATTTGCATGATAATAATAGAGGATTTTATTAATATATATATTTTTTAATATTGGTTTATTAAAAATAATTAATAATATAAAATTATATACGATAATATAATTTATTGAAAATTTTAAAATCAACAATAAAAGAAAAACTCTATTAATTAAAACAACCTTTAGTGATTTCTAAATATTAATACTTAAACATTGAATTCATTAATTATAAATGTGAGTATTAAAATAAGACTAAATATTTATCCCATTAAATTTTCCCTCATTCACAATTGTAAACATTGCATATATACATTTATATGAAAGTAATTAACTTTAATTAAATTATACCTTTCTTTCACGATTTCTTTTCGATGACCTGATAGACATTTAAAATCAAAAAAGTTAAGTCAACTTAAAAAAATCAACTCATTCTAATAATAAAATATTAAATGAGGTCCAAATCCACTTAAAGTATGAGCACGAGTCCATAGTGTCGGAAGAGAGGTCATGACAATATTAATGTATGAAAATTATCCATAGGGATACCTAGAGAAACCAAAAACTCAACCTTCTTAAAACTTGAGCGATGTTGATGTTTTTAGACCAATCTCTTAAAGCAACATATAACGGTCAACTATTGACAAAGCATAATCAAAAACATTTGATCATTACCAGGCCTTAATATCAACAATGCATTTCAAGAATGATATCTACTAAAGAAAACTCTACGCTCAATCCCTCTAACACACACTGAATTCCATAGGCCATGATGGAGTCATTTTCTTCATGAAAGCACATGTAGGTTTTATAGTCACAAAATAATTTGAAACCCTCATACCTCTATTTTTCAAAATTTGAGCTTGATATTCATATCTAAGATATTTTTTCTCATATATAATGGATATACATAAGCTATATGACCTTATTAACATCTCTAAACACTTATAACACCCAACTTAGGTGACCAAGAACTCTATGCAACTTTGTAAAATGCCCCTGTATAGCATTTTCAGCTAATAGTCTAGCAATAGGTCAACTTGAGTGACCAAAATAACTAAAATATAATCTATAACTTTTCCAACTAACCCCATGGACATCAAACATGGGTCTCAAGCTTTAATGTCCAATGATTTACTTTCTTTGGCCTAGTCGACCCTTCTTATTATATTAAATTTTTGAGAAAACAAGTGTTTTTTATAGGTTTCACTTATTGTCCTGACAAACCACTACCACTTGGAGATACCTTATGGATTCCTCTACCGCCTCCAATCACCAAACTATCCTTGTCAAACCATTATGGGCTCTTTTCAATAAGATCTTTCCAATCAGGTCATTGTGAGGGTTTTGAGAGGGTTTTAGACCAGTTTTCATTCTTAGAATTTGTTCTTACAACTCTATCCTTGAATCCACCTCCTAATGATTTAAAGTAATTTCTAAGACACTTTTCCATCTCTCCCCAAGAGCTTATGACACCATGCAAATTTTACACATGCCAATGAGCATCAATAGTTTTTTCTCAAGTATTTAACTCTTCAATTTGCATACATAGGAGACCTTCAAACTTGTTTTCTTGATTTTTCCTTTATCTTAGGACTTGAAAATTCATCAACATTCTTTAATAAATGTCTTACACCTATTTAAAAACTCACATGAGATCTAAGAACCTTGAGAACTGCCTAGGACTCCTAGTTATACTTTGACTTTGATCACACTTTGAAACCTCTTATATTTTTCTCAAAACCTCATTCACATGTCAAATGACATCATACCAAGCTTACATGTTTCTAACCTTCTTCACACAAATCTCTTACTGCTCATCTTACCAAACTACCAAGCTTGTGCCTTCACACTAGGTCTCTCATGCAAGGACTAAGCCACAAAATTGATCTTCCTGCCCCTATAGATGTACTTTGAAACTCACTCTCATGTAAAACCATATCTTTTTATGCTCAAATACTACCACAAATAACTTCCACTCAATCCAAGCAACATCTTTCTTCTACCATGTTAGCTAACCATGTAGACCACCTTCAACAAGATATTTCTTTCAACATGTCTTCAAAGTCCTTAGGTTTTATTTTTAACTTGGATTCAATATATTCCTCATTCTTAGTCAATCTTTCCATTACTATCATGTAGTCTTCAATCATGACCTTCAGTAGCTTAGCCATTTTATCCTTCTAGGATCACCTTCAAGCTATCAAGCCTCCTCAAAAGGACCTAATTTGATACCAATTTTTGGAAGCATAACCACTGAGAGGGTAGTGAATTAGTGTAAAAACTTTACTTTCAATTCCATAAAGCATTCATTAACCTTTCAAATCAATATAGTAATCAAGTAATGCATAGAAAAGCAATCACATAGACAAGAAGAAATATATCAACACATGAACAAAATATATATGTGGGAAAACCTCATGTGGAATAAAACCCACTAAAACAACACTTGGAATAATATCCTATAATTAATGGATCAAAATTTATTGAGTCACCAACCCCACAAGGAGTTGTAACCCTTACCTAGTCAAACACCCACTCAACTAGTCTTTATCAAACTCCAACTTGCAAGGAGGATCCAACACCATAAGTGACTTGGAACCAACCCAACGACTTCAATGACATTTTTTCAAACTCCAACCTGAAATTAAACTCCAAATCCCTCTTGACTAAGCACCAACTCAACCAAGACAATCTTGATCACCTTCACAACACCTTGTTTTTCAATCAACTGATGGTGACCTCTTCTTCAACTCTTTTATCTTATCTATCCTAAAATACACTCATGATGATATAATTTTAACACACCTTTGATTAATATCTGGTGGTCTCTCAATATTCAATTAACTTATTTAGCTCTTCAACCTTCTACCCCTCTCAAACAACCTTCTAGGCTCACTCAGTCAATATGCCTCTTCTAGGCTCATTATGTCAAATGACCTTGTCATAAACCTATATTAAAAAAATTATATGTTAATGATTTATCACATAATACTTTTTATGATCTCCATTACCTACTTTTTCTCTTCCAATATCTTTATTATTCACTTATTCTCTCATCTCCTCAAAACTAGTCAAAATAGGCCTATTTTGCCTTGTACTTATACAAGACTCTTGTTCTCACCCACCTTAGTTGGAAAATAAACTAACCACACTTTTATCACACTTAAAATATGTTAATACACACATTTTACATGATAAAAATTCACTACATATGTCGTTTAACACTCATAGGTACCAAAACCCCATTAGGCCTAATAGAGACCTAATGCAATTATGCCTTCTCAAACCACACATTACACATAGACAACCTTGAAACATTATTAGTATCCAAAAATTCATGAAAAAATTTAAAAATTACTCAAATATACCCTTGATAATTTCCATATAGGTCCATACCACCTGTTATTCCAAATTGCTCCTTGAATCATGCCATTATGTCTTCTTGTCATTAGCCCTTCTTATGATCTAAAAGTCCATTTCACACAACTAAAGAAAATAACTAATGTTTCCACATGAAAATAAAAAAAATCACATTATAATATGCTTTGTTACCTCAGGTTCATCACCAAGTATATTATATTTCACATAACAATGCATAATACCTCAAACACACTCTTGCAACATGACCACTCATAACTGTCTGATTGCTCAAAAACACAATCAAGAATATTTGACCACCAACATCTACATAGGAATTTATCATGAAGTAAAATAAATTAAAAATAAAATTTTAGACCTATATATCAACTTCATGTTCATTATATCCTTTATATCTATCCAAAACATCTCAAACTCACCTCTTCTAGATGACTACTTATAACTTCCTAAGTGCTCTAAAACATAATCATGTAGAACATTATATTTTTCAATTGTAAGAACACTTACATGACTTATAAATCACATTAATATTCAATTTTTTATCTCTATATCATCATCCAATATATTTTTTCATGGTTTATAATGTCAACCATTGGTCTTACAAACTAATTTCTTAACTCTCTCTTTCACAATGCATACATAGCCAGATAGGCCATTTTGGATTTCATATATAAAAAACTTAGAATGAATCACAAATATACATAAGGAATATAAATATAATTTTTTTCCTAAACCATAACATCATAATAATTTTATTCATTATCCATTTTCATAGAGTCTCAAACACTATACTTTACCGTGTATACCTAAAAATGTCAAATTATCTCAAGAACTAGTCACGGTGAACATGACTTAGAGAATATATATAATCACATACATAGACTTATAATTAATTATTATGGTAATATGAGACCTTTAAAACAACTTCATGTGAATTATATCATTCAAATCTATCCAAATATCCCAAAAATCATCTTTGCAAAAAGCTCACTCAAATCTGCCATTCCACTAAACAACACAACCAACTTTGACAAGAAATAAGTTAACTTGTATGGAATATAATTAATAAATTACACATTTAAGTTGTTCATTAAATATTATAATTCAACTTTTATTTTTATACCATGCCAAATTCTCAATATTTTGGTCTCTACATGCATTTCTTTGCTCACTAGTTTTTATGGTTTTTACCATATTCAAAACCTTTAACTTTGACCTAAAATAAATTCACTTATATGGATAGTTAAGATAAAATATCACTTGTATTTTCTTCTTCATGGATCCTACTACAACTTTTTTCTTTACACCAATTTGATCTGACCAATATCTTACTTTATATAAGCACTTCTTTGCTCACTGGTCTCTTATGCATACACAGTCATTTGAAATCCAACGCTCATATTTTTTAACTTCAACAACTATTTAATATAGCCTAAACTTGACAATCTTTGGCATGCCATATTCTGCTAGAGAAACTTTTGAGGCTTATAAATTGATCTATAAAACACTTCAAGACACCAAATCTTAATGGAAGGATCTTGGCACTAAGAACAATATCTCCATATTTTAATTTGACCAAAGTTGACTTAATGAGTACCTATAACAAATGAATAAAATTCTTAATATATTCATACCTATGTGATGGTCTATGATTTTCTATTAATTCTTATGCTAGAGGATTCATTCTTCTCTCTCCAAATGATTGAATGACACACCAAAACTTCACCAAGACATATATGGATGCATTACAACCTCTTCTTTGTCCTCACTGACCTGCACATATGCCATATACTCTCCAAGATATCAAACACAATTTCTTTATCATTAATTCTCTAGTACCTCATACTCTTCTTGATATCAATGACAACCTAAGACATCAATGACCATGATCAACAATATCCCCCTTTGTCATTGATGGCAAACATTCTTAGAATGTCTTCTTACCCATTTGAACTCCATCATTCTGATCTTTATCCCACTTTGACATTAATGATAAATGGTATTCTACCATGCTCACCTATAACTACTTGTCTTTTTCTTTGATTTATTATCCTCTTTAACCAACATCCAAACTGATTTGACTTTATCAAAGTCCTTCATCTACAATCTGACCTTTCACAATCTCTTACTTACCCTTGGTGACCTATAATAATCATTGAAAAGACCTTGAAACTCTTTCAAAGCTGACCTAGATCATTAAAACACATAGCTAATATCTCCCCCTTATATCATGACCACATAGACAACCAATACCTTTTCCTTGACTTTTTGTTCATATAGTCATGCTCATACACCTTATTGAACTTGATTGAAGACAACATCACCCATGGTGATCAACATACTTCATACCAATCTCTAAAATTTTAGGTCTCATATGACCATCTCAGATAGGTATGAAAAACTTCATATACTCCTCATATCATAAAAAAACTTCCCTTCAAGCATCACAAGACATCATGGCTCAAATCACTACAAGGTACCTTCTTGGTTAACATACAATCATAATAGGTTTTTGCACACATAGAAAACTACCTTGAAATCTTGAGGCATAAACATAATAAAATATCTTAACTATGATGAACCAATCACATTTACATAACCTTAATGACCTCAACAACATCATCATATGCTTTAGGCATCATAATTAAAGCATAAAGGCTTAAACTCACTCCTGTATCTTGCTCACTTATACACCAAAACCAAGTTGTGAAGACTTGAAATTATAACACTTATGTGGGCACTCACCATGAATAAATGAATTAAAATGATCCATAAGTATATCTATATCAACCACAAACTCAACCTTATTATTAAAAACTAAGCAATATTGATATTTTTAGACCAATCTCCTGAAGTAATATACAACAATCAAATATTGTCAAAGCATGGTCAAAAACTTTTGATCATCTCCAGGACTTGATCTCAACCATACATTTCATGAATGATATATAAATAGAATATTTCAATCAATCCCTCTAACACACACTAAATTCCATAGGTCATGATGGAGTCATTTGCTTCATGAAAGCACACCTAGGTTTTGTAGTCACAAAATAATTTGAAACCCTCATACCTCTATTTTTCAAAATTTGAGTTTGATATTTATATATAATATAGATCAGATCATATATAATGGATCTAAAAAATATATATGACCTTAATAACATCTCTAAACACTTAGAACACTCACCTTGAGTGACCAAGAACTTTATACAACTCTACAAAATGTCCATGTCTACCATTTTCAGCTAACAGTCTAGCAATAGGTCAACTTGAGTTACCAAAATAGTTCACAGAAATGTTATAAATTTCCAAAATAACCCTATGTATAATAAAAATATGTTTTAAGCTTTAACCACCATTCATTTTCATTCTTTGGTCTAGTTAACTCTTCCTTTTATATCAATTGTTTGAGAAAACAAGGGTTTTCTATAGGTTTCACTTACTAACCTAATAGACCATTTCCACCTGGAGATGATTGAGTGAGTCTTATACCACCTCCCATAACCAAAGTATCCTTTTCAAACCATTCTGGGCACTTTCCAACAAGATATTTCCAATTCAGTCACTATGAGGGTTTTTAGAGGGTTTTAGACCAATTTTCATTCTTAGCATTTATTCATACAACTATGTCCTTGAAACCACCTCCTAATGCTTATAAATAATTTTTAGGAAACTTTTCCATCTCTCCCCAAGATCTTAGGACACCATGCAAAGTTTACACATGCCAATGAGCATCAAAAGTTCCTTCTCAGGTCTACAACTCTTCAATCTGCATACATAGGAGACCTTCAAACTTGTTTTCTTGATTTGTCCTTTACCTTAGTATCTAAAAATTCATCAACATGATTTAATAAATATTTTAAGCCTCTATAAAAACTCACTTGATCTCTAGGCACCTTGACAACTCAACTTGACACCTTAATAAGCCTCACTAGGTCTCTTTACACACTAGGCCTAAGACTACCAATTATACTTGGAATTTGATCACACTTTAAAACATATTGTATTTTTCTCAAAACCTCATTCACATGTAATATTACATCATACCAAGCTTACATTCTTCCAACCTTCTTCACACAAGTCTCTTACTACTCATCTCAATAAGCTACCAAGCATGTGCCTTCACACAAGGTCTCTCATGCAAAAACTAAGCCACAAAATTGATCTTCCTACCCTTTTAGATGCACTTTGAAACTCACTCTCATGCCAAACCACCTCATGTTATGCCCAACTATTACCATAACCAACTTACACTCAATCCAAGTAACATCTTCCTTCTAACATGATAGATGACCATGTAGACCACCTTTAATAAGCTCTTCCTTTCAGCATTTCTTCAAAGTCCTCAGGTTTTATTTTTTATTTGGCTTCAATATATTCCTTCTTCTTAGTCAATATTTCGAGTACTATTATGGAGTCTTCAGTCATGACCTTAAATCTATCAATCCTCCTCCAAAGGGCCTTCTCTAATACTAATTGTTAGAAGCATAACCATTGAGAGGGGTGGTGAATTAGTGTACAAAATTTACTTTCAATTTCATAGATCATTCATTAACCTTTCAAACCAATCTAGTAATCATGTAATGCATAGAGAATCAATCACATAAAAAAGAAGCAATATATCAAAACATGAACACAAGAGATATGTGGGAAACCCTCATGGGGAATAAAACACATTGAAAAACCACCTAGATTACTATCCTATAATTAATGGATCAATATTTAGTGAGGCATCAACCCAACAAGGAGCTCCAACCCCTAACTATCCAAGCACCCACTCAACTAGTCTTTAGCAAGCTCCAACATTTAAGGAGGATCCAACCCCTTAAGTGAATTGAAACCAACCCAAACACTTCAAGGACACTTTTTCAAACTCCAACCTATAATGCATCTCCAACTCCCTCTTGACTAAGAACCAACTCAACCAAGACAAACCTGATCACCTTCACAACACCTTGTTGCTCAATCAACTAATGGTGACCTATTATTTAGCTCAATCATTATCATATACATATAACACACCTATGATTAATATTTTATTGTCTCTCAACATATAATCAACTCATTCAACTCTTCAACCTTCTACCCCTCTCAAACACCCTTCTATGCTCACTCGATCAATATGTCTCTTCTAGGCTCATTAGGTCAAATGAACTTGTCATCCACATATATAATATTTTTTATATGTTAATTATTTATCTTATACTCCTTTTTATTTTCTCCATGACCTAATTATACTCCTCTAAGAGCTCTATTATTCACTTATACTCTCATCTCCTCAAAACTAGTCAAAATAGGCCTATGTTACCCTATACTTATACAAGACTCTTATTCTCATCCACCTTGGTCGATAAATAACCTAAAAATAATTTTATCACACTTAAAATGTGTTAATACACATGTTTCACACAAGAAAAACTCACCATATTGGTCGGTCACCACTCATAGGGACAAAAACCCCATTAGGCCTAATAGAGACCTAATGCAATTAGGCTCTCTCAAACCACACGTTACATTGGGAACACCTTGGAACATTATGAGTCTACAAAATTGCATGAAACACTTAAAAAATGACTCAAATAGACATTTTATAACTTCCATATAGGTCCATACCACCTGTTACTCCAAATCACTCCTTGAACCATGCCATTAGGTCTTCTTGTCATTAGCCCTTTTTACTGCCTGGAAGTCTATTTCTCATAACTGAAGCAAACAACCAATTTTTACACATAAACACATGAAAAAAAACATGATAAAAGACTTTATGACCTCATTGTCATCACCAGGTCTATTATATTTCATAAAAAATGCATAAGACCTCAAACACACTCTTGCAACATGACCACTCAGAACTGTCTGACTGCTCAAAAACACAATCAAGAATATTTGACCACAAACATATGTATATGTGTCTATCATTAAGGAAAATAAATTCAAAATAACCTTTTATACCTATATATAAAATTCATGTTCATTATATCTTTTATCTATTTCCAAAACACCTCAAACTCACCTCTTCTAGATGACTACTCAGAATACCTAAGTGCTCTAAAACATAGTCATGTAAAACATTGACTTTATCACTTGTAAGATAAATTACATGACTTATAACTTACATTCATAGTCCTTTTTTTATCTTTGTATCATCATCTAATATATGTATCATTGGTTCTAATGTCAACCATTGGTCTTACAGACTAATTTCTTAACTCTCTCTTTCATAATGCATACAAAGCCATATATGCCATTTTGGATTTCATATCTCAACAACTTAGAATGACTCAAAACTATATATCAGGAATATAAATACTATTTATTTCATAAACCATAACATAATCATCATTATGTTCATCATATACTATCATAGAGTCTCAAACACTTTACTTCACCTTGCATACCTAGAACTGTCAAACTATCTCAAGAACTAGTCATGGTGAACATGACTTATACCATATATAGATACACTTACATAAACTTATAACTCATTATTATGGTACTATGAGACCTTAAAAATAACATCATGTGCATTATATCATTCAACTCTATCTAGATCACTTTAAAATCATCTCTGCAAGAAGCTAACTAAAATCTTCCATTCCATTGAAAAACACAATCAACTTTAACAAGAAATAAGTTCACTTGTATAGACTATAATGAATACATTCCACTTTTAGGTTTTTAATTAAGGAGTATACTTCATCTTTTCTTTTATACCATGCCATAATTTTTAATATTTTTCTCTCTACATGCATTTCTTTGCTCACTATTTTTTATGGTTTTTACCATAGTCAAAACCTTTGACTTTGACATAAAATAAATGAACTTTTATGGGAATTTAATACAAAATACCACTTGGATATTCTTATTCATATATTCTACTACAACTTTGTCTTTCACACCAACTTGATATGACCAATATCCTGCATTCTATAACCACTTATTTGCTCACTAGTCTCTTATGCATACATAGTCATTTGAAATCAAACGTTCATGTTTTTTAACTTTAATGACTATTTGCTATATTCTAAACTCAATGGTATCTATAATTTCATAGTCTTCTATAGAAAATTTTAAGGCTTATAACTTGAACTAGGAAACATTTCAAGAGACCAAATTTACAGGGAAGGATCTTGGCATTAAGAACAACATCTCCATATTTTAATTTGATCAGAGTTGACTTTTTGAGTACCTATAATAAATGTAAAAACTTCTCAATATATTCATACCTATTTGATGGTTTGTGATAATCTGGTCCTTATTATGCTAGAGGATGCATTATTCTCTCTTGAAATGATCAAATGACATACCATAACTTCACCAAGACATCTATGGATGCCTCACAACCTCTTCTTTATCCTCACTGACTTACACATATGTCATTTACTCTCTAATATATCAAACATAAATTATTTATCATTAATGAACTAGTACCCCATGCTCTTTTTGACATCAATGACAACCTAAGACATTAGTAACCATCCTTAATAGAGTACAATTTCAAGTATTATCAACCAACTAGCCACCATGCCCCATGTCATGGGTGTTGTTCTTATAGGTGGACTAAGAGGTAGCATGGGAGGAAGTGGTGAACTTAGCCCTCAAGGAATAGGATATAGGAGTTCTTAATAGCCACCAAAATAAGCACTTTAACTACTAATTGTATATTCTGAAATGATGCTTCATCTACCTGAATATTAGAGCATGGAGAATGTTGTGGAGCATGTTCATAAGTGTGAACTCATTTGGAGGGCATGAGGCATAATTTATTATGAGTGAAAGGTCACACAATTCATAACCACACTTGTGGCAAGAGTGTATAATTATTATAGGAAGTTTAACCCTCAATAAGTAGTAATTGACTATGATCAACTCAAGATGACATTTCTTCTGGAATTTGATATTCCTAAATTTGAGCAACAAAGTATTGCCATGCTAAAAGATATAAATTAAGATCTCACTAAAAGTGTACAAGAGTACGACGCATGGTTCAAAACACTTTCATCAAAGATTTCATTTGAAATTAATGTTTTTCAACATGCCCAATGGTTTGTGGGAGGTTTGTTTCTTCCCTTTAGATGAATCTTGTCTCTAAGCACCTTTACCAGTCCATACAAAGCTTTGGATGTTTTGCTCTGCATAGAAGCTATTGGTAGCATTGACACTAGAATCAATCATTTTATGGAAGATCAAATAGCTTCAATGGCATCAAAATTAGATAAGATAAATGTAAACATACATATGAAACTTGTAATGGTCTTTGATGTACTGATTGTGAGTTTAAAGGTCATAGTAAAACTAACTACCACGTAAAAACATCCACACTGTATTAAAGTAGTTGTTGACAATTTTGACCTCACAGGTCAAAATTAAAACCCTTTTCATTTGAAACTTTGAAAAAATATGCCTTCTGTCCAAATGTTATAAATTGGTCTTTGTAGTTTTTTTTTAAGGGCTCCTTCCTTTCCAAATGGTCCATTTCAATAGTTTTCCTGAAGGCCACTTCTCGACAAATTAGGCTTGTTCATGATTTAGAAAGGACTATTGCAAAGTTTTGATGTCATTTCCAAAAGTTATGAGGACTATTACAGTTTTTCCAAAGGGTACATTCCCTTCTAGAAAAGGCATTTTCAAAGACAGTGGATCAAACAGCTTTTCCTAAGGGTCACTTGACATATTTCTTGAAGGGTGTTTTTCGCAAGGAAAAGGTCCTTTACAAAAAGGCCAAATGGTACTATTCCTTCAAAAAAGTTCCAAATCAAAAAGTTAAAAGGGTCTTTTTCTTCAAGAAAGTCCTTTACAAGTTTGCCAAAACCCTTTTCAAAAAATTTTAAGGGTACATTCCAATAATCTAAGAGGTCCATTTCAACAACTTGAAGGTCTAGATGCAAAGTCCCGAAGGGTAGTTTCAAAAGTCCGAGGGGCACTTTCATGAAGCTGAAGGGTCACTTAATTTTTTTGAAGGGTCATTTCTTTTAGGAAAGTGACAATCAAAAATTTTGAAGGGTCTTTTTCTTCAAAAAAGTCCTTTACAACTTTTTCGAAGGGTAAGTGGACTGTTCCAATTCTTTCAAAGGATAAGTGGATCATTACAATTTTTTTGAAGGGTGGGAGACCATTTCAAAATTGTTGAATAGTCCATTTTTATAATTCCAAAAGGTTCATTTCCAAAAGCCTAAAGGGTAGTTTTAAAAGCTCGAAGGGAAATTTATAAAAGTTTTAAGTACATGAATTTCTTCAGACTTTTTATTCAAAGGAATTGTCCATTGAAAGATGAGCCCGAAATAATTCCTTCAGAATTTTTATTTGAATGAAATGAAGAGAGGAAACTATGAAAGAATTCCATAAGAATTTTTGTCTGAAGGAAATAAACAAAGAAATAAGCCACAAACAAAAGTCCAAAGGGGAAGACTGAAACAAAATTCGAAGGCCAAAATTTTGAGACAATTCCTTCAGAGAAATTGTCCAAAGGAAAAGTCAAAAAGAAAAGTGCATAAGGAAATTAGTCTTGGATAAATTGTCCACAATAAATAGATAGGAAATTATTTGAGAGGAAAGTCTAAAGGAATAAATAGAAATAGAGGGTTTGAATACAAATATCCCAAACAATAAGCCCATTGTATATATCCAAAACAAAGAAGGGTAAAGGAAATATAAGGTTACCCAGTGCAAATATGAAGGACCAATTAGTCAGGGATAGGTGGCATAATCACATTCAACTAGTGGGACTTCAATAGCAAATCAATAAAAGACAATGAGGACTTCTCCTTTTGAATCCTATGACATGTTTCACAACGTGCATTCAGAGCATGCAAAGTGGCCCAAGCAAGATTAGACTACAGTAAAGAGCACACCAAATAATAAATGTAATAATCAAATTATTCATAGACATGCAGTTGCCTTCAAACATGTCTCTCTCAATTCTAGAAAATGAGACTCAAATGCATGAAGGACTCAAGGAGTTTAGCATTGGAATAAACTAACAAGAGTTCAATATGAGTTTATATGCCATGTATTTGTTATCCCGTTGGAGTTTCCATGTACCTCTCACTCATCAAGGTCCTTTTCTATGTAATCATTGGCTATCTATAGTTGATTGGTCAAAGCTTCAATTGACTATTTGTTTAAGTCATGCTTATCTCCTAGTCATATCATGCATTCAATGATCCAACTCAGCTTCAGGTTCAATCAATAGGCATATTCCTTTGAAGATTGTGGCATGGATTTTCATACAAGATAATTTGACTTTTCAAAGTTAGGCCCACCATCCTTTTCAATGTTAAAGAGCTTTTCATGAAGGATAGAAGATAAAAAAGATATGATTGGAAGGCTTAGTTATCTTTTGATAGCTAAAATTGGACTTGTGAGATGTGGGAGTTGATCTCCTCTTCTATTTTCATCACCAACCTCTTGGATTTTGTGTGTTTTTTTATATAAGTTGGCTTTTCCAGCCATTTTGAAGATATCAATCCCTCTTTTGGCAAGATCAAACTCTACCAAAATTTGAGTTTTGTAACCTTTTCTAGATAAATAGAAGGATTGTTTTAAATTCTAGAATGTTGGTATAGTGTATTTATGTTAGTGATTTGCATATGTAATAGAATTTTCTTCCTTGTCAAGTCCTGATTATTACCTAGTTACTAATTGATCAAATTGTGTAGGTCATGTTCTGTGTTTGATGTTTTTTGGCTAAAGTTAAAATAGATGTAAGTGGTTGTTAGTGCCTTGAATTAGGCCCATTCCATCATTTCCATCAAGATTTGATCACTAGATAGAATGTTTTCATGAAATATTGATGCATAGGAGTCAATTGGAATTGAAAGTTTAATCTTTTTCTTGTCTAATCAGTGTTTTTAGGAACTCAAATTGAGTGGATGAACCAAAATTTAAGTGTATCACCATCATTATAGTATTTTTCCTTCAGTTTTCTTTCTTTCCTTTTCTTAGTAGTTTGTAGCATAGAGTAGATATCCTAATTGATACACCAAAGGGAGCTATCCCTTATAATCTAGAGATTCAATCCACTAATTAGACCACCCATAGCCTAGGATTGTTTTCATGTTTTAGTAGATTGTGAAGGCCTAAAACTACCTTCACAAGGGTGTGAGTCTGATTGACAATATTAGTCAAGTGAAATTTCCCATGAAGATCATGATGTATGCTCGTACCCTCTATTAAAGTGGGATACACATTCTAAAGAGTCTAAATACTACAAAATGTGTGATGCCTATACCCATTACATAAATGATTTCCAGATAATTAGTGATATAAATGAGGCACACATGCGATACATGCCAAACCTTTGTTTCCAAAAATCAAGATAATGGTGTATATTATGGATGAGGCTAAGGATGAGGACAAGGAGGGGGTTATTTCCCACCAATAATGTTTTATAAGTGTGGATATCTAGATCACTATCAACAAGATTGTCCAATTTATCCAACATGTATTTTTTGTAAAAAGGATCATCGATTAGAATAATTTCCTAACCTATACATGGCCATCACTAAGGAAAGAAATGAAAAAGGTTATGGTATGATTTGCATTGAGAAACCTCACTGGTAGTTGTGCTCTAACACCCTGACAACTTAACAAGTTAATATCACCATGCATAGTGGTGGAGTATCTATTCCTCCTATTGAGAAGATATAGTGTGAATAGCCTCATGCAAGGAAGTATCTTGATGCCCAATAATATAAATATGAACTCTAGGATACTATGATGTTGGTACAAGAACTAAAAAGAGAAATATAGTTTCTTAAAGACCAAGAATTAGAATAATGTGTTGATCTAAAAAAGGCCATAAAACCTCAAAAGATGATGCGAGATGATTTATAAGAGATTTAAAAGCATATGTTGGACAAGGAGATTATCCCACAACTAATTAATTGGCTTAAGAATTAAGTACAAACCCTAACTAATGCTCAACCTCAATTGATTCAGACAACTAAAGATCATCGATTGAATCATGCTCAATGACAAGATAATCATTTACTCTTAGCCATCAAGAAGGCAAAGATATACTAGTGAATGTTGCCATCAATAATTGGGTAATTTTAGATATCTTGGTTGACATTGGCACTGAGGTTAACATCTTCACAAGGGATGCATAGCATAAAATGTCTAGCCCAACATTGTAACCATCAATGCACATGTTATTTATGGCTAAGAAAACTCATGCTCTACTAATTGGAATCCTTAAAAATGCAATGGTCGATATCCTTGGAGTACCTTTCAAAGCTGATTTTGAAGTTCTCAAGCTAGTTGAGGTAGATGATTTTCTATTGGGGTAAACTTTGTGCTATGCAAACAATGTAGACTTAAGTTTCAAAAAGCACTACATAAGTTTTAAAAATACTTATCAATGTGTTATTATTCCATTGGATTAAACACATGGGCCCCTATACATAGAACCTATTAATATAAAAGAATCTATTAACCACATCTATAACATCATAGCTAGAAATGGTGAGCATAATGATCCCACTCTTGATGACATCCTCCGATGGATATACTTAGTCCCTTTCTGATACTACAAGTAATGCTTTTGAATATTGGGCACACAGTGACTATGACCTCATTGGAAGAGTATGTAGTGCCATTGTCAATTATGAGAACATCCCATGCCACTATCATAAATTCCACCAACTTGTTTACCTTATTACTAGAGAAATCATGGGAGGACCAGTTATGGATGCGCCATTAGAAATACTTGATGAAGCTCCTCAATTTCATGGGTAAATGGAAGTCCACAACTTCATTTAATAACTTGAATACTTATATAACTCTGATAATTATTGAATGCATTCATTGTTTCACCTTTTTGATGACACAACCGTAAGGTGGTTTCAAACCCATAATGAGTGACATATATATTGGGATCAAGTACACTCTGCTTTGTATCACCATTTTCATCATGATAACTGAGTCTACGATACAATCAGATATAACAAAGTAAAAGCACTAGAACCACACATAGAAGCTTCTAAATCTATATAGAGTATTGAAGAGTCTTTCTTGTTAGAATACCTATGGGTACATGATTTTTATGCACCTTATGAACTTTAGATAGAGCATGGTATGTTCATTAAAAATGACATATGGGTACTAATTTTTGGCATCTATTGAAAGAGAGCATGAACTTAGCCTTATCTTACTCATCTTTGATAATGGATTTGCACCTCGCACCCCAAACTATATGTAAAGTAGTTGTTGGTGACCCTAGTCCCATTGAAGATCACCTAAAATATATACATGATGTCCTAGAATAAGGTTTAGTTATTTTTAATTATCCATCTAAAAAACTTGTCCCTACACCAAACCCTATCCTTGATCAGGAACGTCATGAAGAGATATACGTAAGGAAGCAAAAATTAGTGTTTTAGGTAGATGAAGGTGAAGGGTCCAACCCACATAACCCATTATCAAATCATTTGGATATCCCTATAGATTATGACACTCAAAATATTTGTGATATTGGTCCTGACACAGACCACTCATAATCAAAAGCTATTCAAACTATTCAGTGTAACATCAGCACAAAGGAAGAACTAAAAATAGCTACCATGGGTAACTACTAGAATAATATAGAAGTCCCAAAAATATTTAAGTTATTACATGAATACCAAGATGTATTTCCAAGAATTTATAGTGAGATGAAAGGTGTTCATCCATCACTAGGCAAAATGCATATCAAATTGGTTGATGATGCCTAACCAATCAATAAATGGCCATATATGATGAATCCAAATTTACGTGCATTTGTGAAGGAATAAATTGATAGTATGTTGTGAACTGGAGTGATAACCCTAATTAATGAGTTTGAGTGGGTTAGTCTCATGGTCATAAGGATTAAAAAAATGGACACATTAGGATTTGCATTGATTACTAAATACTTAATGCATTTTGCATTACTGATCCCTTCCTAACACCATTCACAGAAGAAATCCTTAAAGGTATTACTAGGTGTGAAATTTACACTTTCACCAATGGATTCTCTAGGTACCATCAGGTTCAGATCATCAAGGAGGATCGATCGAAGACTACATTTTCCACTGAATGGGGATCCTTCACATATGCCTTCATGCCTTTTGGGTTGAAAAATGCACCTGCTATATTTTCCCATATAGTCATTGAGGCCTTTAAATACTTCATCCATAAATTTATTTAAGTTTACTTGGATTACTGGATAACTTATGTCTTGGTAAAGGACCATTGTTTTAATCTATGGCTCATGTTTGAGCATTGTTGACTACTTCAAATATCACCGATCTAAAGAAGTGTCTTTTTTTCACACCATTCATTATTTTCATGGGTCATATTATATGTAAAGATAGAATTTTGGTAAACCCAACAAAGGTAGCTATCATTCTTTTTCTCCCAGCATCAATGTCTCAGTGCACAATTCACATATTTCTAGGACATAGTGGGTATTATCAAAAATTCATCCGAAGATATGCCAAGATTATTGTGCCTTTAAACTAACTCTTGAAACATAATGACTTGCTCTTGCTAAGAATCCTTTGAGGACTTAAAAGACACACTAGTCACTACTCTAATTCTCTAGTTCTTTGATTGGACAAAACAATTACATGTCCATGTTTATGCCTCTAAAATGTCCATTGGTGTATTCCTTACATAACTAGGTGAAGGTCACCTTGATCACCCTATATATTTTTCTAGTAGAAAACTTACTCCAACTAAGAGGAATTACACCACCACAGAGTGTGAAACACTTTCAATGGTTTATGCTTTAAAGAAATTTTGACAACACCTATTGGCAACTCCTTTTGTATTTCATATAGATACTTAATATTTAAATATCTGATAAATAAACCTGTATGTCATGGCCACATCTACCACTAGATAGTACTTTTTTAAGAATTTCAATTCTCTATCATGATCAGACAAGGAAAAACTAATTTTGGTCCTGACCATCTTTTCCAAACTAATTCTGAAGAACCACCACATGCCATTGAGGATGACCTACCTAATGTACAATTATTTTTTATTTATCATGTTCCTAAGGATTTTTAGGATATTTCAAATTTCTTAACTACTGGTGTAATGCCAAATTATCTAATTCCACAAGCTTAGAAGCAACTCCCCATTCATGTTGCACCATTTTAGCTCATTAGAGGGGACCTCTACAAGATTGGATGAGATGAAATTATTCAACATTATGTCATGAAACATGAGCATTCTAATTTACTCCAAGAATTTCATGAAGGCATTTCTAGTGGACACTATGTTGGGGAGGCTATTGAGTGTAAGGTATTGTTAGTCAGACTATGGTGGCCTACCCTTTTTCAAGACACCAAAATGCATGTTAGGAAATGTGATAGTTTTTATCACATCAAAAACCTAAATGATCAAGATGCCATACCATTACATAATATTCTATCTCAAGAACCATTTGAAAATTGGGCCATTGATTTTTTTATCCCCATCAATCCATCTAGATGACGTACAGGTTCATGTTATATCATTACAATAATTAATTATCTCACATTTTGGGTTGAGGCTATGCTAATAAGGGATTGCACTGCTACTACTATTATGCACTTCATATGGGAACATATCATAAACTATTTTGGCTAGTCATTAATTTTTACTGGTGATTATAGTACAAATTTCCCTAATGATACTATCCATATCCTACTTGCTAAGTTAATGATTGCCCTTCACAAAACAACACCGTAACATCCTCAAGCTAATAGAACTTTTGAAGCTTTCAATAAAATTTTAGGCACAAAATTTACAAATATTTTAATATTGGCCACAATGACTAGGATCATAGAGTGTCTATAGTAACTTCGAATAATTTATAATCACCTTAACAAGAACACACCATTCAATTTGGTATATGGCATAGAAGCAGTTATTTTGATTGAATTCTTGAGAAATTTAGATGAGGATTCATCTTTAAAATCATGTTTAGATGCTTTATTAAAATTGGATGAAGATCATTTACCTTCTCATTGGATTCAAGATATGGAAAAACACAAACAAAAAGCATGGCATGATTGGCACATTAAGCCCAAGACATTTACCCCTAGAATGAAAGTCTTTCTCTATGACTCTAAGTTTGTGCACTATTATAGAAAAAAATTTATTCACTGGGAAGTTCCTTTTTTTCATATCATTCACCCTAATGGCACATGTCATTTACAAATATTAGATGGTTAATTTATTTCTAGACATTACAATGGTAGTTGACTATAGTCATATTTCTCTATTTATAAGTATAATTTTTGTAATAATAAGGCTTATGCCATTAGTTTAGGATTTAATGTTTTCAATAAAGTGATGTCTTAGTTGTGCACAACATTTCTTTTATAAAATGCTATTTTTTTGTACTTGTATTTTTGTGGGGGACCACAACACACTTTTATTGTGGGGTAAAATGTAATACATGTATGCATGTTGAGTACTATAAATATTCGTACGCAAGTTGAAAAGTCCTAGGATAAGATATTCCCACCAATAGCATGGATATAATTCCTACCAATAGAATAAATATTCAAAAAATTTAACATCTAGCTTCCACTCCAAAAAAAATGTAAGACAAGTTGTTTCATTAGTATAAATGGGTAAGTGGTTGCAATAAGTGTGCCAACATTGTGACAAAATAATATTGTTAAATGCATTTATGATGAGAAGTGATGGTCAAAGAATGGTGTCCATTACAAATGTATTAATTATGAGAAGTGATGGTCAAAAATCAAGGGGGGTAGTAAATGCAAGTTACCCCATAAAACCTATAAAAAGGACTTAAAATCTCATTTTAACTTTTACCTTTACTTTCGTTTGAGTTTTACAGATTCAAAGAGTGAACTAAGTCCAAGTGATTCCAAAGCAAGTGAAAATTTAGACAATCAAAATCCCATGCATAACAAATGAGAAGTATATTAACTAGGTAATTAAGCATAAACTAACCTTGAAGTATGACATACGACATAGAAAATTGGTATTTATAGGTTGTAGAGGTAGACGTCTACCATTAAAGGGTGATGAATTGGGAAAGCTAAGTCAATTGCACTGTAAACATGTATTCCTTTGGGAATGTTGGATGGTTGAAACTCAACCTTTAGGATCCATATAAGGTGATGCAACCTAAGAATAAGGCCTTAATAAGTGATCCATTATCATCCATACCAAAAAAAGAAGTGCCACTTATTGGGGGGACTTAGTACTGATTAGATAAAAAACACCTAAAGAAAAAGGGAAATGTACAGAAGGCAAATAATTTAGGATGGAACTCCAAGAAAATAATGCATAAATGCCTCCACTCACAACATTGATGATAGAAGAGATGCAGTACCCAAAAACAATGTTGTGCATAGAAAATTGGGTGTTAAAAATACCCTCTTGTACCATATTTGATTACAACCATTGTCATCTAGGAAATGAGGTTAAATTTTAGAATGACTATCAAGTTGAGCACTAAAACACCAAAAATAAATTGGTGTGTGACCTTAAAATATTTAATGCCTGGGACTCTGTAGGGCTATTCCATTTGTTCAACCTTCCATACTTTGGAAAATTAGTAGAATCAATAAAATTTCTACTCTCATACATCCTTGAGAACTACATTTATTTCACTAGGAACAACATGAAGATTATTGATCCAAAACTCATAGGTTTTTTTTGAAAGATAATTTATGAACACAAAATAACATAATCATATAATGTTATCTCAAGGATGAAATGTTTTATTGCTCACAAAATTGTAGATAATATATGCTTATCTCTGGGAAGAGATGTTTGATCCCCTTCTTGGGCTACATTTATTTTTATACATACTTTGAAGGTAGGAGGAGGATGTGTAAGGTCACCAATATCGAGGGAGATGAAGTGGTTTGACTTTCATGATTTACAACAACACAAAATTTGAGAAATTACTATTTTTAGACAACATTATTAAAATTAAAAATTTTGGCCCTTATATTGGGTTGTTAGGGGTCAAAAACCACCAAAAATATATTATTAACAACTCATCATTTTTTCCTTGTTCTTATCTTTCCAACGGTTTGAACAAGGAGTCAAACAGAACTATGGTTCAAAAGTTATGGCTCTTGGAAGTTCTGCCATCAATTGGGGTAAAACCATCACCCGAATTGTCATGTAAAGTGTTACCCTAATCAATTACACTTGAGAGAATAAGCAAGGTGTCAGGACTACAATGCTCTATCATGGATGTGCAATTTTACTTTGAATATTTAAAATAAATAGATAAAATAATGATGATGCTCATGTACCAGAAGCAGGGCCATACTATGTACATAAATAACTTACAAGATCCTACCCTCCATGTAGCCATGTGCATCATCATGACCAAGATCAGTAGTATTTGTCATTAGAAAAAGGTGGATATGTCTCACCTATACATCTCCTACCAGGTGACTGAAGTCCTAAAGTATAATTGGGAAATGTATTTTGCCAACAAAATCATAGTGAATGCCAAGAAGACCCATCAAATACTAAGATATAGGTTTCCATGGGGGGTATTTCTATTTTTAATGGTATTTGATGAGATCTGTGTACCAAAATACACCTATATAAAATTTAAGTGGGCATACCCACTCAAAAATAAGACCCCAATAGAATGATATAAGTCATTCATGTGCTCTAGTCATATCACCCCTACATACAAGAATAAGATGAATTCATGGTATGACGACATGAAAGAGGCCTTTGGGAATGAATGGCTCATTCATAAGGACTTGCTTGTCTAGGTTGGTGAGCAAGCCTATTTTTTAGTGAAAAAACATTTCTCTCTGGCCCATATCAAAATGGCCCTCTCTAGAGAACTCTTAGCATGGTTAAGCTGCCTTATGTTTTCATGGTATGGTACTTCATCAATTTAGTGAGCCAATTTTTTTATGCAAGCCTCTCACCTTGGAAGTAGACAAAATTTATTTAGAGATTCACACTCTCTAGAAGATGTATGTTTATCCTAACAAGAATTCCTATAGGGAGAAGCATGAGGATGATAACACTGATATCAAGGTTAAGTAGATCATGGTCAAAGAAACAATTCACAATTTGTTTTACATGATGTAACCCAAGAAGAAATATTTAAAATGCATAGATCATGTAAGGAAAAAACTCCACCTATACCACATCTTAATAATAAGAAGTGATTTAGGCATGATTCTAGCATAATTTCATAGCCAAAACCTTCAAAATAGCAAAGGACTACATAGGCATCACCACCTAGAGCTTCTCTACCAAGGGCTTCACCTCTACGAGTTTCTCCACATAAGGCTTCACCTCCATGAGCTTTTCCACCAAAATATTCTACACCAAGAACTTTTCCACCAAGGTCATCACCACCAAGGGCTTCACCATCAGGGGTTTCTCAACGAAATACACTAGAGAGACAACTTGAGGGGTCAACACCATTACCCCCTATGAAACCAATGGAAGAAGAACCTAAAGGCCATAAGGAAGAAATGGAGGAATATAACTAAGAAAAGACACCTTCCCTAGCACAAGAGGAGGAAAACACCTTTGATGACACATAATTAGACATTAGGGGGTCTATTTATGAAGAGAGGAATGGTTTTGATACTTAGTAGATAAGTGGAATGGACATTCATAGCGCTTCTTTGGTTTAATATATAGAGGTAAAAATCCTTGAGTGAGATCCCAACAAAATATAAGATCCAACTATTTCTAAAGTTAAACCACCATTGGTTAATGTATCCACTAAATTGCATACTCAATACCGAATAGGTATCCTGAATAAGATGCTCTACTTATGGCCCCATTACCTTCCTAAGGATGCAACCATCGATTTCAAGTGATAAATATCCTTTATTTTGGACATGTACAATGAATAAAACCATTTTGAGATTCCTCTTGATAGCCTAATATTATATTCTCAAGCATCTATGCCACCCAGTCTAGTATGGGTTAATCCTCAAAAGATCTCTCCTCTACAAGCTAGCACCACATTTTTGAAAATGGCCTTTGAAGTCATGGGGTAGACTATACTTTTATATTCTGACACATGTGATGTAAAGAAGAAACATGGCTAGGTAGTGGCAATATATGAGAAAGAAGTGTCCACACGAAATGCACTTGTTAAAGAAGTGGTCTTGCTATAACAAAAAATTAAATAAGCCATAGAGGCCAAATTAAAAACTTTAAATTTATGTAAATCTATTTTGGGCCAAGAACCAACATTAGCAGATGGCATACCTTTGGTGGAGAAGCTATGGATAAATTCAAGACCCTTATAAATCTCTTGTTACAATGTTACAAAGAATAGCCAATGTCGAGAGACGAAGCACTATGGGAGGCTAAATAGTTTACCAAGGCCATATAAGTCTACAAACATGCCCTCAAAAGACTCAAGGAAGTGATTCCCATCTTGGATATGATTTTTGAAAAATTGGCATGGCCTAATAAAATATTAGAGGCTCAACTCAGTGTAGAGAAGTCTCAATGGTAGCAATTGGTGGATGTTGCCCTCCTAATAAAATATTACACTGAGCATGTAAAGGCATTTGAAGATGTTGAAATAATGGAAGAAATAATAAATGTGCATTAGTACCAACTTAATTTTAGTTTTGTATCTCTCTGAAGACATGTTGTAGTTGAAGTCACTACACTTGAAGAGGTTTAAAAGGATGTTAGTACATCCCTTGACCAATTGGTTAATAAGGATAATGAATGTCCTAACCAACCTAAGGAGATGAAAAAGTTAAAGGTGTCAATAGAAGAGATAAAATAGAAGCTTCTTGACACCTTATCACATTAGGATAATGTTAGAAAGTAGACTGAACAAATTGGGCCTGAGTTTTTGGTCGAGGCCATGATCAAGACTTAGTCTGGGAAGGACTAAAATCATAGTGTGGGGTGATGTTGGACCCTAAATTTTGACTAAGTATTTTGGAATTTTGGCATATAACTGACATGGTACAATAGAAACATGGTGCAAGAAGGCCATGGTATATAACCAAAAAGGCATAAGAGGACAAAGGTGTAGAAGTTAATAGCAAGAGAAGACCCAGTCAAAGATGGAACATAACTACAAACAAGTTAAGATCATAGGACCTAGAACATCATCAAAAGGCTTAGGGAGTGTGAGGGAAGTGAGAGATGATTAAGGAGTAGTTATCAAGGACAATATATACTTTAATCATCATTAGTTTCACACTAGCCTATGAAAATGTAGATATTTGGTAGCAAAGATCTAGCAACAAACAAGAATATAGGGGTGCAAAGGATCGAGTCCTTAGGATAACATATGTAAAAGACTGCCATAACTCTTAGTTTACTAAGAGATCATTGTCTAATCACCCATTTATCATTAATTATGTAACTACTTGGTTAGATAAAAATAATTATAAATACCCCTATGTGGAATCATGTAAGTTGGCCGATAATGAATAACATATAGTGACTCTATTATATAAAAATAATGGATATTACATTTAGTTCAGGTGTTATGTTTCTAATAATTGATAGTTAAACATTAAAAATGGGTTTTTATTGACTAATTCATGACTTATCATTCATTATGAGATAAATAGAACATACATTATATGAGTTTGCATAGACAACCCTTTAAACTTTATGGCATTTATCTTCTTGTTCTTGGTTGTTGTGATTAATGAGTCAAGGTCTACAGTTGTATATTTCTTTTTATGTGTAATTTTTAATTAGGCATATGAATAAAATCAAGTATATGAATAGTGTGTTATTAAGAAACATAACCCATGGGAACTGGTCTCTTGTTACATGTTTTAAGTGAGCATGCAAGACTTTAGTCTTGGATGAAAGTCTAACGTGTAAGCTATTGAGACTACACTTTATCACCTAAGGAAGAACATGATAAATAGAATAACCCCAATAGAACCTCTCATGATATAAGAGGTGCATGAACAAAAATATAGTCAATAATATTTTCAACCATGAAAAACTATTAAGCTAAAGATAAAAAAGGTTAGGTGAAAATGTTTCTTCTTATCCTTAGATTTCAATTCCTCAAGAGGTTCTAGTTGATAGTTTTCCATTTTCTCAAGAACTTGTAGAGAACACAACTCAGTAATTCTTAGCTTTAGATGATACAATATTCCTTATGTCATCTACTTTCCCATTACAAGAGGTTACTCATATCTCTTTATCTTCTCCCTTGAATCTTGAGTTGCCCATTGCTCTTTCTCCAAGAATTCCTTTTAATACAATCAATACACAAGAGAAAATTGAAACATCTTTTCAAAGTGCCCAATTTGAGAAAACACCTTCTTCAACTTTAGCTAGGCTTGTTCTACCTATTTAAAATTCTCTCTCAATGCCTGCCTAAAGCATGACAACTTTAGATTGGTTGTCTATAGTAGTGAAGAGAATGACAAAAATTGTTGAACCTAAAGAGATAGATTTTAGAACCTTGATAGCTCCTATCTCAAAGAGGCCAACAAAAGCAAGGATAGTTTCATGAATGGTGACAAATGAAAAGGGAAAAAATATGCAAAAGTGGTTATTCCTCTAGTTAAAATGGATAATTCAAAAATTAGGGTTAAAGACTACCAGGTATCTAGAGTTCATTTGGGAAAATCAACCAAAGAAGGGATAAAAGTAGATGTCCAGTTGGTGATTGGCACCATCTTTGATTAAATGGACAAATATAAGGTGATGAAATATAAATTTAAAGAGAAGGTGGAATAATTGAACTCAACAATGCATAGATTGATTGGGCTAATTCAACCAGCTATTGTTTCATCGATTCTTCATGCCGAGACACTAGAAAAAGTAAAGGAGGTAGGCCAAATGGGTAATGCAGTGAAAGACTAGATTGAAAAATTTAATAATCAAGGGGCCTCATAAATTATCACCAAAGTGATGATGTTCTCTAAAATTAAATCACAATATGAACATATAGAAATAAATTAAAATGGATACAATTATGAGAAACAAAATTGGAAGGAACTTATTCCTAGGTTGGTCAAATTCTCAAATTTTCCTTATGTGAATCTTGTCGAAAAAGGAGTAATCAATAAGGATAAAATTGTTTATTAGATTAAATTTCTTTGGGTCACTATATTTATAATTCAATACATTCAATAATATGTTCATAAATTTAATGATTCAAGGTCACTTATAAGTGACACAATGATGTAAATTGACACTAAATTCAATAAGTTGGATTGTCATTTTTTTAATGATAAGGATCAAGAGGGGAATTTGGTTTCAATTGAGACCATAATTGGATAATTCAAAGAAAAAATTCATAACATTATCAATATTACATTTGCATTTGGTTATGAAGAACTTCATATATTATCCAAATGTTAAGTGAATGTGGATAAATTGGACCTAAAAATAAACAATCTCTAAGGCATGCTTCAGGAAATTAAAGAGTTAGATTATTCATCAGACATTGCCTATAGGTACATAGATGGACCAAATGAAGACTTGATCAGGGTATTTCTCTAGATATTTGGTGACTTCTTTAAATGGAAAGAATTTTCAATATAGTATTAAGAAGAATGAATAATTACTTTCAGCGTTTTAGCATTCTCTTCTCTTATTTCTTTGCACCTAACTTGTGTTATTGCACTCTTTCTCCCCTTGTAAATGTGCATTGAAATTCTAAAAATTATATTTATAATTTTGTGAGCTTACTTTCAATTTTTACAAGTTGATAATATACTTTTTCAAGAAATGCAAAAAAACCAATTATTTTCTCAAGTGGTTCTAAATGCTTTTAAAAAATTTGCACCATTTCAAGTTGTAATTTCTTGTTAGTTTTTTAGAAATTATATAAAAAGGCAAAATAGGTGATTTTTCACCATAACCACCCATTTTAGTCTATAAAGACAAGTTATGGATTTATAATAAGAGTTTTAAATAAATAGAATTTTGGCAAAGCATTATAAAGGGAGATCAGTATTTTTAATCTTCAAAATCAATACAAAGAGGTGTTTGTAAACTTTGTGTTAGTAATATCTTTTGAATTATTATTTTTACTTAATTCAATGTATCTAATTTTCATTACCATTGTTATAAACTTAAAACTATTGAGTATACAACATTAGATTAAAAAATTTATATCTAGAGTTTTAATTTATGTTTCCAACACATGTGAAAATCTTAGTGGGAATAGAGATAATTTATTAGTTATTTATTTTAGAAAATATAGAAGGTTATTAGTTTTTGTTATCAGAGTTAAATGGTCTTATGGTGTATGTTTCATATCCCTAAGGATATGATTATGTATTTTTAACCCATTGAATGAGAGAGATTTTCCTCTTTTGAAATTCAAATTTTATCTCAACACATTCTTCTAGTCTTGGTTTCTAACTCGCTGAGTTTGTTGTTCAAACTTCTCCCTTCTCTCTCACTCTCCTCTTTATATATTCTTTTCTAAAAAAAATCCTTTTTATACTTTTAGGTTAAAAGTACTATCCATTGTTTTGCATTCCTTTATTTGTAAATATTTCAGGGTTTTCTATTTTTATCTTTTAATAAAGGTAGCTCTACTTGCTAATAGGAGAGGAACTTTGTTCCCCAAGTTGTTGATGTGAAGTCAACAATTTGTCCTCCTGACAAATTTTCATGACAACAATTTTTGGCACCCACTATAGGGCATAATTTTGCAAATTTCATGCCACTCATATTATAATGGTCCATATTACTCTATCATCATCTCAAGGACCACTCGAACAGCCTACGTTAGACTTGGAAAGATCTACTTAGTTAGATATTGTGTTAAACCTTAGATAAATCTTTTGAGAATCTGATGAAATCTATGTAACTCAATTTCAAATCATCCTAGTTATCCTAAATCAAGAGCTAGAACATTCTAAAAGAGAATAAATAATTTGTGCATGAAGATGATGTAATGGCATCATGGGAGAACTTAATAAAGTGCTTTGTAGTCATGTTAATGAAAACAAATTTGAATTTGTGTCCACTAAGAGTTTTCCTACCTTTTTTGTAATTTTAGTTTTCAAACTTGAAAATGAGGGATTGATGGTGTTTTAGTGAGTCTAGTTGAGTGGAAAATATATGTATTTCATAAAAAAAGTTTTAAATGACATTGGTCATATTATGAAAGGTTACAATGGTGTTTTAGAGTCATTAAGTTAGTTTTAGGTATGAGTTGGCAATCTTGTTTTGACCACCCTATGTGGGTTAGGGAGTGATAGAAGTTTTTTGATTCAAGAAATAGTTATTGTTTATGTTTTAGGAGTCTATTTTTATTGTAAAAATAATATATGAGGTGGTGTGGCTTGAAGTAAGAGAATAGGTTGATGAAGAAACAAGGGCAGACATGATAGAGAATGTAAAATGGTCTGCCAAATCAATGTGTGAATGTAAATTTTTTTTTGAACTTAAATTTCAATGAATATGATATTGAAGGACTTATTGTGTCCAAGGTTTATTTATTATCCTTTACATGATGAGATAGTGTTCTCATAATTGAGGCCAAGATCTTTCATGTCTTGTAAGTAGATGTGGACTGTGTTAACAATTTTCTTATCTTGCATTTGCATGTTCTACATTTATACACTGGCAGAAGAATTAAAATTGGTGTATATAATCATTTGGATAATGTTTTAATGAGTAATTGTGATTATATTAATAATTTTTAATTTTAATTCATGCATATACTTAAGGAGATATAAGAAAAGTAACCCTGAGTTCATTATGCAGAGCCCTGATGTGGGTGTTTTGTCTTTTAGCTTATATCCTATATTAGTCTTTTGAATGTTGTTGAGAATGATATTTAATGCCAATTTAAAGTTTATTGAATGTGTGATAATTAATATTAAATATAGGTAATAGTGACCAAGCTTTTGGTAGTCATATTTGTGCATGAACAAACCCTCTGTAAGGGTTTTTGAGAAGAGACCCCTATTTTTCAGTGAAGGGATCTATACTATTACTAGGTATTGTTATCAAGGTTTAAGGAAATTTGATAATTGTTCATGTGATTTGGAATGATCTACTGAGTGTATTTGAGGTTATATTATGCAAAAAGTATCAAGAATGTTGTTTTATAATATGATGTTTGTATAAAAATAACCCTTATTTTCTTGCAATCAATATTGTCAAGGTTGGACTGAGTGTCATGGATTCCAATTGCATGGTGTCCTCAATGTTTTAATAGGTAACTTGATATTATTTAAGAGTGTATCCTTTTAGGAAGGATAAAGGAAACCATTAGATACTGATAACTAGATTTGAAACCCTATAACTTGTCATAGGCTTAGTACTTTTGCATGGTGACTGTATGTATCGAATAAATAGATCCAAGAATTGAGGATATAGTGTTTTGAGGACATTAAAAAAAATTATCATAAGGTTTATATGGTTTTCTTAGAATTTTGTAAATTTTTATGTGATTTACTCATCTAAACAGGGGTTCCTAGATCTGTAACTAGTCATTCCATTAACACAGTCAAGTGTAAATTATTTTGGAATGCATGGCAAAGGGTTTTATAAGTGAATTATAAGAATTTAGGAACAATCATGGGGTCTAGATAGACTAAATTAAGGTGATTTTGGATTATTAAACCTCTTATTGTGAAAATTATGCCTTTTAAATAGCTCTTGGCCCTGACAGTGGCCTAAAAACCCTAGGATTAGGGATTGATGCATGAAAAACATTCTAACCATAAAAAAAGTATATAAATTTTTATTCCACCTATTTTGAGGTTAATTTAATTTATTTTTATGGTTTCATATTGTGTACGACATTGTAGGTATGGTTTCTAGAGGATTGTGTGGTAATAGGCCTATATAGACCTAGTTCTTTAGGCCTAAAGAGAAAAAATTATCTTATGTGAAGAGTTATAAATATAAATTTCCAAAACAAGTATTTTTTCATATTTTTATCAAAAATTAAGTGTTGGATACCCATAGGTGAGTGTAATTTTCCATACTTTGCATTTAATGCTTATAGAATGGCTATAAGGAAAGTGCAAGGTATAGTCAGAGTTGTATAAAGTTGTTTGAATGAATTGAAGAAGGTATAAAAAGAGTTGAAATATTTAAATAGGTTATTATAATCACTTATAAGAGGACTAGAGGGATAATCCATTGTGGTGGAAACTAAATTATCTTTGTTTCATGTTGTGTAGGAGTAGGGAATGATTGAATTAAAAAGTGAAAAGGCAAAATTGTGAAGTGTTGTCTTAAAGTATTATGGATGGTATAGAAGGAGTTAGAGATTTTAATAAGAATGTTTTAATAACCTTATAATATCAATGTATTCAAATAAATTTTTAAATCAAATTGACAAACAATAAGGTTTAGTGAAATAAGACATTAAGATATCTTGCCTATGAAGAATGATAAAGGAAGGTTAAGATGGTTGAAATGAGTAACGTTAATATTCTTATACATATGTTTTAAATATTTTAAAAACATGGAATTAAGTTTAATCCATTATGGATAAGAGATACCAAGCATTAATGAAGGAGGATTGACAAGATTTGCAAGTTTGCAAAAAAAAAAAAGGAGAATTAGAGGCTAGTGAGATAAGCTCTGCATAATTTGGTATCAAATCAAGGAGATGCCTTGGGAAGTTTTAAGAACAAGGGTATGTTGATTATTTTATTTATATACTATGAATTTGAATGAAATTTTATGAAAGGACTTGACCAATAAGGAGTCTTTGGCAAGATAAAGTTGAGACAACAATTCAAGGAGGTATGATATGTTTTGTGATTGATTTATTGCATGAATTCATTACTGATGATGAGTGGCAGGTAAAATAAATAAATTAGTGGTAACCATAATCAAGGAGAGATATTAACAAGCTCAAGTGAAAGAGACAATCTCATAAAGAGAGCTTGAGAAAGAAAGATAGTCCTAGTGTGGAGGATAAGGCCCAAGTGAGGTCTGATATAAAAGGTTCCAGGTGTGAACCAAAGGAGAGAAGTGGTCCAATTGAGGCCAAAAAAACAAGATGAAGGGATAACTAGATAAAAAGGTGAGAGACAAGATGCAAATGAACATCACAAGAGAGATAATTTAGCTAGAGAAAAAGAAGAGATAGAAATGGAAAAGGAAATGAGGGAAATGAGGAAAGATATGATGAATTTGGAGATTAAGTTGATGGAGTTGCTAAAATACTATGAAGAATGGGTTAAGAAACAAGAATTATAAGGCCCACGACAAGGATGGGTAATGAATAAAATAGTAAAGTGGCCCATAGAGCTATTTATGAAGAGGAAAAGACATGAAATGAAGAAGGAAAAGATGAATATACCATCCCATTGAGGTTTGGAGATGAGCAAGTTGCCAAGAGAGTAACATGAGGATGAAGAAGTATAAAAAAGAGTTATCATAGTGGAAAAGGTGAAGGATTAATAACAAATAATGGCCAGGCAAACACTTGAATAAGATGGCAAAGGAAAGAAGAGGGTGTCCATTCAAGATGCACTTAAAGGGACATTATAGTCTCTTTATTTTATAGCTAACATTGTCTTTGAGTTTCTATATGTAGGTATGAAGATGATGAATTGCCAAGTCAAGAGTCAAGTGTGAAATTTGGCAAGAGATAGGTAAATACTATTACCCATGAAACAAAAAGAGTATGAAGATGAGAAGAGATAGTTTGCAGCTGATCTAAAAGGAAAAGATGATGCTAAGGGAGTCATTCAGTCATTCCATAAAGAACTAGAAAATCAAGATGAATTTATTGATGCCTCAAAAAGCATATAATAAAGAGAATTGATAGTGGATCACATGAGAGAAGTTTTAAATAAAATAAATAAGAGTGTTATTAGGTACAAGCATCGGCATAAGTAGCATTAGAAGAGAGAACAAAGGAGTAATTAGAAGAAGAAGCACAAGCATAGGTGTGGCAACAAGGAACACACATATTTGTATGAGAATATGAATGAAGGATAACATTGGAGGAAATTTATTTTCTCCCCTTGGGATTATGATGCAGGTGTATCATGGGAAAGCTCAGTAAAAGTGCTTTGGAGTCATGTTGGTGCAAGAAAATTTGAATTTGTGTCCACTAAGATTTTTCTTGCCTTTTTTGTAATTTTAATTTTCAAACTTGAAAGTGAGGGATTGAGGGTGTTTTAGTGAATCTAGGTGAGTGGAAAAGATATGTATTTGATAAAAAAAAGTTGTAAATGACTGGTCTTATGAAAGGTTATAATGGTGTTTTAGAGTCATTAAGTCAGTTTTAGGTATGAGTTGGCAATCTTGTTTTGACCACCCTACATGGGTTAGGGAGTGCTAGAAGTTTCTTGATTCAAGAAAGAGTTAGTCGTTATGTTTTAGGAGTCTTGTTTTATTTTAAAAATAATATATGATGTGGTGTGGCTCAAAGTAAGAGCATAGGTTAATGAATAAACCAGGGCAAACATGATTGACAATGTAAAATGGTCTGCCAAATCAATTTGTGATTGTAAATTTTTGTTTTGAAATTAAATTTAAATGAATATGATATTGAATGAATTGTTGTGTCCAAGGGTTATTTTTTATAATTTACATGAGATAGTGTTCTCAGAACTAAGGCCAAGAGAATTCATGTCTTGTAAATATATGTGGACTGTGTTAACAATTTTCTTATCTTGCATTTGCATGTTTTGCATTTATACACTAGTAGAAGGCTTAAAATTGGTGTAGAGAATCATTTTCATAATGTTTGAATGATTAATTATGTTTTGATTAATAATTTTGAATTTTAATGCATCTATATACTTGAGGAGATACAAGAAAAGTAACCCTTAGTTCATTGTGTAGGCCCCTGATATGGGTGTTGTGTCTTTTAGCATATAGACTATATTAGTATTTTGAATGTTGTTGAGAATGATATTTAACACCTATTGAAAGTTTATTAAATGTGTGTTAATAATATGAAATATAGGTAATAGTGACCAAGCTTTTGGTTTTCAAATTTGTGCATGAACAAAGCCTGTGTAAGGGTTTTGGAGAAGAGACCCATGTTTGTCATTGAAGGGCTTTATACTATGACTAGGTATTGTTATCAAGGGTTAAGGACATTTGATAATTGTTCATATGATATTGAAGCATATATTTAGTGTATTTGAGGTTATATTGTGAAAAAAAAATATCAAGAAAGTTGTTTTGTAATTTGATGTTTGTATAACAATAACCCTTATTTTCTTGCAATCAATATTGTCAAGGTTGGACTATGTGTTTCATATTATAAGTAAATGGTCATGGATTCCAATTTCATGATGTCCTTAATTTTTTTATAGGTAAATTTATATTTTTTAAGAGTGCATCCTTATAGTAAGGACAAAGGAAACCATTTGATACTGATAACTAGATTTGAAACAATGTAACTTGTCACATGGTTAGTACTTGTACATGATCACTATATGCATTGAATAAATAGATCCAAGAATTGAGGATCTAATTTTTTTAGGACATTAAAACAAGTGATAAAAATGTGTATAGGTTTTTCATATAATTTTTTTATCTTTTTATGTGATTTACTCATCTAAACAAGGTTCCTAGATCTGTAACCAGTCATTCCATTAACACTCAAGTGTAAATTATGTTGGAATGCATGAAAAAGGGTTTGATAAGTGTGGTATAAATATTTAGTAACATGAATATGGTCTAAATAGACCAAATGAAAGTGATTTATTATTATGAAACTTCTTGTGGTGAAAATTATTCCTTTTAAATAGCTCTTGGCCCTAACAATGGCCTTGAAACCCTAAGATTAGGGTTTGATGCATAAAAAACATTCTAACCATAAAAAAATTATATAAATTTGTATTATACATATTTTTAGGTTGCTCTAATGGATTTTTATGGTTTTATATTGTGTACAACATTGTAGGTACAATTTTTAGAGGACTACTTGGTAATAGGCCTAATAGAGACCTAATTCTTTAGGCCTAAAGAGAACAAATGATCTTATGTACAGAGTTGGAGCTCTAAACTTCCCAAACACATATTTTTTGATATTATAAGTAATAATTACATGTTGTATACCTAGAGGTGAGTGTAATTTTCTATACTTTGCATTCAATGCTTATAGAAGGGCTAAAAGGAAAGTGCAAGGAATAGTCAGATTTGTATAAAGTTGTTTGAATGAATTTCAAAAGCTGTAGAAAGAATTGAAAGGTGTAAATAGGTTATGAGAAGAACCTTTGAGAGGAATAGAAGGATAATCCATTGTGAGGGAAACTAAATTATCTTTTTTTCATGTTATATAGGACTAAGGGATGATTGAATGAAAAAGTGAAAAGGCAGAATTGTGAAGTGTTATCTTAAAGTATTGTGGATGCTATATAAGGAGTTTGAGATTGTAATAAGTATGTTTTAATAACATTAGAATATCAATGTGTTCAAATAAATTTTTAAGTAAAATTTATAAATAATAAGGACTAGTGAAACAATACATTAAGAGATCTTGCCTATGAAGAATGATAAATGAAGAAACATATGGTTGAAATGAGTAGTGTGAATATTTTTATAAATATGTTTGAAATCTTTGCCAAACAGGGAATTGAGTTTATTCCATTATGGATAAGAGAGACCAAGCATTAATGAAGGAGGATTGAAAAGATTTACAAGTTTGCAAAAACAAATATAAGGAGAATTACAGTCTAGTGAGATAAGCTCTACATCAGAAGAGAAGTCCATAAAGTTCATCTAACAGCCCAGAATTAGTATACTCACATATGACCATTTTAGGCTTTTAGAATCCAAATTGTCAACCTAGTTTGAATTGGAATGAATCTTTAGAGTAATATCTAGTTTCAAACTTTTGATTTTTCACTTTTGACAATAGAACAAGAAACACTCAATTCTATATCATTAGGGAAGAGCTATATATAGAAGAAACATATGAGGCTATTGCCTAGAGAAATTTTGAGATTGTTTCATGAAGACAAGCGAGAAGATAGACATGAATAACAATTTGTATAACTAATCAAAGTATTTATAAAACTAGAGTTTCTTCTCATGACAATTTAGGCTCCTCAAGCTCTAGTTCTTCAACCTAATATTGATTAGATAACAAAACTTTAGATGACATTTTGTCATATTTGAGAAATTTTGCTTGGGATAATAGGATAAGTTTGACACATTTTCATAGAACAATTGGAATCTTGGAAGAAGAAGAAGATTGAGTAGTTTTAGTATAGAGGGTATAATTATTGGTTGCACTTATAATACAACTAAGAATGCCATCTCATAGAGATATTCAACTTAAACCCATGCTTCAATGTTATTAACTTTCTTCCAAATTGGCAGAAAAGAGATTCACTAAAGCTAGTAAGTCAAAAGGTGAAGTTGACCCTTTTTATTAATTAAAAAAACATTCTAGATTCAAGTTGAGTCTACAACATCAAAGAAAGGTCAAAATAATAACTAGTCTTCCCTCAACCTTTAAGATAAATAAGAAACCTGAAAGAGGAAATTTGACAAGTCAAGCTCTTATCTTATCATTAACCATTAGTCCCTTCAAGGAGTTTTTCAAACTATGGAATTCCATGGGGAAATGTGATTAGTTAATTGGCTCTAGGATAATTACATGACCTTCTAAAAATGTTAAGAAATAACTTTCCAAGGTTTCATGGAAAAGGAAAACAACATCCAGATGAACATCTTGCAGCATGCAATGTTGCAAGTGGCATTTTAGACATAGATCATGAAGATGTTGCCATCAGGGTATTCATTGAAACACCACATGGTGGGTTATACATCTCATTCTAGTATTTATTACTAAATGGAATACCATGAAAATTAATTTTGAGAATAGATTTAAACTAGCCAAAGATGCCCATGCTTCGCTTGCTTAGCTTACACAAATAAAAAAATAAGTCATGAGCTAATGAGAGAGTTTGTCACCAAATTCAATAGGTTTCTAAATAAGATACTAGCCACTACATGACCTATAGATAAAAATAAAAATAACTAGGGTAACAAATTTGGAAGCAACCCAAGAATTGGCTATCGACATCTAAGATGACATGATAATGTCATGAAAGCTTCAAAAGGAACCTTTAAAGAATAATACTCAAATACCTCATAAATTTGAGTATTATTCTTTAAAGGTTCCTAAAATTTGAAGAGGAAAATGAATCATAAATTTTAGAACTTCAAGAATGTGAAATTGAAGACCCTAGTGGCAAATACATAAATATATTCCTAGAATATAATTCAGATGAAGATGACTATGAAGAGAGTATTAGGGATATGAATGGTCAATGATTTTCAATTTTCACTAGAATTTAAAATCAAAAAAAGTAGTCCAGTGATTCATAGGAGGAAACTCCAAAAGTTATCCTCCCAAGAGGATTTACCCCACTAGTGCAAACAAAAGGGAAGCAACCATTGATAGGTAATTCATCTAATGTCAATGTTTCTCAACCTAGTGAGATCCATTTTATATATTTACCTATTTTTGACATAATTGATCATGTCAACAAAATTAAGATTCAAATGTCAATAGTTAAATACTTGAGAGAATATCTAGAGTAGTTGGATAGGTTAGTTGATTTAATCAAAGGCAAAAATCCAAATGCTAAAAATTCCAATTTTAAGGGCATCCTAACTAACCCTATTTCTTCTAATCAAGTCAACTCTTTAGCCGTATCCACTTTCAAATCCAATAAAGTTGACCCTTTATACATTTCCTTATTCTTTAAGGGATGAAAAGTTAGTAATTATATTATTGACATAAGATCCTTAGATAATGTCATGCCTGTCAAAGTTGCTCATGCTCTTGGCCTAACTTGCGCTAAGCCCTTTGGGCATTTTTATTCCATGGAGACAAAAAAAGTTCCTCTCATTGTACATATTAAGGATGCACAAGTGGCTTTAGCATATTTTCCCCAAAAATGAATCAAAATAAATATTTTGGTCAAAGATATTCTAGTAGCTTATGGCATTCTTTTGGGTAGAAATTTAAAGAATTGGAAGGAAAAATCCAATTGGATTTATCACATGTTATAATTTCATTCAAAGGATTAAAGAATTATCTAGAGCCTGAATTGAAAATGAAGTACATAGTTCAAAAAGTTAATGATACTAGAGCTGATTTTTTGGATGAAGATGCAGGAATTGGTAACTATCTTTTGATGATAGAGAAAGATGTAGAGTTACCAAAAATCATGTAATCATATATAAATAATGTTTGGATAATGTATTTTGATGGTAATTTTTCATCAATAGGTTTAGACATAGGAGTAATATCAATATCTTCATCTAAGGAAATTTTTCCTTTTTCCTATAAGTTGTAGTTTGACTACAATAATACAATTGAATACAAAACACTTTTGCAAGGCTTACAGGTAGCAAAAGAGATGGGAATCAAGAATTTTAAAGTTTTGGGTGATGCTAAACTCATTTTCAAACAATTAAAAGGTCAATACTAGGTGAAAAATGATTGTCTAAGACATTATATGATAAAGTCTGGTATAGCATTGAAATCTTTGATGATTTCTCTATCAATACAATTCCTCAAGAACATAACTCTAAAGTTGATTATTTGGTAGTATAAACTTCTTTGATGATTCCCCATGTAGATATTGGTATATAAATATACATGATTGAACTAATATATAGACCGAGCATCTTAGACAATGCAGATAATTGGCAAGTTTTTAATAATGATCAACAAATTATCTATTTCCTTGAGAAAGTAAACATTTTCATGAATTTTTACTTTGAAGGTAGTGATTCCTTATACAAATAATCTCCAGTTCATACATCAAAATAAGGGATCATAAATGAATATGATGAAGAAGGTGTTATCAAGTTTAAAGGAAACAAAATTCCTAAAGGCATGGTCTCTTTAGAATAATTATTTGATAAACATGATAGATTTGTAAAAAGTAAAATGCAAAAAAGGAAATATTGATTTTTTTGACTATGAAAAAGTAAGCATTGGTTTAGAGGAACATCCTAGGTTTGTCAATATTGGAAAATGTTATTCACTTGAATAAAAATGGAAATTTGTTAGACTTCTCTATAAGTATATTGGTATACTTGCATATTCATATGCAAACCTTAAGTCTTTTCATTCCAAAGAGATACAACATATGGTTCCTCTAAAGCCTAATTCAAAACCTTTCAAATAGAAACTAAAACAATACAATCCTAAAATCATAGGAAAAATTCTTGCCAAAGTATAAAAGATGCTTGATGATCTCATTATTTTCCCTATCCACCATTCAACTTGAGTAGCTACATAATACCAGTTTGTAAGAAGAATGGTAAGATCAGAATCTATGTCAATTTTAAAAATCTCAACCAAGCATCCCTCAAAGATAACTATCCACTTTTAGTCATGGATCAGGTTCTCCAAGTGGTAACATGTGATAAAATTATTTTGATGCTTGATGGTTTTTCAGGATACAACCAAATTGAGGTTAACAAGGAATATCAACATAAAATGGCTTTCACAACACCTTAGGGTAATTTTTCATATAGATTAATGCCATTTAGATTGATTAATGTAGGAGATAATTTTTAGGGGGTAATGGATTTGGCATTAAAAGAATTAAAAAATGAAATCATTATGGTATATCTAGATGACCTAATAATTTTCTCAAAAAAGAAAGAAGATCACTATGTGCATTTAGATAAAGTCTTGAAAAGTGTCATTTACATGGAATTTCTCTCAACCCTAATAAATCCATGTTTGGAATGACTAAAGATAAACTCCTATGTCATATTATTTTTAAAGAAGGAATAATGATTGATCCAGAAAGGGTTCGGGAAATTCAAAAAATTTCCTTGCCTACAAGTAAACCATGATTACATTCCTTCTTTAGAAAAGTGAATTTTTTGAAAAGATTCATTCCTAATTTTGCTGAGCTCACTAGACATATTGTAGACATGATGAAATGAAAATGTTTTTTAAAGTGGAAAAATGAAGGTAAAGAGGAATTTGAAAAGATAAAAACTTTTATTACTCATGCACTAACATTGTATGTCCTAATTTTTAGATATAAGTCATTATTTATTTCTATGCTTTAGATCATACACTCTCAATAATATTGATTTAGAAAACCAACAAGGCTATTAAATCCCCAATTTCCTTCATGAGTTGTAATCTCAAATATTATGAGTTGAAATATTATCCTAAGGAAAAATATGCTTATGTAGTTGTGAAAGTAGTTAAGCAATTTAGGTATTGCATATTTCATTCACATTATGTGGTAATGGTACCAAGTATAATAGTCAAATCTATTATGACTCAACAAGAACCTAGTTTTAAATGAGGGAATTGGATAACTAAAGTGAAAGAATAGGATATAGAAATAAAACCTACAAAATTAGTTGGAGAAAATGGACTATGTCAACTCATGGCAGAACAAAGAGATATTCAATCAAAATCTTTGACATTTTTAGATGAACAAGATGATCAAGAGATTTTTTTGGTAATGTTTGTTAATTTTACTAATGAATGGTGTTTTGAAATTGATTTTTACATGACATACATAGAATGTCCTTCACACTTGGATGTTAAACAACATAGAATGGTAAAACTACAGGCTAATAAGTATGTCATATGGGATGGCACTCTTTTCAAGAAAAGCATTGATGGATTTTTATTAAGGTGCATGGACAAAGAAAAACATAAAAAAATATTCCAAGATTATCATGATCAAGCTTGTGAAGGGCACTTTTCTACTAGAGTAACAATATAATATTCTCATAACTCATTAGTATTGGCTAACTCTTTTCAAAGAGTCATACAAATGGGTGAGAAAGTTTGAGTCATGTCAGAAATTTTTAAGCAAGCCTAGATTATCAGTACTCCCTCTCCAACTAATAATAATTGAATATCTTTTTCAATAATAGGGACTAGATTTCATAGGGACATTGAACCCTTGTTCGAGTGCTTGCCATACTCACATTCTCATAGTGACAAATTACTTCACTAAGTGGGTAGAAGTGATTCCTATAAAACAAACAACTTTAGAAGTCATTTGAAACTTCATTAAGGAAAATATCTTGGTACAATATGGAATACCACAAACAATTTTTACAGATAATGCCTCTAACATTGATTATTCAGAGATGACTGCATTTTTCTATGGATATGATATTTCTCTATCTCATTCATCAAAATACCATATACAAGGTAATGGTAAGGCTGAATCAAGCAACAAAATTTTGTTTATAATCATGTTCATGTAGTAGATGAGAATCAAAAAAATGGCATAAAAAGGTATATGATGCTCTTTGTGTAGATCATATAAATCTAAAAAATGCTATTGGTATGTCTCCATTCTATTTATTATATAGAATAGATGTTGAAATTCCCATAACTCTTGAGTTTCCTATGCTGAAATTATCTAGAGCAGTTAAAAATATGAATTTTAAAAGATTGTTAGATAAGAGAATATTATATCTACAACACTGGTAAGAACAAAAGATATAGGTGGTTGATAATATCATAAAACATCAAGCTCGTGTCAAAGTTCTCTTTGACAAAAAGGCTAAGAAAATATAATTCGAAGTAGGAGATCTAGTTCTACTTTGGGATAGTTGTAGACAGTCGAAAGAGAGTCATGGGAAGTTTGATTCACTTTAGATGGGGCCATTCAAGATCAGGCACTTTTGTGGTAACAACACTTTTTACCTAGCATATCATTATGGAACTCATTTACCATTACCCTTCAATGGGCAATATTTGAAACATTATTTCTAGTAAGAACTAGGTGTCCCTTTTTTGTACATATGTGAATATAATTTTGTATGTGTTTCTTTCCTAATTTTTGTTGGTGTGTACATTATTTTTCAATAAAGGTAACATTCTATTTGTTTCCCCTCATTCTTTTTTCTTTGGTCTTCTTACCTACACATTTTTCTATCATGATCTCTATGTAGGAACGTTATGGGCGATCACCAATTTTTCAAGAATAATAGATTAAACACATTTTTCATGGATCTCTTTAATTGAATAGATGATCTATCCCTGCAGCATGTGTTCATTTCTCATATGATTGATATGGGTGATCCGACTATTAGATGGTTGGATCTAGATATACAAGTATAAGAAAAACACTTCTCTCTTCACATTTTAGTTTATATAAAAACACAATTAAAAAATCCCTCTCATACACTATCCTTTTGGATATGTTAAAACACTTATTACGCTAAGTACCTAACCCTTGCATACACTATCTTTGACATGTGAAAGCTTTTTGATGGCTTGAGGACCCATCCCTTTCTCAAAGATTATAAATTCAAAGATTTTTTAAATCCATTAAGGTTGCTACTAAAGAATCCATTTCCCAATAGATAAAGTGTTGGTGTACAAAACCAGAGAATTCAATTTCTTTTCATTCCTTGTAGTTCAAAATCCTAGTCAGATCTAGCTATTGTCATAAATTTTGAAAAATGGTGAAAATTTGGTGGAAACTCAATTTTTAATAAATGGTTAAATTTTTTTGAATTTTGCCTAGAATTGTCAAGATCTTGAAAAAATCAAAAAAATTAATTGATTAAAAAAATTTGATGAATTAAAAATTTACAGCTATTTTACTTATATTCCCAAACTATTTAAAAACATGTTTGAACCTTATGTGCAAAAATCCACTAGCATTCTTTGTAATTTGCAAAAATCATTTCACTTTTTATGAGTTTTACAAACACATTAATTTTTTATAAGTTGTGCAAATTGCAAAAAAAAAATCAATCTCCATGAAATTTTCAAAATATTTTTTGACTTTTGTGCAATTTTCAAAATCTTTTTCAATTTCCATGTAAATTCTCAAAATGTTTTCAGTTTATATGCAAATTGCAAAAATGTTTTTCAGTTTTTGTGCAAATTGTGAAAAAAAATTGGTTCCCATGCAATTTGAAAAAATGCTTTAAAACTTCATATAAATTGCAAAAAATGTTTTAAATTTCCCTTTTTCGTGCAACTCAAAATTATATTTTTTCAAGTCGTGCAAATACAAATCATGCTTCCTCTAATCATGCAAATGCAAATCACATTTCTAAAATCCATGTTAATACAAACTTCCACTTTGCAAATTGCATTTTTCCCATGAAAAAAGATATTGTAAATTGAAGATTTTTTCAAGCCTACATGTAAAATCATAAATATTTTCTATCAATCATGCAAATACCATTGCTTCCTCAAGTGGTTTTTAAATAATTTTGTCTTTATTTCAATTATATCTTTTAAATTTATGTGTTCATTTTGGTAATTATTAAATGTTTTAAAAATTGATTTTCCATCCATATTCAAGCCAACAACTTCCAACAATAAATTTTTTCAAGTTCACAAAAGGGAAGAAAATTGAAGAAAAAGAAATTATTTTTAGTCATGCAAGCTCACAAATATTTTCAAAAAACTTTTCCAAGACTGAGCTAGGTGTTACATCGACATAATAAATTTTTAGGTAAATATAAATTTCATTTTAATTTTTTGAGTTTCCTCCTGAAGTGCCTGTTATAACATAGAATTTCACCCTTGTAGAGGAGTTATTCAAGATCCCCCACTCCCAATCATAATAATGGGACAACCTCAGCCTATGGGTATCCTATGGCGAGGTTGAACCTCTAGAGAACGCTGACTTATTTTTGATGGATCACCTAAACTAATTCTACTACTTGGGAAAGGGTTATCAAGGGTAAAATAAGGATCCTAAGAAATATAACAAGGTGATGCACCAAATTTAAATGAGTACTCACACAAGTATGAAATGTTCATTGAATAGTCATAAGATAGTACTAGCTTACGCAATCTCAAAATCTATCTAATTGCATAAGTATTTCATACACTAAGATCAGGAAGCAATGAATGAAGCCAAGAGGAACTCTAAAACTCACACCAAGCTTGCATTAATATCAGAAAGAACACACATGTAGACCTACAATCAACTAGAAAAACATATTAAAATAGGTAAGAAAGAAGGATGATGGGCATAGAAGATTCTCCTTCACAATGCCATCATGCACAAGTTTACTAAACATAGTTTGAGAGAAAGAGATAGGTAAATAAATTATTTATTAGCTTCAAGAGGCTTTTCATATGAGTTTTGATAAGGTCTAGCCTTATCTAATGAGAGTCTCCTTGATTCTCAAAAATATCTATCTAATATATAAACATTGAGAACCCTTTACAAATGTGAAAGAATGGGAGATATAGAGGAGAGGGGAAGAGAGAGGGGGGAGCATGCAATCAATGATCCATAAATGAGTTGCCACTATACTTCAATGAATGCTTAACCACATTTTATCCAATCAAGACTAGTCCATCATATATAAAAATTTAACTTTCATTTGTCCCAATAGCCCCTAAATCTCCTCATTGACTGAGAAACATACTAAAAGACAAGAGTTTGCCAAATATAATGAGTCATGATCTTGTATGTGAAGAAAATATTCCAAACCTTGAAAATCTATTAAATACTCCAACTAAAATTTCCAATCCCCAAGTCTTTCTCTTGGAATTACATGCCATGTTCCATTTAGCTTACTTATGAGGACAAAATCCTCATATATTTTGATCTGAAATAGCCATGACTATATCTACCTTGAGTGGCTATAGGTACCTACTTGTTGAGAAAATGACAATTTTGGAAGATAAGACAATTCTTCATTAATCATATACCTCCTCATTTCAATATTTAATCATAAGTATCTTATAGATTGAAAACTGATCTATTTTTTTATTTTCCTATTGTTATCATGTCAATGGAAAAATTATAGGTTGCTCAATCTCATTCTTGATCTCTATTAGGTTTATACAAACATACCATGCCTCTGAACCTTGTGGAAACTGAGAAATCATTATATGCAAAAATCATTTTTAAAATAATAGTGAACACAATCATGAAACAATACTGCAACCCTCAAAAAATGGACCTTGTATGTTCTAAATCTTTAACTAGAGGTTATGTTTGAGCTTTGATGGGATCAAAAATTTATTGTTGACAACCCCTAACCATATGACTGTGTCTTTTTTACTGAACTCTAATAATGGCACATGCTCTTTGAAATACTTACCCTAATTTGAATTAGGTCACATTTTTTCTCCATTTGAAATCTTATGGCTTTGACTTTTAATATTGACCATTGATCTTGATCTGGGATTTCCACATTGTGACATTTTTTAGCTTCTAATTCATCCCATGGTCCCTGTAGTCATTTCTATCTAGTTCCTACACTTGTACTACATGGCATCCTCACTTTCAACTTGAGCTTGTTGACCTTTGACCTTACATGCACCATCAATCTTATTTTACATGGTTTGAATGTGTACCATTGATTTACCTGGTAGTTACTATGGTCATGACACTTGACAGTGCCTTATTCATTCTTAGGATCTGCTAAATTGTTGACCTCTTACTCATTATTGATCTGCATTTGTACAATTGAATGTACTCCATTGATTTACTTGGGCCTACAAATTTATTTGATCATTGCATGCCATTATATATTCATTCAAGAATTTAAGATCTCACCACTTATCAACCTCATGTTCATCCTTAGGAACATCTAAATCTAAATGGATAATTTTTTTGGCCTTAACTTGATGTCCTCACATACGTCCCACTTTGCTTGTTCAACTTTGAATGCTTATATCTTGAGATAGAAAGTCATCAAGATAAGAAATTTGTAGAGGATGTTTATGAGACCAACAATATCATGTCCATGTATTCCTTTGGATTTGGCCAACCTCTCAATTACATTTATCAAATGTGTAACTAGACTGATTTGTTCATTTCTACATGATGTGCTAAGATGGTCGGGCTCTTCTAGACTTGTGTTTGAACCATTGTTTGAATTTTCAAGGCTTAAATGATTTTCTAAGAATTATGAATCTTATTTTATACCCATGAAGACCATTATCACCATGAGAACCTATTTATCCCTTTCACCTTATAATTCTATACCTACTTCTCAGCTTCTCTATCATTTATTCATTGGCCATTTGATCATTTATTCCATTAGGAACTCTTCTCAGCTTCTGTATCTAGGCAAAATCTTTATATGTGAGCTAAAACTGGCCAAAATTTCTAACAACATTCTAGGATTGTATGCCTGTTATGAAATAAACTAGTTGCTTTATGTGTCCATTGGGAATGGAGTCATAGTCTTTCTTAAATAAACTATTGTATAATTGGTACAAGGCTACCCTTTTCCATAAAGCCTTCTATTGAAGAAAAATGACCAAAAGGAAACAAAATAACAATTGTGCCTAAGGCACTTATTGAAGAGAAACACACAACTAAAAAGAAATGTACATAAGGAACTTAGAGAAAAACATAAAATCTACTCTAATATGTATAATGTTATGCAATGGCTACAAACACTTCTAATAACAAGGCTTTAAATGAATGCCATTGACTAGTATGGGTAATACCTCTCCATCCAATTGGTCAAGATAAAAAGCATTATGTTATTTACATCCATGGATTAAATAAGCGTCACTCCATAATCTTTTCAACTTAGTTTGGTTTCATAACTGGGCCTTATTTGCATCCCATTTGAGGATTAAGTGCCCTTATTTGAAGTCCCTTGTTATGTATCTCTTGTCAAAAGCTTTATTGACTTGAGCTTGATGTGACTCTAATGTCTTCATGGCAAGGTCTCTGGTTTTTTCAAACTCCATGAGCTCTACCATTCTCATGATTATAGGCTCACTCTCCATGAACTCATGTTGTTTTGTTAACTCCAAGGTAGGTAGTTCAATAGAAATGGGCAATTTGGTTCCCCTTCCATATACTAGAACATATGGGGAATTTCCAATGGTAACTCTGAGAGTCACTTTGTCAGACCATAAGCTTGTTCTTAACTTTGTATGCCACACTCTTTGATTATCCTCCATGGTCATATTGATAATCCTTATCAGGTTCTTGTTTGTGGACTCTATCAGTCCATTACCTTGGGGATAGTAATTTGAGGATGTACTGAGGTAGATGCCTAGCTTAAATTTTCATTCACTTGTCTTCATGTTGAGTATGGAACCCTTTGGGGATATCACATGACCATGATGGTATATTTTGGGGGCTTAGAGAGCTCCAAGGAAATGGGGAGCACTTTTTCATTTACTCCTCATGTGGGTGAATATTATTAAATGCATATTTAATAATTTTCATGTGGACTTCCCTATTTATTGGAAGTGGGTTTGATTTCCTCATTTTCTAGATATTTAATTGTTTATTAAATAATTTCCATATCATTAAAATTATTAAATGATCTATTTAATAATTTATATGATTTAATATGGGAGAATAATATTAAATTTTCTATTTAATATTTTCCATGATGTATTATGAAAGTGGGGTGGGCTTTCTCATTACTTGGAGTTGGTTATTATCTCTTTGCATTGGAAGTTATGCCATTTGGTGGAGAATGGCATGTTCATACTTGTTGGGGCTTGTTGATAAGCATGGATAAGTGGGAATGGCATGTTTCTTAGGTGGATAAGGTCTTCTTGGATGAGGATGGTGAGTTTCTCCTTTGGGGATGGATTTCTACATCATTTGTTATTTATACAGGGTGTGGAGTGACCTTTTAGAGGTTGTTGATGATTTTTATTTGTAGGTACAGATTTTGAGAGATAGAGTCAAATTGTAGGTGTTTTTCAAATTAAAGTTATTCATTTATAGGGTGTGGTATAGCATCTTATGAGATACAGTGTTGTGCAAGTGCAGGTGAAAGTGTAGCATTTTCTACAAGAGATTTTGTCTATCTCTATGAGAGTTCATTGTAATTTTGTTTCAAATTACTATTTTATTTGAGGACTTTCTTAGTGGATGTATCCAACATTGGGTGAGCCACAGTATATTTGTGTTATGGTTTTATTGCTGGTTTTATTCTCTCCATTTATGCTTTCATTTAAACTGTGATTGAAGGAATTATTTATGTATAATTAAATATGATTTTCACACATTTAAAATCTAGTTTTATGATTTTATGGTGGATTAAATCTGGTTTATATTCACTTAATTCCTAACAACTAGTATCAAAGCTTTGGTGGTGCTTTAGCTAAAGTGGTAAATCATAGGAAAGGTTATTAGATTGAGTGGGAGCTATGGGAGAAGAAATCAGATTCAAAGTTGATAATTTTGATGGCAAGAATTTTGGTTTGTAGAAAATACAAATGGAAGATTACTTGTATCAGAATGAACTTCAACTCCCCTTAGAGAGGAAAGGAGGACAACCTATATTTATGAGTGATGTAGATTAGACATTGCTTGATATGAAGGCATTAGGAGCCATATGATTATGCCTTTCACCTTCTATTGCATTCAACATTGTAAATCAGATAACTACAAAGGATCTCATGGATAAACTTGGAAAGTTGTATGAGAAACCCTCCGCTTCAAATAAAAAAAATTTAATGAAAAGATTATTTAATATGAAAATGTCTAAGAATGGTTCTATTTCTAATCATTTAAATGATTTTAATATAGTTTTAATTATGCTCACTTCAGTTGGAATTAAGTTTGATGATGAAGTTAGAGCTTTGTTAATTTTATGTTCTTTGCTAGATAGTTGGGATAGTTTGGTTATGGTTGTGAATAATGTAGTCACTGTCAAGGAAAGCTTGAATTTTGAGGATGTTGTAGGTGTAATTCTTAGCGAGGAGATGTGAAGGAAAAGCATTGGTGAATTATCTTTAAGTAAGGTTTTGTCTATTGATACTAGAGGGAGGCAAAAGGATAAGAGCAAAGGCAACCATGGAAAGTCAAAATGTAGATCTAAATCCAAGATGATATGCTAGAATTGTGGGAAGAGTGGATAATCAAAGAAGGATTATTGGTCACTTCGAGATAAGAAGGGAAAAAAGGAGGAAACAAATGAGGTAAATGTGACATCAATCAAAGCAAGTTAGAATGCCTTAATTCTTTCTTTGGATACTTTTACTGAGTCTTGGGTATTAGATTTAGGGGCTTCTTTCCATGCCACCCCACATAGGCATTATTTTTCTGATTATGTTCAAGAGAATCTAGGACATGTATATCTCTATGATGATAAACCATGTGAGATAGTAGGGAAAGGTTCTATTCAGGTGAAAATATAGAATGGGAACACATGGCTACTTAAGGATGTTAGACATGTGTCTATGTTGAGATAAAATTTAGTTTTAGTGGGGAAATTGGGCAATGAACGATGTTTAGTTATGTTTACTATAGATTCTTGGAAAGTAACCAAAGGATATCTTATGATTTATAGAGGTAAGAAAGTACTTTATATTTGACTAGAAGTGTTGATTCTTATGATTTAGTTGTTTCTAATGGAGATGAAACTATGTGGCACTACATGCTCGATCATATGAGCCATAAGGGTATGGAGATCTTAAAAGATAAGTTGCTTATATTGAAAGATCTAAATCTAGACTTCTATGAGAATTGTGTGTATGAGAAATAAAATTAGGTTAAGTTCCTCAAAATTAGACCCTCAAAGAAAGAGCACAAGTTAGATTTGGTACATTCAGATGTATGGGGACCAGCTCAAGTATCTTCTATTGGTGGTTCCAATTATTATGTCACTTTTATTAATGGTGAAACTAGGAAAGTTTAGGTTTATTGTATTAAAAATAAATCTAATGTATTTAACACTTTTAAGAAGTGGAAAGCCTTGGTTGAGAATGAAACAGGTCTCAAGTTGAAATGTCTCAGATCAGATAATGGAGGTGAGTATTGTAGTAATGATTTCTTTAATTATTGTTGTAAAAATTTAATTTGTAGGTAAAGGATATTTTCAAGAAGTCCACAATATAATGGGGTGCCTAAAAGGATTAACAAAACACTAATAGAATGTGTTAGGAGCATGAGGTTACATGTAGGGTTGCCTTTATAGTTTTGGTCAGAAGCAGTTAGCATAGTAGTTTATCTAGTTAATAGAGGACCTTTTATGCCTTTGGATGGAGGCATTCCTGAACAAGCCTGCTCTAGTAAGAATTTTGATTATTCTTTTCTTAGAGTCTTTAGATGTGAGGCTTTTGAACTCATCAAGAAAGAGGATAGGACCAAGTTAGAGGCTAAATCAGAGAAATGCACATTTGTTGGTTATGGTGAGGATGACTTTGGTTTTCATTTATGGAGCATTAAAGATAAAAAATATTTAGGTCCAGAGATGTAGCCTTTAGTGAAAAATTCATGCATAAGGATTAGTTATAGGAATAGGAATAGGAACAAAAAGAGTACATAGTATTGGATGACATTACAGATGGAAAAATATCTAATGAATCAGTTAAATAATCTTCTACACAAAGACCCAAAAATTCTATGGTAAGAAGATCTTCTAGGGTAAGAAATGCACCTAAACATTTTTCTCCTTCTTTGAATTATTTTTTACTCACTGAAAATTGAGAACCAAAGTGTTATGAAGAAGTAATGTAGGTAGATGTTAGGATGAAATGGGAACAAGCCATGGATGGGGATCATAGATATATCATGGAGAACCAAACATGGGATTTGGTAAGGCTACCCACTGGCTAGAGTGCATTGCCAAATAGGTGGATCCTCAGAATAAAAGAAGAGGATCAAGGGAGAAAAAGGTATAAGTCTAGGATGGTGGACAAGGGGTTTGCACAAGAATAAGGTATTGATTTTGATGGAATTTTATCTCTTGTTATAAAAATGACTTCTATTAAGACTATTTTTGGTTTAGTTGCAGTTGAGGATTTGCACTTAGAACAATTAGACGTTAAAATTGCTTTTCTTCATGGTGATTTGGATGAAGAGTTGTATATGAAGTAGCCACATGGATATGAGGTCAAAGGGAAGGAGAACTATGTGTGTTGATTAAAGAAGAGCTTGTATAGCTTAAAACAAGCTCCATGACAATGGTATAAGAAATTTGATTGTCTGATGTTGGAACAAAAATATCAAAGGTGTAATTCTGTCCATTGCATGTACATCAAACATTTTGATGATGATTCCTTTATTATTTTATGCTTGTATGTGGATGACATGTTACTTGTAGGAAAGAACATAAAACATATTCATATGCTCAAGAAATGGCTTAGTGACTCCTTTTCTATGAAGGATTTGGGTGTTGCAAAGCAAATCCTTGGTATGAGGATTACTCATGATAGGAAGGAGAAGAAGCTGATTTTATCACAATCAGAGTATTTGAAGAAAGTATTGGAAAGGTTTAGCATGTTGGATGCTAGATTTGTTGGTACTCCTTTAGAAGGCCACTTTAGATTATCAAAAGAGTAGTGTCTTATGATGGAGGTTGAAAATCTAAATATTTCCAAGGTACTTTACTCATCGATAGTTGGTAACTTGATGTATGCCATGGTTTGTACTAGGCCATTTATTGCCCAATCAATGAGAGTTGCGAGTAAGTATATGAGTGATCTTGGTTATGAGCATTAGTAAGTAGTGAAATGGATTTTTTAGTATTTGAGATGAACCATTGATGTTGCATTATGTTATGGTGGATCAGATACCAGTTTGCATGGTTATGTGGACTCAGATATAGTAGGGGATATTGATAGTAGAAGAAATATGATAGGTTATATATTTACTATTGGAGATACATCAATTAGTTGGATTTCTAGCATATAGAAGGTTGTGGCTTTGTCAACCATAGAGGAAGAGTATGTTGTTACCATGGAAGCTATCAAGGAGATGATTTGGTTATATGAGTTGTTTCAAGAGTTGGGGCATGAGTAGGAAGTTGGGAGACTACATAGTGATAGTCAAAGTGTTATTCATTTGGCAAAGAACTCTGCTTTCCAATCAAGAATGAAACACATTTAGTTATGTTATCACTTCATTAGGAAAACTTTGGAGGAGAACTTAGTAAAGTTAGAGAAGATTCATACTAGCTTGAATCTTGTGGATATGATGACCAAGGTGGTCACATTAAACAAGTTGAGACTATGTTCAAATTTGGTTGGTCTTAGTGATCATGGAGCAGTGATAAATTCTATTCAGGAAAAAAGGTCTCCAAGTGGGAGATTGTTGAGTGTGGATCCCTTTGGGGCTATCACATGACCATGATGGTATATTTTGGAGGCTTAGAGAGCTCTACAGATGTGGGGAGCACTTTTTTCATTTACTCCTCATGTGGGTGAATATTATTAAATGCATATTTAATTATTTTCATGTGGACTTCCATATTTATTGGAAGTGGGTTTGATTTCCTCATTTTCTATGAATTAATTGTTTATTAAATAATTTACATATGAGTAGAATTATTAAATGATCTATTTAATAATTTCTATGATGCATTATAGGATAATATTATTAAATGTTCTATTTAATAATTTCCATGATGTATTATGCAAGTGGGGTGGGCTTTCTCGTTACTTAGAGTTGGTTATTATCTCTTTACATTAGAATTTGTGCCATTTGGTGGAGAATGGCATGTTAATTTTTGGTGGGGATTTTTGATAAGCATGGCTAGGTGGGAATGGCATGCTTCCTAGGTGGATAAGTTCTCCTTAGATGAGGATGGTGAGTTTCTCCTTTGGGGATGGATTTCCACATCATTTGTTATTTATATAGGGTGTGGAGTAAAATTTTAAAGGCTGTTGATGATTTTTATTTATAGATGTGGATTTTGAGAGACAAAGTCAAAGTGCAAGTGTTCATTTACAGGGTGTGCTATAACATCTTGTTAGATATAGTATTGTGTAGCTGAAGGTGAAAGTGCAACTTTTTGTATAGCATTTTCTATAGGAGATTATTTTATCTCTATGAAAGTTCATTGTAATCTTGTTTTATATTTATATTTAATTGAAGACTTTATCAGTGTATGTATCCCACATTAAGTGAACCATGGTATATCTCTGTTATAGTTTTATTGATAGTTTTATTCTCTCCATTTATGATTTCATTTAAACTGTGATTCAAAGAATTGTTTCTGCATAATTAAAATTAATTTTCATACATTTAAAATCTAGTTTTGTGATTTTATGGTGGATTAAATATGGTTTATATTCACTTAATTCCTAACACTTCATGCCAACAAACGCTAAGGCATCATCTAAAATTATTGTTGCTAGGACACCAAACCTAGTCACAATGCTATCATAGAAGTCTAATACTACTATTTCATTGGCTTCTTTCAAGGCAAATGTTTTCACTCACCTAGTGAAGTAGTCAATATCAGTTATTACCCATTGTGTCCTACACTATAAGGTGGATTGATTATTTCTATGAAGTCTAAACCCCATTACATGAAGGTTTGTTCCACCTAAATTGGGCTGAGAAGAAAGGCTGTCAATTTTTGTTTTCCTGCACATAGGGAACATTGTTGACATTTTTTAACCCATGCATAAGCATCTTTGAAAATTTTGGGCCAATAATAACCATCTCTAATCACTTTTTCTAATGTTTTCCTTGGATAAAAATGGCCTATCAATCAGACTTACACCCTTGTGAAGGTAGTTTCAGGCCTTCACAGTCTACTGAAACATGGAAACAATCCTAGGATATGGGTGGCCTAATCATTAGATTAAATCTATAGATTCTAAGGGCTAGCTCCCTTTGGTGTATCAATTAGGATCACTACTCTACAATACAAACTACTAAGAAAAGAGGAAAAGAGAAACTTAAAAGTAAATCCTATCTATTGATGGTTATACACCTAAATTTTGGTACATCCACTCAATTTGAGCTCCTAAAAACATTGATTAGACAAGAAAAATATTGAAATTTTAATTCCAATTGACTCATATGCATTAGTATTTCATGAAAATATTCTATCTGGTGATCAAAGCTTGAGGGAAATTAGGGAATAGGCCTAATTCAAGGCACTAACTAGCCACTGACATCTAATATAACTTCAGGCAAAAGACATCAAACACAGAACATGACCTACATAATCTAATCAACCAGTAAATAGGTAAGAATCAAGACTTGATAAGGAAGAAAAATCTATCACATATGCAAATCACTTACATAAATACACTATACCAACATTCTAGAATTTAAAATAGTCCTATTTATTTGAAAAAGGTTACTAAACTAAAATTTTGGTAGAGTTTGATCTTACCAAAAGAGGGATTGATATATAAAATGGTTGGAAAAACCAACTTATATATAAAAAGCATACACAAGCCAAATATTGGCATTGAAAATAGAAGATGAGATCAACTCCCACATCTCACAAGTCCAAATTTGGCTATCAAAAAAAAACTAAGCCTTCAAATAATATCTTTTTGTCTTATGCCTTGCATGAAAATCTCTTTGGCATTGAAAATGATGAAGAGCCCATGCATTAATCATTATTAAAATCTTGAAAATTCATCAAACATGCATGGATCTTCAAGGTTGTCATAGAAGTCTGGATGGTGGGCCCAAGTTTGAAAAGTCAAACCATCTTGTATGGAAAGCCACACTACAATATTCAAAGGAATATGCATGTTGATTGAACTTGAAGTTGAGTTGGATCATTAAATACATGAGATGACTAGAAGATAAGCATAAATTTAACAAATAGTCAATTGAAGCTTTGACCAATCAACTATAGATAGCCTTTACTTGCATGAAAAAGGACCTTGATGAGTGAGATGTGCATGGAAACTCTAAGAGAACAACAAATACATGGTGTAGAAAATCAAATTGAACTCCTTGTTAGCTTATTCCAAAGCTAAATTCTTTGAGCCCTTCATGTATTTGAGTCTCTCTTGGATGCATGTAATCAATCTTGGTTAACTTTTCATGCATGCATGTATTTATTCAGTCTTACTTGTCTCTATTTATTTCTTTCAAAAAAAATTCCTCTTCATTTATTTTCTTCAGGATTTCCTCCCAAACCCTTGTCTTTGTTCACTTTCCCAAAATTATTTATTCAAATAATTTACTTGGTCCATTTCTCATGCATAATTTTTTTGCATCTTATCTACATGTTTATTTCCTTTAGACAAAAATTTCAAAGGAATTATTTTAGAGTATTTCTTTTGTTCATTTCCATGGACTTTCTTTCTTTTGCCTTAAACAATTCCCTAGGACAAAAAGTCCGAGGCAAATTATGTCTTCAAAACTTTTTTAATGGATAATTCCTTCAGACAAAAAGTCCAAAGGAATTCATTTCCTCAAAACAATTTAAACTGCCCTTTGGATTTCTTGATATGGTCCTTTTTCGACAAGAAAGTGTCCCTTGAAAAAAATTGCAAATGTCTTTGAAAAAGTTGAAAGTGCCTTCAGGATTTTTGAAATGACCATTTTGCCAAAAGGTGCCCTTCAAAATTTTGAAAAGTGCCTTGTTTGCCAAAAATAACCCTTTGGCAAATTTGAAATAGACCATTGGAAAATTTGAAATGGTCCTTGCCTCTTGTAAAATGACCTTTTTGAAAAAAATTAAATTAACCCTATTCCTTTGAAAATTTTGAAAAGACCCCTCGACAAAGTTGTAAGTGTCCCTTCAGCAATTTTGAAATGGTCTTTCATCTGAGAAAAGACCCTTTGGATTTTTTAATTTCCCTTTCATAATTTTTGGAATGGACCTTTTGGAATAATTGAAATGGTTCTTCAAAAAAGCTACAATGCCCTTCAGGAAAATTACAAAGGTCTTCAGAACTTTGAAATTAACTTTTTCAAAGGAAAAGAACACTTTGGCAAAAGTGAAATGGACCTTTTGAATAGAAATATGCCCTTAAAACTTTGTGAAATACCATTCAAACTTTTATAAAAGGTCTTTTTCAAAAAAATTGAACCCTTCAACCCTTCAAAAAAATTGAAATGGTCCTCAAATTTTTTGAAAATGACCTTCGAGCTTTTGTTAATCACCTTTCAAAAAAGTTGTCTTGCCTTTTGGAAAACTTGAAATAGACCTTAGAAAAAAATTTAAGTCCCTTCCTTTGGATTTTTGGTTTGACACCTTCAGACAATTTGTCCAAAGGAATTCTTGTCTTCGGATTTATTGAAAAGGACTTTCTTGAAATAATTGTTTCTTTTAGACGTATTATAGATGACCCTCTAGAACCTTTTAAAGATGGACCTTTTCAAAAGGAAAATAACCCCTTGAAATTTATGAAAATACCCCTTTTGGACCCAAAGAAGCCTTCATAATGCTTTTCTCAAAAAATCCTCTAAAAACCAAAGTGAATGTCTTAAAAAGACCTATTAATCATGGATTATTTCAAGGAATTTCTAGGACCAATAACTGACTCACAAGGCAAATTGGGATGATTGCAAAGTTTCAAATAATTAGGGTGGCAATTGACCTCTAGGGTCAAAATTGTCAACATGGCCTCCAGCAAGCCCATCATGAAATTGCTCTGAGATCCTTGATACTTGATCATCATTTATGCATCTAAGGAACACTCCATTGAGGTCCTTTCTAAATAAAATACCTTGGGGGCATTCACCTATCACCAAAAAATGTTTTATATCTTGGATCCAGTTGTTATGAAGTGGAGGTGTACCTATTTATGATTTATCTTGTGTCACCAAAATAGCTTCTTTGTCTCCTTAAATATCATCAACCATATATTCACATAAGTTTTTGCCTCTTACCAGCTTAGTGACATTTATCTCCACATCATACTCCATAACTTTGGTAATCCATCCAACTCTCTTCTCATTCAAGTCTTAATTGAGAAGGAAGTCTTTCACCCCAAAATGAGACACCATAAGATAAATCTTTCTATTGGATTGAATTGATCTAAACTTTTTAAGGCTTCTCAAAGCTAAAAGAACTTGCTTTTCTAAAAAAGTGTATATTATGTCATATCCCTCAAGTCTTAAACTAAAAAAATCAAGTGGTTTCTCTAGTCCTTCACCATTCTTCTAAATCAGCATAGCTGATATATTGTTAATATTGGCAAATGTGTATAATATGAAATCCTTTGAGAAGTCAGGATTCATGAGTGAGGGTGCTTGGTAAATGGATTAATTTATGGCCTCAAATGTTGCTTTACCTTCATTTGACCAAGTGAACAATTAGTTCTTCTTTAGCATGGTAGTGGTAGGCTTGACCAAGTTTGCAAAACTGGGTATAAACCTTCTCACAAAGTTTATTTTTATAAAGAGTCTCTGGATTCCTTTCTTGTGCTTGGATAAAACCAAGGCCAAGATGGCATGTATTATATCAGGGTCAATGAATAACCCCTACTTTGAGACAATCTGACCCAAAAATTTTCCTTCATAAACAATAAACACATTTCTTGAGATTCAAATAAATCCCATACTCTCTGCACCTCTCAAAGATCAACCTTATCTAATTTAAGTGTTCACTATATTACTTGGAGAAAAATATGATATCATCCAAGTAGACCATTACCATCTGATCCATCAATCCTTGGAACGTCATGTCCATTATTCTTTGAAAGGTTTCCCTTGTTGAAAGGTTTCCCTTGTATTCAATAAGCCAAAATGCATATTCTAATAAGCATATGTTCCCCACTTTGTGGTGAAGGTTGTCTTATATTGATCTTCTTCTCTTACCAGCACCTAGTTGTAACTTGAATACCCATCCAAGAGGGAGAAGCATTCTGAACCTATGACTATCTTAAGGAATTGATCCATGGATGGTAAAGAGTAGTGATATTTCAAGGAGACTTTATGTATATCCCTAAAGTCCACACATAATCTGATCTACCCATTTTTATTCCTCACAGGTACTAAGTTGGCTACCCATGAGGAGTGCTTTATGGGGAAGATGATCTTAGATTTAATCAATCTGGTCAACTCCTTCCTCATAAGGTCTCAAATTTTGGGTTTGGTAGGCCTTTGTTTCTTCTTAACATGATTGGCATTAACCTCTAATTCTATAGTGTGTTGGGATAGCTTGGGATCAAATCCTCTTAGGTCACTATATTCCCAAGAAAATATATCTACATATTATCTACAAAGCTCAATAAAACTGTGTTTTTCATCCTTAGTGCTTACCTTTCCAAGCTTGAGGATCTTGTATTTAAGGATAAGAACTCCTTCATAGTTTTCTTCATTGGTTGGCATCACTTCCTTGTCTCTCCTCATATGGTATCCTTCATGGAAAAGACCTTTCAAGGTAACCAACCCCTTAAGAATCTTATTATACATTCATTAAGCAATTTAATCCTCATACTAATGTTGAAACTTTTCTTGTTTTAAAGAGGAAAACTCTGCTTTTTACTGCAATAAATAAGCAATTTACTTATTACTATCAAAGACCTGCCAATGAGCCTCATTGTCTAGCACTGATGGTCTTACTACCACCTTAACATATGACTAAACTTTAGGCTTTTTCAATTCATTTAGGAGGTAAAATTGAGCCCCCACATCTGCCAACCTATCATCATGTTGATTCTATTTCCTTAGCACTACTTGGATATCATCAAAGGATTCCTTGTGATACTCTAGCCTTTCACCTGATTCACTATTAGTTCACTATCTTTATATGCTTATAGCTACTTGATTCCTCTCTTAATAGCCTATTGAAGACCATGGATAAGTCCCTTATACTCTATTTTATTGCAAGAACAACTGAATTGGAACCTATAAGATGAGAATTACTTATCATTAGAGGGAAATACCAACATTTTACTTGCATCTACCCCATGTTTACTCCCTGAGCCATCAAATAATAATTTTCATAAGCCACTAAAGTCTTATTGAGGCCTAATGAGGGATGGCATAGACTCAATTTCCTCATGCAAGTGATAGATGCCCATGTCTCTTTCTTCAACACCTTTCAAGGGGTCAACCAACTGATTATCATTCCATAACTCATCCAAGAACATATCTAGTATCTCCTCAGAATGAGTGTCTATATCTTGGACAACTATGAATTCATCCTCATCAAGGATGGTGCAATTGATAATTATATTATTTGGCCCATAAGGTTCAATGTGGAATTGTGCACTAGGCTCAGCCTTGATGGATACCTTGGTCCTATGCCTTTTTTTTAAATCCATGTATGACCAATCTACTACTAGATAACCTCTAATATTTGTTGTGAATTATCTAGATAAGTCTAGTGCAAAATGAGGAGGTACATCTAGAATCAATACATATTGAGCCATTGAAATACTAGGACAAGCATGCAAGTTCAAGTTGAGATCTCTAATGATACCAGATGGTTTGATGAAATATCCATCAATTTCCAACACTCCCTTGGATTAGGGCTCATATTTTAGACCAAATTAATCATCTATGGACTTTGGCATTATTGAGGTGCTAGCCCCACTATCTACCATGCAATTATGTACCAAGGAGTCACTAATGATCATATAAATATATAAGGGATGAGTCTTGATCACCTTATTTGATTATATTTCATTAGGTCCTTTGGTTGCATTGGTGAGAACCACATTCTCTTTGCTTGGTGGCTTTTTAGAAACATTGATCTTTGATAATCCTTCTTCAAGGATATCCATTTGTCCAGGGTTAAACATGTCCCACATTGGTACACTCACATTAGACTTTTTAATTTATTCAAAGATGTTGATGGGTAAACCACCAACATTTGGTTATGCTTTGGGGGCCAGAACTGTACTTTGAACTTGTGAGTTTTGGGGTACAAAAGTAGTCCCTTGATTCTAATTTTTTGGAGCTAGTAGAACCTTTACAATAGAAACAGGTTCCTTTGGATTTGGTAATAAAAGAGTAATAGTAGGAAGCTCTTTGACTGCTTCCTGGTTACCATCTATATTCCCTCTTTTGAATCTTGTATTAGCAGCCACTAGGATATATGCTTGGCTATAACTAGCCTTCTTATAGGATGCATAGCATTTTTGCTCATAATTAACTATAGCAGCATCTTCTTGATCTAGTCTTTATCATGACATTGACCCTATTAAAGATATTCTAGTTTTTTCATTATGGGTACCTCTATGTTTTGATCCATATAGGCCTGATTTTACCCATAATTAGTAGCCTATTGCCATTGATCATTAAAATCTTGATTGATGTCAATGTTTGGGATAATGGATTGACCAAAACACTGATTTCAAGGCATAGTAAATTTAGCTTTTTGAGTAAATTTTTTTTGATTAGGGACCAAAGCAGTAGAGATGCTTGTAGCATTTGGGTTATAATGATTTTTCCTAACATAATTAGGCTATCGTTATCTTTGAACTTGGCTTTGACCCTAAACTTTGAAACTTCCTTTGTATGGTGGTCTATTTGCCAAATAAGCCTACTATTAAGGTTGATATGGGGCTTGATAAGGCCTATTTAATTGGGATTTTTGCCTCTTCATATTCACCAATTCATTCCCCAAGGGTTGAAACATGATCTTAAGTTCTTGAAAGTTTTTGTGTTCTTGGGAATCACTAGATTCGATAGTGGAAGCCTTTTCTTGCTTTAGTGTAGGTATAGATGAAATTCTTGTCATAGGATGAATGAAAACAATGGGAGGAATATAAATAGGATATGTCTAGATTTTAGGTAACAAAGACATTGGTGGTCTAGGAGTAAGCTTGTCAACCTAAACTAGATAATTTTTGGAACTGATTGCCAACTCATAAGTATTTGGTAATGTGTTTCCTCCCATGGACTAAATCATTACTTTAATATCATTGTTAAAATCCTTTAGGTAGTAAAAGAAAGCAAAGTTAGGAGTAAGACTAACAGAGATTTGGATTCTATCCCATGTCTTTATAAATCTTGTGTTGAATTTTTGCATGACTTCATGAGGAGCCCTTTTGATTGAGGTTAGCAGCTTTACAAGTGACAAATGGTCACTTTTGTCTTCAAATATTTTACACAATGTAACTCTTAACTAGTCCCATGATTTGATGTAATTAGTAGCAAGAGTTCTATACCAATCTAGGGCTTTTCCCTTAAAAGAGATGGTTAAAAACCTAATAGCCACATTTTCCTCATTGACATTATGATTACTGTAAAAAAATTCTACATCCATGAGGTGTTCAAAAGGAGTTGTATATTGTTCTCCTATGAAATAGGGGACATTTTAAATTTTTGATACTAGAATAGGATCATATTGTTAGAGTTCTAAAGGACTTTGACCATTGAAAGCCATAAAAGGGAAAGATTTGGAGGCTACCATAGATATGAAAGGATTCAACAAAGATATTCTTGTAGAGGTAGGTTTAGAAATTGGTCTAGGAATAATGTTCCCTTTATATGGGTGTGTATTATCAAATCCTAACCTTTTGACTAAAATTAAAGGAAATTCAACAAATTCAAAAGGAATACCTATAGAACTTGATCTTTTAGTCACCTTTGGCATGAGATGATAGGTAATCATCTACTTAAGAGATTGATTTGGAGTCACTAGGTACTAGAAATTAGGCAATTGGGCTGCTTATACCAGATGATGAAAACTTGGAGTCACCATTGATGTTTGTACACATGCCTCCAAAGGCTAAAAAAAATGAAGAGAACACCAAAACTCTTCACTTAATGCATAATAAAAGTGGTCCCATTGGGCATCCTAAAAACTATTATGATGTGTAATTTCACCCTTTTAGAGGATTTCTTCAAGCTCCCCCACTCTCAGTCATAATATTGGGACAACCTCCAGTTGTGGGTATCCTATGGTGAGGTTGAACCTCTAGAGAAGGAAAGCTTCCCTTTGATGGATCACCTAAACTAATTTTATTGCTATGGAAATAGTTAGAAAGGGGGAAATAAGGGTCCTAAAAAACCTAACAAGGTGATGCACCAAAGTTAAATGAGAACTCGCACAAGCATAAAATGTACAAGGAAGAAGCGTAAGATAGTACTAGCTCACACAATCTCAAAATCTATCTAATTGCATAAGTATTTCATACACTATGTTTAGGAAGCAATGAATGAAGCCAAGATTAATTTTAAGACTCACATGAAGCTTACATTAATGGTGGAAAGAACACAAATGCAGACCTATAATCAACTAGAAAAAACACCCTAAAATAGGTAAGAAAGAAGGATGATGGGCATGGAAGATTCTCCTTCACAATGCCATCATACACAAGCTTACTAAACATAGTTCAAGAGTAAGAGATAGGTAAATAAAGTCTTTATTAGCTTCAAGAGGTTTTTCATACAAGTTTTGATAAGGTCTAGCCTTATCAAATGAGAGTTTCCTTGATTCTCAAAAATCTCTAACTAATGTCTAAAAATTGAAAACCCTTTAAAAATGTGAAATAATGGGAGATATAGGGGAGAGGGGAAGAGAGAGAGGGGAAGCACACAATCAGAGATCCATAAATGAGTTTCCAATATCCTTTAATGAATGCTCAACCACATTTTATCCAATAAAGACTAATCCATCATAGACAAAATTAACTTTCATTTGTCCCAATAGCCCCCAAATCTTGTCATTAACTGAGAAATATACTAAAAGACAAGAGTTTATTAAAGATGATGAGTCATGATCTCGTTGTGAAGAAAATCTTCCAAACACTTAAAATCTATTAAATATTCTAATTGTAATTTCCAATCCCCAAGTCCTTCTCTTGATATTGTATGTCATCTTCCATTTGACTTACTTATGAGGAAAAAATCCTCATATCTTTTGATCTAACAGGGCCATGACTATATATGTCTTGAGTTGCTATAGGTACCTTCTTGTCGATAAAATGACTATTTTAGAAGATAAGACACTTCTTCATTAATCATATACCTTCCCCCCATTTCAATATTTGAGCATAGGTCTATTATATATTGAAAACCAATCTATTTATTGGTTTTCCTATAGTTATCATGTCAATGGAAAAATTACAGGAATATCGATCTCATTCTTGATCTCTATTAGGTTTATATAAACCTACTATGCCTCTTAACCTTGTTAAAATTAAGAACTCATTATATGTACAAATTCATATTTAAAGAATAGTGAACACAGTTGTAGAACAATACCCTCAGAAAATAGACTTATATGTTCTAAATCTTCAACCAAAGGTTATATCTAAGATTTGATGGTGTCATAAATTTATTTTTGACAACCCCTAACTATGTGACTATGTCTTTATAACTAAATTCTAATGGCATCACACGCCCTTTAAAATACTTGCCCTAGTTTGACTTAGGTTGCATTTGTTATCCATTTAAAGTTTCCTAGATTTAAATTTTAATATCAACCATTGATCTTGATCTGGGATTCCCAAATTATGCCATTTTTAGCTTTTCATTCATTATGTGGGCCTTATAGTCAGTTTTTTCTAGTTTTTGCACTTGCACCATGTGGTATCCTTGCTTTTGACCTAAGCTTGTTGACCTTTGACTTACATGCACTATCAATCTTATTTTGCATGGTTTGAATGCATACTATTGATTTACCTAGAATTTACTATGGTCATGACACTTGATAGCTCCTCATTCATTTTCAAGATCCATTGATTTGTTGACCTCTCACTCACCATCAATCTGCATATTTACAATTGAATGTGCTCCATTGATTTGCTTGGGCCCATTGAATTCTTTGATCATCATGCACCATTAGATATTCATTCGAGCATCTAAGATCTCACCACTTGTCATCCCTACATTCATCCTTAGGAACATTTGAATCCAAATGGATACTTATTATAGCCTTAACTTGATGTCCCCATGCATGTCCCACTCTACTTGTTCAACTTTGAATGTTTATCTCTTGAGATAGAAAGCTCATCAAGATACAAAATTTACAAAGGATGCTTATGAAACTAACAACATCATGTCCATGCATTCCTTTGGCTTTGGTTGAACTCCCAAGTATATTTTTCAAATGTGTAACCAGTCTAATCTATTCATATCTATGTGACATGATGAGATGGTCTGACTCTTCTAAACTTATGCTTGAACTGTTATTCAAAATTTCAAGGCTTGAATGAGTCTCTGAGACCTGTGAAACCTAATTTATGCCCATGAAGGCTATTATCACCATGAAAACCTATTGATCCCTTTCACCTTGCAATTTTAGACCTATTTTCAAGCCATTTGATCATTTACTCCATCAAGAAGTTTGCTCAACTTCTCTATTTAGGTATAAGCTTTGTATGTGGGCCAAAATTGGCTAATAGTGCCAAAATAAAACAAGAATAGATTTAAGGTAAAATACAATGCATGATAACTAAAAAATTTATTTTGATTAGTCAAGCAAGGTGCCATGTTAGTCGATGACCCCTGAAAGAAGCAATATTTTTTTGAAAGTTTGAGGAATTCATTTATTTTCTTCTCAATGACAGGTAGGTCATGTAATTTATAACAAGTATAATAAAAATTATTTTACTTTCCCCCCAGCCATACAATCATATGACCTATGCAAAAGGTCATATTTGATAATTTTTTGGTTTTTTTTGTTGCACCATACTAGCCATACTACTGGGTAATTGCACGGAGTTAAGGATAATTTTATGGGCATTTAAAGTAATTCAATCATGTTATTTAATAATGTGATTGCATTATTTAATAAATGTGATCATGTTATTTAAACTATGGCTTGGTAATTATTAAGACATAATGCAGTTACATTATTATATAATGCAATCACATTATTTTAAATAATAATGTGGGTGAATTATTAATGCCATCATGTTATTATTATTATTTTCAATAACATGATCATATTACCTATGTCATAAAAAAAAACCAAAACTCAAATGCAAATTCATCATCTTGCATTCAAGTTTCCTTGCTCTCCTCTAGCTTCCACGATCATGTTTTGTGTGATATAGATGAAAGAGTGATAGAAAATCACCAAATTCATCCAAGAAAGCTATTAATTGATGATGCCACCATGTAGAAGAGGTAAGTGATAAAAATCTACACTTGTTAACCCTATTTTTTTAATTATTTTCATTATTTAAACCTATTTTTTAGTTCTAATTTGTTTGTTTTGAACATCCCATCCTATTAACCCTCCATATAACCTTCTTGTTCCTCCTCCTCCTAACCTTCTACCTAACCCTCCATAAAACCCTCTTGTTCCTCCTCCTATCCCTCCACCTAACCATCCTACAATTCCACAAAACCGCCCTAGAAGTCAAGAGATTATAATTGACAACATTATGGGAAATAAAATTGAAATTAAAGAATTAATTAGGAGAATGAGGGATCCCACTTCCACCAATCCCCACTGCGCCTAGTTAGCCAATTCCCTAGAGACCTTATTAGGTCAAATTGACTCTTTAAGTAGTCAAATTGATAGATAGACTTCATACAAGGATAGTTTTAGGGATTATTATGTTGATAAATCATCAACAATTCAAGTCAAGAATAAAGAAATATCAAAATCCTTCATTTGTGCCCTATTCATTGACCCAGCCACCAATACCCCATTTCTTGTAACTACTAAACATTTTTCAATCCATAGCTACATACATAACTTAATCACAGGTAATTTTTTGGATCGGTGGTGGATAGTGTTTGACTATCCACCATGTAATAATCATGAGATCCCATTGTAATCTTTGAGGAAACTCTACTATGATTTTTCATCAATGATATTTTGAACTATTTTAATTTTAGTGAGTTTTAGAGCTAAGGAAAAGGCTTTGCACAAGATTGACCAAGTGCACATCATGTACCTAAGCAAATTAAATAGATCCATATCCAAAAGACACTTGAGCCTAAGATCCTCTTTATAATTTAGTAGGTCATGGATATTGACACTCTACATGCTCTTAGTTCACTCACTGATACACTCGTTCAGTATAAGAGTGGGCTCTCATAGATTGATGATATAGATATTCCACCTAGTGTGCATTCTTGACCCCACCCTTATAGTTCTTGTATAAATATGTGCACTGAACCTTATGATGATAATGGTGGTGGTGATTTAGAGGGCCTATATAATATTCTTATGAGTGATGAGTTTTTAGCATGCACATTTGGTGTGTAGACATCAGCCACTACATAGATGCAAGTATATTTTATATAAATGTCATGTTATAATTAAATTATTTTTGAAAATTTAATTTAGCTTATAATTAAATTACATAGAAATTGAATAATATATATGTCATTTTTTATGCCACAAGAGGTGATGGTGCCTTTATCATTATAGTTGAAATTTAAAATATTTGACTTATCATGGATGTTGTTTACATATTCGAATCTAGCTACTAACCCATTCAGTACTACATTTGTCTTTATTAGGACAACATTATTTACTTATACATAGGTAAAATTTCAAGTTGATCTTATGCTTTATGTACATTTAGTCTATGTATATTTTCCTTGTAAGTTTAAGTTAAATTAATTTATCAAGTATCTTGATGTAAAGGTTCTAACAAGCTTCCCTGATATGGATGGAAACACACACTTACCTCTACCAAATACTCAACTCTGATCTTTTCTTTTCCTTATTTCTATTTTGTCTTCATCCTTTTTATCTCTTTAATCACTTTGTATTTACTAGGTCTTTCTTATTCACTCTTACCTACTCAATGTCTCTTAAGCCTCATTGTAATCACTTAATCCTCCTTCTCTGCTTGAATTCATTTTACTAATCAATAAGGTCTCTGCAATATTTACTTTTAACATCAACCTCCTTAGTTCATACTTTATTTTCATGTTCTCTCTCTTTATCCTGGTTCTATTATTTACAATCTTCTTCTGTTTTTTCATAGGTCTACATGTTACTTTGAATTTTTCCTTCCACAATACTTATAAGAGGATATACCTACTCAGTTACATCTCATTTCATGCATCCAACCATTCCACACAACCCCCATGATTCAATTATTCAATTAACTCTTCTTTCCTCTTTGACACCTTCCTTCTACTAGCCTCTTTTAACCCAAACCTCCTTGTTCTAAGTAAACTACAAAGCTCCTAACCAAAACAACCCCATATTAATATACCCATTTACATCACATAGCTCATGTAGGGACTTTAGATAACACCTAACTCAACACCCCTCAAGACTAATTAGGTCTCCTAGGCCTAATTAAAGGCTATTGACTGGGAAACCATACCATACAAACTCAAATCAACTTTAAACCTTCAAAATCCTCTTCATATTATATAAATACACTTGGCCACAAATTTTGAAGATGGGTTGATCATCTTGGGGGTACCGTGAACCTTTAGAAGTTGTTATGAAGTATTACAAACCATTAAAGAGGAACCACAATAGTTGTAAGCTATGAGAATGGGTTCAATAGTATTTATATAACTGCTTTTGGAAAATCTCATAAAGATCCCATGAATAATATCATTTAATATTAGATAAGGGTAGTTAACATGCCATGAGGATACTTATAAAATGAAGAACACATATCTAGGGGTCCTTCTAGGTAACACTATCTAAATTAACTCAGGCCCCAACATTAAATTGACTTATTTAAATAAAGTTAATGAAATAGTTATTTAAATAAATTTATATTTTATTAAGTGACTTCACTTAAGACATAGTGTTAATAGGACTTAAATCTTGATTCATTTTATTACAAGATCTTATACATGTTTATAATATTTGATGACCAATTTAAGAGGTGTGGTTTATAGGAAGAGGCAGAGTTATGGAAAGGGGGACTACAAATTTTAGTGTCAACCTTACCTTATCATGTTTAAGACACAAACTTATAATACACATGATAATTCAATTATAATATCTCATTACACCTTTTTATTTGGACACAACAAAGTCTATATTTCAATTTTAATGCCTCATTACACATCTTACTTTGGTTATGACAAAGGTATAAAGGGTGGACAACCTCTCTACTCAACATTCCTTATGTCAAAAAACATTGCATTGGGCCTCAACAGCTTGTAGCCTCATTGACAAGTTTGGGGTGAGAGCCACCATTTGTGTTGGTACTAAAATATGTGCTAGCCTCAACAATTACACCTTACAGTTTATTCCAATTCAATATCCAAACTATTTTCCAATTTTGTTCTCTTGAAACAAAACAAGATAATATATTTAGATGACTAAACTTGATATATTAGACAAGGACCTCCCTTACTCAACCTATTGGTAGAATGTTATTATTAGCTATCTAAATAGCACCTTGCTTGAAGGCTTGATAGATTTGGCTCTGAAACCTTCACACCTAGACTAACATTGGAATGATTTGAGATGTGGGACACCTGAACTTAGATCAGAAATCTAGATTTTGGTGAGGCTAGCTCCTCTGATGTATAACTTTGCATTGATTACTAAACTAATGATTATTGGGATGAAAAGGGGGAGAAATAAATTGAAATGGAAATCCTACTTTACTATTGGTGATACACCTATATTTTTGGTTCATCCACTCTATTTGAGCTCCTAAAACATTAATTAGACAAGTGAAGATTGAATTTATAACTCCAAATATCTCTTATGCATCAATATTTCATGTAGAGGTTTTATCTGGTGATCAAAACTTGAGGAAAATGAAGGAATAGTTCTAACTCAAGGCACTAACCAGCCACTTATATCCACTATAAACTAATCCAAAAGACATCAAACACTGAACATAACCTACATAATATGACAAATTAGTAACTAGGTAAGAATCAGGACTTGACATGGGATAATGCTCTACCATATATGCAAATCAACTGACATAAATACACTATACCAGCATAATTAAATATATAATAGTCATTTTATTTATTTTAAAAGGTTACAAATCTCAATCTTGGCAGAGTCTAATCTTGCCAAGAGAGGGATCCCTAAAAATGGCTAAAAAGTCAACATATATAGAAAATAGCATAAAACTAGCCAAAGTATTGGCATTGGAAAGAGAAGAGGAAATCAACCCCATATTAACCCTAGTCTAATTTCAATTACAAAATGATAACAAAGTCTTGAATCCAAATTAGTTTGTCTCCTTATCTTGCATGAAGCTTTTTTTTTTGCATTGGAAAAGTGGTGGGCCCATCTTGGACATTGTCAATATTCATGCATGAATATTACACCAATTTTGGATGTTTTAACTCCACTTTAACTGAGATTGAATGTGCTAAAAAGCCTTTATTTACATGAAAACAAAGGAAGATGCATGATCTTGTCAACTAGTCAACTGAAGTGCAAGACTAGTTTACTCCACTAAGCTCCCTCGCATGAAATGGGACTTTAAAGGATGAAAATGGACTAGAATCTACCAAGATTGAGTTTTGTGACCTTTTAAAATAAATAAAATGAGTATTTTATATTTCATCATGTTGGTATAGTGTATTTATGTCAATTTATTTGCATATGTGGTAGATCTTTCTCCCATGTCAAGTCATGATTCTTACTTAGATACTAGTTTGTCAAATTATGCAGGTCATGTTCAGTGTTTGATATCTTTTGGTTGAGCTTACAGTGGACATAATTAGTTGGTTAGTGTCTTGAATTAGGCCTATTCCATCATTTCCCTCAATCTTTGATCCCCAAAAAAAACCTTTTCATGAAATACTGATGCATAGGAGATATGGAGTTGTAGATTCAATCATTACTTGTCTAATCAGTGTTTTAGGAGCTCAAATAGAGTTGATGAACCAAAAATACAAATGTATCACCAATAGTAGAGTAGTATTTTCCTTTTAGTTTCCTTCTTCCCCTTTTCATCCCAACAATCATTAGTTTAGTAAGCAATGCAAAGTGATACATCAAAGTAGTTAGCCTCAACAAAATCTAGAGGTCTAGTTTGATTTCAGGTGTCTCACAACTTAGATCATTCCAATGTTAGTCTCTGTGTGAAGGTTTTAGAGCCAAATCTATCAAGATTTCAAGTAGGTTACTATCTACATAGCTAACAATTATTTGCACACACCTTTATCAGGAGGTGGATTCACTGTGGCTCACTCCTTTATATTGGTTGGGTGCTTTCCCAAAAATGACTTGTCATCCATATATTATAAATGAATGTGATATCAATCCATGTATTATATATAGAGATATAGATGATTGATATCATGCATATAATATAAGGATGATGTCTATCTATGTGTAGCTCAAAATTTTACCAATAAATATATAATGGTATTTTACTCTATCCAAAAAAGCTTTACAAGTAAGGAAAGAGTTCTTAATACGTCTCTTATTCCTTTTGTCTCCCTAACTTTGCCTTGTCAAAGTGCTACTATTATTTCCACCTCATACTCTTCCACTCACACTTCCTACATGTATTACAATTTTTATATTACATCCAACATGAAAACTACTTGTTATTCTTGGCCATTGCATGTTGTATGGAAGTTACACTTCCATGATTCTTGGTTTACATTGTCTTTTAATGATATGCACGTTGTATGATAGTTACACTTCCATGATTCTTGGTTTACATTGTCTTTTCATGATATGCACATTGTATGATAGTTACACTTCCATGATTCTTGGTTTACATTATATTTTCATGATATGCATGGTTTCCATATATAATATTTGATACTTTATATAAAATTAAGTGAGACCTCATTTACATGAATATTTGATGGCTCAAATAGACACTCCTCCCCCTCCATGAGCCAAGATAAACATATGCATTACTACTGCAATGTCATCTACAAAAGCACTAACAGAGGTATATATTAGCTTGTAATTTTTAATTATAAAAATATACCTATTTTAATAATTTTACTACAAACTTTGGGAAAATATAACTTATGTAAATGTCTCATGGATACAAGTTTGTCTTATGACATCTGATAGTCCTAGTTAGATGATTAGTAAGACAACTTTTCATGTTTCTCTCATATTTGAGATGCTTATTTGAACATTTGATCCTATCATTGACTTATTTGAGCATGAAAAATAGATTGATCAGGATTTTAAACTTGTAGTAAGTGCATGTTTAAATTATTTTTTGTTTTAGTTTAAAATTAATTTCTTAATAATTGGTTGAAATTATTTTATGTTAATTTTGTAATAATTCTTGTATTTGAATAAGTTCATCTACAAGTGAGATATGAGAATGAGACCCAAAATCAGATATTGGATAATCTAAGGCATTACATGGGTCTCCATATACTATTTCCAATTGAGGGGTATCTATTTGATATCAATCTAGTTGGCAAGTTGTAGTGAGGGGTCCAAAAATATAACTTTTTGGCAGTGAACAAGCAACTTCTTGAGCTCCAACTAAAATTTCTGCCTTCGATACCTCCACCTAAGAATATATCACTTTGATCATGTATATATAGGAAAAATACATGTTATCACACTATCATGACATTTAAATCCACCTATAAGTGCATTTTCACTACCATTTTGGAGTGCAAAAATAATGACAATAAATGTTATCAAAGTTTAAGTTGTGGTTACAAAACTCTAGTTTCAATGATTCTTGACTGAAAATTGACACTTTAAACATGTATAAGGGGTATATAATGTCTAGGACTAGGTTCTTGGCCTCCCATCAGGCCTGATTGACAAACCCACCACCCATTTTTAGCCTTAAGAACATCCTTCCCAATACAAGAAAAATGCAAATTTTTAGCCTAAGTTCAAACATGTGTAAAAAAAAATGTAAGTCATTTACATGAAACATTAGATCCTTAACTTACCTCTTTAATCCCTCTAATCACACCTCATATAAATTAGTTGGAAGCTTTGAAAGCAATCCATTGGACAAGTTGCAGTGAGGGGTCCAAAAATGCAACTTTTTGGTAGTGAATAAGCAACTTTTTGAGCTCTAACTGACATTTCTACCTTTGAGACCTCCACCTGATAATATATCACATTTATCATGTCCAAATAGGTAAATTAGATTTTATCATATCACCATGACTTTCAAATTCACTCAAAAGTGCATTTTTACTATAATTCTAAAGCATGAAAACACTGACAAGAAATGTTGTTAAAGTTTAAGTTGTGGTTACAAAACTCTAATTTTGATGCTTCCTAACAAAAAAATAACACTTCCAACATGTCTAAAGTATGGATAACATATATTAATAGGTTTTTTCCCTCCCATTAGGCCTGATAGATAAACCCACCACCCATTCTAGCCTCAAGAACACCCTTCCTAATACAAGAAAAATGTAATTTTTTAGCCTAAGTTCAAACATGCGTAAAATGAAAATTGTAAGTCATTTACATGAAAAATAAGATCCCTCCCATACCTACTTAATCCCTATAATCACACACTATATCACTCAAGTGGAAGCTTCAAGATCAATCGTTTGGATAAGTTACAATGAGGGGTCCAAAAATGTAACTTTTAGGCATTGAACAAGTAACTTCTTGAGCTCCAACCAGCATTTTTTCCTCTAGGACCTCCACCTCAGAATCTATCACTAATATCATGTCCAAATAGATAAATTACATGTTATCAAACCACCACAATGTTTAAATCCACCCAGAATTCATTTTCACTACCGTTCTAAAGTATGAAAACAGTAATAACAAATGGTGTGAAAGTTTAAGTTGTGGTTATAAAACTCTATTTTTTATACTTCTTGACTAAAAATTGACATTACGAACACATATGGAGTGGTAGATAATTTCTAAGACCAGGTTATTGGCCTCATATTAGGCCTGATCAATAAACTCACCACCCATTCTAGCCTCAAGAATGTCATTTCCAATATAAGAAAAATGCATTTTTTAAGCCTAAATTCAAACACCCATAAAACAAAACCTGTAAGTCATTTCCTGAGCTTCAATCACGTCCAACCTGAGATTTGATCACATCCAACCTAAGCTTATTTTAGCTTCAATAATATATAATTATTTACTGACAATGTCAACCATGTGAAGGTGGAAGCTTATCTAGCATCGCTAACCTACAAAAAATTGTTAGTAAGTTAAAAATGAAATTTATATGTACTACCTAGAATATAAAAAAACATTTGGTAAAATTGATCACATATACATTTTAAAATTTAAAATACCTACGTATTTCAATCCAATGAACCACTAGGATCTTCTCTAACCTTGATAGTATCAAGAATAACTTCATGATCTGACTCCCGAACTTTCCATAGTTTCCTATTTAATGGCTTCCCAAGATATTTTTATAATTGAATATTCATTACAAAAATCAAATTTGAATAGTACAGTATCTACCTATGTATTTCAAACTCTTCAAACAACCATTGATCTAAATATTGTATAGGATATCATCGAAACCAAGTTCCAGTGACTAACATTGACCCAATGGGATAGTCAATGTTTTATCCATCTATAATTGGGGAAGTCAATTTTTTCTCTCTGCACATCGACACAATTAGTAATCAGTGTCCTCTTCATTATCCTCATCTGTAATAATTTCAAAAATATGCCTTTTATCATAAAACACCATTTTTAGCAATAATATGAAGATATATAATGAGAATAAATTATACATAATAAAAAATATTATACCTGGCTACATTATAGATCAAATACATGGTCAATTTCATCTGATGATGTTATATTTGTAAGTTAAAATATTGTTGGAACCTTATATGTGTTGATTGGAATTAGAGGTTTAGAACTTCAATCATCCACCCACTCTTGTGACTCATACTCATTCCAAATAGAGTCCACGCATGCAGAACAAAAATATGCCAAGTGTCTCATATGAATAGTCCAAGAACTTGTATTTGAGATACAAAATGAGTTGATATCTTTTGAACATATTAGATTCATACAATCCTCATACTTTTCCAAGTGCTCTTCCTCTATTAACCAGAAATGTCTATGAACAACATAATTTGGTTGAACACCATGACACATGTTCTCATTATACCATTCAACCATATTTTTTGCATTTATCAAATGAACACTCTCTTCAAATTTTTACACATGCTCCAACACTGCCATGCTCCCCTTTCCATGGCCAACCTTGATGAAACTCCAAATTTGTTTGACAACAATGGTAATGTGTATCCTGCTCAACTAATAAAACATCCATGCATTTTTAAATTATGATGTGCAATTATCTAACCAAATGTAATGTTGATTGAAAGTAATGTTCCTTTGATTCAACCATTCATAGAAGTTTTAAAAACAACCTTGCACATACTATGAATAATATGATCAGCCATCGTTGATATATAAATGGTACTCCCTTAATATTTTTTGTTATTGCTTTATACTATCAAGTGCATGCATGAATTCTATATGCACGAATATGGCAACTTGTGATAAGTTGTAATACTACAATTAAACTTCCACTTGGGGGTTGAATGTATAATTTTCAATAAAATCAACTATTGAAATAATCAAACCATGTGGATATGTATCCTTGATTATCTTAAAATGTTCATCCAACCAACTATCCCTATGTGTGTGCCTTGCATACTCATAAATAATATTCTCCCTAAATTTGACCCAAAATTTAGAAATAGGTATCTTTTTTATAACAAGATCACACCTTTTAGATTCCTTGCCATATTTGACTTGATAAGTCACTAATTTATATTTACTTAAACCAACTAATTCTTATCCAATTTCACTTTTAATCTCCTCATGGATACATTTTTATAATTTTGTCAATCCACCATAAATGTTCCAATTTCCATTTAAACATGATTTATAGTAAAATAATTGTCCATCTAGTCTTTTGTAAAATATAGTTGGAATAAATTCCCTAGCTGATTTTGGTGGCAATTCAATGCTACACTCCTGCAAAATTTTGTTAGTATGAAAATTACAATGAATATGAAAAAAGTCATCATAGTGCATTGAAAATTCAACATGTTGCCTACAACAACAAGTGGTGCATGTGTGATTTATTTTTACATAAAAAGCTTTGACATCTCAAAATATATTTAAAAAATAGAAATTTATGGATGTTTTTCTAAAAATTTAGAGTAAAATTGTGTTTGATTCATATCCAATAAATGTTTTGGATGGATTTCAAGGTTACGAGAACCAATTATTTTTTTTCACAAAATCTCTTGTGTTGGGCAAAAATCTTGTATTGTCTTTCCAAAATTGAGCAAGTAACTCTTTGTAAGTATCGGCTATAACCTTGTCCTTTCATGGAAGTCTACTAGAGAATGCCTAAAGCTCATTGGTATTTTAGGTTCATTAAGTATTTCACATCTTCTAATTGCTTTCATTATTGTTTTTCTATTTATATTAAGTGTTTGGCTTGTTTTTGAAACCATTCATTTTTTCCCTATTTTGTCACTTACTACACAAGTTGTAAGTATATGTCGATAAGTATTACAATCACAGGTGTGTGATTTTGGACCTATAATATGATATACATCTATAGATTTTTAATAATTTCATTATTTTCATCATCCATATTAGATGTTCTTATTTCTAATTTTTAGATTATAGGTCTCATCTTAATCAATTTTATCAATGAAACAAATAATTGAGATCTTTGACTATCATAATCCAAATTATGAAAGAAAGTATCCCAAATTTGTTGAGCCAGTATTCTTGAATGAAAATCAAACATTTTGTTATGCATTGGTTCTAAAATACTTTCATCTACTTCAATTAAGTAATTATCTTTTTTACGCATAATTTTTGGAGGTGTTGTTAATGGTGGTATTTGTTGAGAGAGTGTTTCAAAATTGTTATTACTTTAATTATTTAGAGGTGGGATGACATTTTATTCATTGTTTATTTCTTCATTATATGTTTTCATGAAATTTTATTGATGATTAAATTCATCATTATTTGTTTCCATTAAATTTTGTTCATTCATGAGGGTGAAGCATCATACATAGACTCATCATCAACAAAATTGAAAACTTGAAACTTTGAATGTAAACTTCCAACATTATATAATTCATTATTGTCAATTTTATTATTATTCATTTCATTATGTTCAATTTCATCATTATTCAAATCATTATGGTTAATTTCATCATTTTTTAATTCATTATTGTCAATTGGCTCATTATCTATGGCATTTGGTTCATCATGATTAGGGTTTGTACCTTGTCTACCATGAAATTTTTGCATTCATATTTTGTGTTTCTCTCTCAAATATTCTAATTCCTCTATTATCTTGTTCTTTAATATCTTCCTTTACCTTGAACAAGATCCATCACCCATCAATGATAAATGATAACTTTTCAAAGATGGGGTCAAGTACACAAGTACCACAGATCCCATAGAAGTACACAAAGAACATTTATGGGGACAAAATTATTGATTTGGGTTAAAAATAAACATTGAAAACTAAGCTGTCTATAATAATAATGTAATCATGTTATATAATGCAATCACATTATTATATAACGTGATCATGTTATTTATTATACTAGGTTCTACTTCATCCAACATATTGAGAAGCGTATATTAAGAATAATGCAATTGTGTTATGTAATAACATGATCATGTTATTCTTAATACTCGATTGGGGTTAGAAATTGACATTGAGAAATGAGTGTTGTCTATATTAATAATAACATGATCATGTTATTAAATAACATGATCACATTATACTTAATATAGATTAGGGATTAAAGCATTAGTGCATAGGGTTTAGGGATTAAGGCATGTAGGGTTTAGTTTAAGGGTGTATAAAAGGTCTAATAATTTTATGTCATGTGTGAACCAAATTTTTAATATAAAGGATGTTAATTGGGAGTAAACTGATTGGTAAATAGGGAAATTTTTTGTTTTACAATTTAGGGTATAGTGTTTAGGGATTATTAGGTTTAGGGTACACAGGGTCGATTGTGAAGAGAATGCTTAGTGTAAATGATGTTATTTTGGGCTAAAATGATTGGTCAAGGGTTTAAAGAGTTTATATTTATGGTTTAGAATTTAGGGATTAATAACTTTAAGCATTAGGGTTTGAGGTATAGGTTTTAGGGTATATAAGGTACAATCATGATGGTGATTAGGGTAAATTGGAGCTGATTAACTCCCAAATCACATTTTATAGTCAAGAAATTAGGTTGAAGGGGCTCTAAATATCCCCAATTTACTTCAAATGCACAACTAGATTGGCACTCCAAAGGTTAATTTTTGGATAGGTTTAAAAATTCATTTTATGACATCTCATGATAAAATCAGTTATATCATAAGGCATGTATGTTTGCAGCATTTAGTGGGTATTAAGGAATAGGGATTACAATTTATATTTTAAGGATTAGGGATTAGGGCATAGGGTTTAGTTTTAAGGACCTATATATAATGTCTAATCACTCTACTCCATGTGAACCTAAATTTTACTACAAAGGATGCTAATTGGGATTAAATCAATTGGTAAGTAGGGAAAAATTATGGCTTACAATTTAGGGTATAATGTTTAGAGTTTAGGGCTTTAGTTTTAATGTATATATGGTTTAGGGTAATAGGGTCACATTTAAGATAATTGATGATAATTTGAACCACTTGGACCCATTTGTGACTATAGAATGTGTTTTTAGGTTGTCATTATACCATGTATGTCATCGTTTAGATTGAATGAATTAGTCAAATGGGGTAATTAGTCATGTGATTTAGGCCAAATTGAGCCCTATGAACTTAATTATTAGTCTAAATGATGTTAATTTAGGATAAAATTATTGTTTTAAGGTTTAAAGAGTTTATATTTATGGTTTAGAGTTTAAGGATTAGGAACTTTAAGGATTAAGGCTTAAGTATAGGTTTTAGGGTATATAAAGTACAATCGTGAAGGCAATTGCAAAAATTTGAGCTCCTTGAACCTATATCTATGAGTAAAGAATGTGATTTTGAGCTCAATTATCCCCCACATCATATCATAGTTTGATCTAATAAAGTTAATTATGGTTTAATGAGTGATGCAATTTTGACCAAGTTCATCCTTGTGAACCTAATTCTTACTTTATATAAAGGATGTTAATTGGGGTTAAATTTATTGGTTTAGGGTATATAATTTAAATGGTACATGGTTTAGGGCTAAATTTAAATGGTACAGGGTTTAGGGTTTAAGATATCAGATATAGGGTCCACTCACTAAGGTAATTAAAGAACATTTGCATTGTTTGTTCACCTATTTATGACAATTACATTCATGTTTGAATTTTAGATAAAAGTAGGGTAAGTTATGCCATTTACATGTTACACACATGTTATAAGATTATTGATCCAAAAATTTGGTAGGGGCTCAATTTTGCCGAAATCATGCCCTTAATTGTATAAATTAACTATTTGGATCAATTCATGATAGAATCAATATTTTAATTTTTCCCCAAATCATATCTTGATCTTGAAGGGGTTTGAATTAGCCTCAAATGCCTCCTTAAATAAAATAATCAATTAGCCTCCTCTTTGGTTAACTAGGTTGAAGGGGATTGAAATAGCCCTAATTTACTTCAAATGTATAGCTATTTTGGTACTCCAAATGCTACGTTTTGGCCATAGGTTTAAAAAGTGCATTTTATGACATCTCATGATAAAATAAATTATATCATAAGTCATGTATGTTTACAACATGTAGTGGGCATTAAGGCATAGGGATTATAATTTATTTTTTAGGGATTAAGGATTAAGGCATAGGATTTAGGTTTAAGGACCTTTATATAATGTCTAATCACTTTATGCCATGTTCAAGCCTAATTCTTACTATAAAGGATGTTAATTTAGAATAAATAAATTCATAAATAGGGAAAGCTTGTGGTTTAAAATTTAGGGTATAGTGTTTAGGGTTTAGGGTTTAGGGCTCAGGTTTTAATGTATATATGGTTTAGGGTGCACAGGGTGAATTGAAAATATAATTGACGACAATTTAAATCACTTAGACCTATTTGTGACTATAGAATGTGTTTTTGGGTTGTCATTATAACCCATGCCATTGTGTACATTGAGTGCTTTAGTCAAATGGGGTAATCAGTCATGTGATTTAGGCCAAACTAAGCCCTCTAAACTTAATTCTTAGTCTAAATGATGTTAATTTGGGATAAAATGATTGGTTCAAGGTTTAAAGAGTTAATATTTATGGTTAAGAGTTTATGGATTAGGGATTAGGGTATATTTTTTATGGTATATAAGGTACAATCATGATGGTGATTGGGGTAAATTTGAGATTTTTGAACCTAGATATGTGAGTAAAGAATGTGAATTTGGGATCAATTATCCCCCAAATCATCATAGATTGAGCCTATGAATTCAATAATGGTAATGCGTGATGTGATTTCAACCAAGTTAATCCCTATGAACCTAATTGTTGCTATATATAAAGGATGTTAATTGGGGTTAAATTTATTGGTTTAGGGTCAATAATTTAAAGGGTTTGGGGTTTAGGGCTTATGTGTTAGGGTTTAAGGTAAATGGTAAAGGGTTTATGGTTTAATTTAAATGGTATAGGGTTTAGGGTTTAAGATATTAGATATAGGTTCCAATCACTAAGGTAATTGAAGAAAATATGAGCAGCTTGTTCACCTATTTGTGATAATTACCTGAACATGTTTGCATTTCTAATAAAAGTAGGGTTTGTTAAGCCATACATGTTGCAGACATGAACTATATAATTGATTGATCCATAAATTTGGTTTAGGGGATAAATTTTGCCCAAATCATGTCCCTAATTACATAATTTGACTAATTGGATCCATTCATGGTAGAATCAAACTTTTAATTTTACCCCAAATCATATCGTATTCTTTAAGGGGTTCAAACTGGCCTCAAATGCCTCTTGGATTAAATGAATCAACTCTTTGGTTAATTATATATGACATGACATTAGGGTTAATTTCACTCCAAATCACATTGAATATATAATTTAAAATACGTTGACATGGCTCATCTTGACCCTTATTACCTCCATAATTAAACTAATCGACATTTGCATTCATTCGCTGATGACTTTAAGTTTATTAAGCTTAAAACAAAATTCTATACATGTAGAACTCGCATATAAATAAATTTTCTTTCTTTGATTCAACCAAGCTAATTAAATTGGAGCTGATCAACCCCCAAATCACATTTTATAGTCATGTAATTAGGTTGAAAGGTATCAAAATAGCCCCAATTTACTTCAAATTCACAGCTAGATTGGTATTCCAAAGGCTAAATTTTGGTCATAGGTTTAAAAAATGCATTTTATGACATCTTGTGATAAAATTAGTTATATCGTAAGGCATGTATGTTTGCATCATATATGTTTTTGACATCTCTAAACTTGATAAAAGACAACTTCTTATATGCAAATAGGGTACTAATACATTGATATACCTTGAAAATAGATCCTTATAAAACTTCACTTACTGAATCTAACAATCTTATCAGATACTCAAATAATACTACAAAGTTTATAAAAGTTTTTTACAAGTTCCAAACATCACCAATTATCCACAAAAACTAACGTAGCCCTGTTTAACCATATTCAGCCTCTTTTAGGACTGTATACAGTCTTGACACAAAATACAATGACCTTTAATTTATTTTGTGTTGTTACAAAACACCATTTGAATATTTTTAAGACTATAAATTCCTTTTCAAATACCAACTTTCAAATAACTAATCCTTAAACATTTATAATATCACTAAACTCTCTTTCAAACCTAATACTCTAGGTTTGTTAATACTCAGTCAGAGGATCTTTGTACTCCAATTATTTTTTGATAATATAATTTATTTAATCATGTAAAAAATGAATTATAAATCAAATCTACCAAATTTTGAGTGATTTATAATAGTGGATCACTAAAAACCAACTTTTGAATTCTTGACCCTGTCTAGGATGAACTAGGACTGTCTGCATTTTAAGGAAGATTAGGCTCATGTCAAATGGACAATAAATTGATTCATAGGTTAATACATCTCTAATTATCATTCAATGTTATCAAATCTTGACAAGAACATTAGTCCCAATAATAATATTAATCAACTAAACTTTGATCTTAAGACTACTAGGCCTAATGGATCCTTTAGTAGGTCAAAATGCAAATTTGGGTTTTAGGGTGGTGAGAGTATATAACGCAGTCACATTATTAATACAATCACATTGTTAAGTAATATGATCATGTTACTAATGTAGTTAATAATGTGATCACATTAATACCATGATTGTGTTATTAACATGATCACATTATTTAAATTTGAATTCAATTCTTGTGCCTTTTATCTTAGGAATGGCTTGGATTCTTGAGCCAAAGGATTGTACTGTCAATGTACAACCGAATTTTGAGAGTTATGATTAAAAAAATTCAAATTTTATTGAAAATTATACTAAGAATTCCAATGTGAAAATTCAAAAACTTAATACCGTCATGACAAGCACACTCTCCTCTTTCCAAAAATATGATTTTTATAATTTTTGGACTAATTTAACATTTCAAACTATGTTGATTTCTATCTATACCTTTTTTAGGCCACTACATGCCGCAAACATACATTCCTATATATGTTCTTGTAATTTTTCTTTCATTGATCCAAGTGAAAAATAATTTAAATGGTCACAAAATAGGCCTAATTCTACACACATTCAAAAAAAAATGATTTTCAACTTTTTTTAGGTAGTTAGGTATATCGCATAGACGGCTATCCATTTTTTTGTCAGTTTTCAAGATCTATTTACTTGAAAAAATCATAAAAAAAAGTATTCATTGAAAAAATATAGGTCACAAATTAGAAGATCTTATCTAAATTTTTCCCAAAGGGTTTCAAAGAAAATTAAACATTGCTAAAAAAATGGTGCGCTACATGGCCATATATCTAGTATATTTTCTGAAAAATAAATAGTTCCTCTTCAAAGTTTAGATGTTTGACCTAGTTATACTTAACCATTTTTTAAAAATAGTGTTTTGGAAACTAGACTCGAAATGATACATTTCATGTTATTACACCATCTTCAAATTTGGAGTGTAGTTATCTAAAATTATCTACAAATTTTCACATTTTTAAAATTTTAGGAAAATCATGTCCACAGGTAGGCTGGTTTTTATTCCCCAACTTTGTGCACTTACGTGACTCACAAGAGGGTTAATTTTGTTGATTTTTTTTCAATTTTATCAAGCCATACTAAGTTTACAACTCATCATTGAGAAGCTTTGAGAAAAAAATTTAAAACCATTGATTTTGTCCTCCACAATCAAATCGTATGGCTCATTTTTTTATTAATTTGACCAGTAAATTTTTTTTATTTTCATTCTCCCAACCAAAATGTATGACAAACCATACGCTTATGTGAGGGTAAGAAAATAATAAAAAATAATTAAACCGCTGAGTGAAAAATATAAAAAGGTAAAAATGAGCATTCATATTTTGGTATAAATATTTACTATTTTTCAAATTTTAAAAATCTTCAATTTTCATGTTTTTGAATTGGTACAGTTTTGGCTTTGAGAAGGATGTTGAAAAGGTTGACAGGGTTTTTTTGGTAAAAAAAATTTTCATTGAATTGGCAAAAAATAGAAATAGAATTCGCAGTGATGAAATTTTAATCATTTTGGTTCTTTGCATAGTCATAAGATTTATCTTAAAAATGATGAGCATTGATTTAAAAAATAATTATGGGATTTTTTAATTATGCAAATTTAAAAATCACAGGGAACAGGGAAATAGTTTAAAATTTTAAAAAATAATTATTTTTATAATTTCTTCCATTCTTTTTCATTGGTCAAAAAAGTTTGTAATAAGTAATACAGAGGAATTTTCTACAGGTGCATTTGTAAATAGATAATTTTGTAAAGGGGAAATTAAAATTCATATACTTAACATTAAAAATATGTTGGGGTGATTTTCACAATCAACTTGTGAGTACATACTTCATTTTGATTTTCCATCATTTTTTGCACATAAAGAGATTTTCTACAAATTTTCAAATTTGTCAATTTTATTGTCAAATTGATGTCTTCATCCTCCTACTCTAGAAAAGGAGATTTTGAGTAAAGGTAAATAAATCATGAACTATCAATTTCATGGTGTGACACTTCCTTCGCCACTAGAGTCCAACATTGAAAATATCACTGACATTGATCTAGGCCACATTAACTTGGATGAGTTTTGGGAAAGAATGAAGGGATTACATAAGATAGATTTTAGTCAAAGTATTTATGATAGTGGATTGGCACATGTAGCATTCTCAATGTCATTACAGTCTCTTGAGTTAGTTTTTACTAGGGAAAATAATTATAACTCAGAGACAAAGGAGGTAAGAGATCCCTAGAGGGAGTTGGTAGTGAGTTTTGCTCGTGAGAAAATTGGCAAAAAATTTTACCTTCAAGATCATGACTATTTTTTGCATCTAACCCTTGAGTCTTTCCAAATATTTTGGGATGACAATAGTATAGCATGTTCTAAACAAGTCAATAAAGTCTAGTTGACTATGTCAAAACATTCCTCCACTCGGCTTCCAAAAAATCTCACAAGATCTAATTTCAAATATGAGATAAGTGACATGATCACATTGTTGCACAGGATATTGGGAAATCAAATGGCAAAGAAATTTCAAACATGGATGTACATATTCATTTAGATCATCCTTATAAACAAGTGATATATCAATTATGGGAAGTTGATTAGCAATGCCATTCACAAGTAGCTCGTGGAGGTAAAAGTCACGTCAAAATTTTATGGCTTCATATCTTGTTTACATTGTATCAAATCTAAGGTATTTTGATGGATAACATACAGTGGGTGATTTTGGGAAAGAAATGGTGTATGAATTCTATCCTCAGCTAGCATTTAAGGAAAATGCTCGTCACTTCAAAATATTAAATGATTAATTTGTTCATTTCATCATCTAGTTCTTTGAAAAATAACTCTTCAACACAAGAATATCAGTTGTGACCACTACATAAATAACAAGATGAGGAGCTTCATTCATATAGTTATCAACATTTAGTTATTTATGAACCAATACTTTTTAATTTTCTCCTTATATGCTCCCATGATATGTTAGTGACAAATGGTCATTGATGGAATTAATGAGATAACTTGTTCAAACACACAAGTTCCCAATAGGCTGATATAAAATAGGGATCAAATTTTCAATCTCAATTGGAGGGTATATTGGTCCTTCACTAGTGAAGGATAAGATATTTGAGCATTACATATTTCACTATAAACTCAAGACATTTGAATGTAGGTTTTCATTTGACAATAAGGGCCTAATTGAATAATATCTTGGATCTTCATTTTAGTATAATCCACATTTTGAAGACTATTGGATAGATTGTGATGATGAGAAAGCAATAAGAATCAAAGACTATTCATAGTTTATCATGAGACAACTAGTCAAATTTGGCTTAATGAAAGTGCCAAAATAGTTAGTGTATGATGAGGTCACATTGGACCCCATATTTGAAAAAGAGGGCATCATGACAAAGCCATTGCCCATAGTGCATTTAGACAAAAAGGAATCTACTTATCTCAGAAATGAGATAAGAGATGTACTTGATAGAACTCTTAGATGGTTGAAAGGCAAGGGATTTTATGTTGTGAATGTTGATTTCCCTATATCTCCTAGGGAATTTAAATTTGGTGTCTTCTATAAGCAACAGGATGAACCAACAAGATAAATGATGCAAGCCTTAGTGGAGAACCTCCCATGATAGAAAAGGTGCATAAACATAAATATACTCAACAAGATATTCAACCATGAAAAATTATCAAGCTAAAGATAAAAAGGTTAGGTGAATATGTTTCTTATTCTCCTAAGATTTCACTTCCTCAAGAGGATCTAGTTGATAGTTTTCCATTTTCTCAAGAACTAGTAGAGAATATAACCCAATAATTTTCAGCTTCAAATGATATAATGTTCTCTATGTCATATACTTTCCCATTAAAATTGGTTACTCATATATCTTCATCTTCTCCCTCGAATCTTGAGTTTCCCATTTCTCCTTCTCTAAGAATTCCTTTTGATATAATCAATACATAAGAGCAAATTAAAACATCTTTTCAAGGTGCCCCAATTGAGAAAACACCTTCTTCAAATTTGTCCAAGCTTGTTCCACCTATTTAAAATTTTATCCCATTACCTTCCTTAAGCACAAAAAATTTAGATTGTTTGTTTATAGCATTGAAGTGAATGAGAAAAATTGTTGAACCTAAAGAGATAGATTTTAAAACCTTGACAGCTCCATTCTTAAAGAGGCAAAAAAAAATGAGAATAGTTTCATGAATGGTGATAGATGAAAAGGGAGAAAAACATGTAGAAGTGGTTATTCTTGTAGCTGAAATGGATAATTTAAAAATCAAGGTTGAAGACTACCAAGTATCCAAGGTTCATTTGGTAAAATCAACCAATGAGGGGATGAAAGGAGATGTTCAATTCGCAATTGGCACAATCTTTGAAAAATTTGACAAAGATAAGGTGATGAAAGATGAACTAAAAGAGAAGGTAGAACAATTGAACTCAATAATACATAGATTAATCAATCCAATTTAACCAACTATCGCTTCATCAAGTCTTCATGTTGAGACACTAGAAAACATGAGAGAGGTAGGCCAAATGAGTAATGTAGTGAAAGACTGGATTAAAAAGGTAATACTCAAGGGGCCTCAACATTTCTCACAAAAATGATGATGTTCTATGAAATTCAATCACAATATGAATAGCTAGCAATAAAGTAAAATGGATAAACTTAGGAGAAATAAAATTGAGAGGAACTCATTCCTAGGTTGGTCAAATTCTTGAAATTTCATTTTATTTATATTATTGAAAAAATAGTAATCAATAAGGGTAAAATTGTCTATTAGATTGAATTTCTTTAGGCCACTAAATTTAGAATCTAGTCCCTTCAAAAATGTGTTCATAAATTCAATGATGCGAGGTCACTTGGAAGTGACACAAGGATAGAAATCGATACTGAAGTCAAGAAGTTGGATTGTCATTTTGTTAATGACAAGGATCAAGAGGGGAATCTAATTTCAATTGAGACCATAACTAGATAATTCAAAGAATAAATTCAAAACATTACCAATCCTACATTTGCATTTGGTTATGAATAACTTCATCAATTATTCAAATTTCAAGTGAATGTGGATAATTTGGACCTAAAAATAAACAGTCTCCAAGGCAAGCTTCAAGAAATGAAAGAGTTAGATTACTCAATAGACATTGCATATAGGTACATAGATCGACTAGATGAAGACTTCATCAGGTTATTTCTCTAAAGATTTGACAAATTTTTGAAAGGGAAATAATTGTCAATACAATATAAATAAGAATGAAGAATTGCTTTCAGTGTTTCTGTGTTCTCTTCTCTTATTTATTTGCACCTAACTTGTGTTATTGCACTCTTTTTCCCCTTGTAAATTTGCATTGTAATTATATAAATTGTCTTTGTAATTTTTCCAACTTGATTTTTTAAGTTGTACAAGTTGACAATATGCTTTTTCAAGAAGTGTAAAAACCCTAATTATTTTCTCAAGTGGTGCTAAATGCTTAAAACAAAATTTCACCATTTCAAGTTGTAATTTCTCACTGGTGTTTTAGCAATTTTGTAAAAAAGAAAAATAAGTGGGTTTGCACCATAACCACCCATTTTAGCGTATAAATAAAAGTTAAGGCTTCATAATAAGGATCCAAAATAGATAGAATTTTATTAAAGCATGTAAAGGGATATCAGTCTTTCTACTCTTCAAAATTAATACAAAGAGGTGTTTCTAAACTTTACGTTAGTAATATCTATTGAATTATGCCTTTTGCTTATTTTAACGTATCTAATTTTCATTGTCATTGTTATAAATTTCAAACTATTGAGAATAATATATTAGATTACAATTTTTTTAATCTAGAGTTGTAATTTACATCTCCAACACGTGAAAATATCAGTGGGAACAGGGATAATTTCTTAGTTGTTTCTATTAGGAAATACATAAGGTTATTAATTTATATTATCAGAGTTAAGTAGCCTTCTAGTGTATGTTTCATATGCATAAAGATATGAAAATGTCTTTTTGACCCATTGAAGGAGAGATATTTTCCTCTTCCAAAAGTTAAATTTTATCTCAACACTTTTGTCTAATCTCAGTTTCTAACTTGACGAGTTTGTTGCTCAAAACTTTGTCCTTCTCTCTCTCCCTCTTTATATATTCCTTTCTAAAAAAATCTAATTTTCATAATTTTAGGTTAAAATTACTATTTTCAATCAAACTTGCACCGCTTTGAAGGTATTTTAAGGCCTTCACAGTCTATTGAAACATGAAAACAATCCTAGGTTGTGGGTGACCTAATCAGTGGATTGAATCTCTAGATTCTAAGGGCTAGCTCCATTTGGTGTATCAATTAGGGTCTTTGCTCTACGCTACAAACTATTGGGAAAAGAGAGAAAAAATTGAATGGAAATCCTATCTAATGATGATGATACACCTATATTTTTTATTTATCCACTTAATTAGATCTCCTAAAAACACTGATTTAGACAAGAAGGCTAAACTTTCAACTCCAATTGACCATTATGCATAAGTATTATGTGAAAAGGTTTTATCTAGTGATCAAAGCTTGAGGGAAATGAAAGAATAGGCCCAATTTAAGGCACTAACCAACAACTTATATCCATTGTAAAATCAGCCAACAAACATCAAACATAGAACATGACCTGCATAAACTAACCAGCTAGAAACTAGGTAAGAACCAAGACTTGACAAGGAAGAAAAATTCTATCACTTATACAAGTCATGGACATAGATACACTATACCAGCATTATGAAAAATAAAATTAGCCTTATATTAATCTAAAAAAAGGTTATAAAACTCAATCTTTGGTAGAATTTGATCTTGTTAAAAGAGGGATATAGTTCAAGGCTAAAAAGCCAACTTATATAGAAAACATACAACAGCCAAGAGGTTGTCACTGAAAATAGAATAAGAGGTCAACTCTTACATTAACCAAGTCTAATTCTATTATTCCAAGATAACAAATCCTTCTAAAAATATTTTCTTGTTTTTTGTCTTACACGAAAAGCTCTTTGGCATTGAAAATAGATGGTGGGCTCAAGCTTGGACTAATCTACCTCATACATGAATTCTACACCAATCTTGGATGTCTTAACTTAAACTTGAACTGATTTGAAGATGATTTGAAACAAGAGAAGTTATTCTTTGCATGGAAAGCATGAGTAGATGTGGCACTTGATAACCAGTCAACTCGATAAATTAAGAATAATCAACTCCACTTGCATGAAAAATCTATGCCACATTCGAATTTAGAACTCTACTTGAACTGTTGGAAACATTTGAAAGGCTCAAATTAATGAGAGTGCATGCATGAAATTTTGTGTTGAGCTCCCCAATGTTAAACTCTTGAATTCCTTCATGTAAATTAGTCTCTATTTTAATACTAAAGGTGTCGTGTTTGAAATGATTACACAGCTTGGACATGTCTAATCCTATTTTGGGGCACTTTGCATGTTGTAGAATGTGTTGATCTATTTTTATTAGATGTCGAAATATCTTTCATTTTTTGGTTCTTCATTTCTGTGAATTTCATGTAGACAATTTGTTTGGGCTCTTCCTTTTAATCTAGATTTGTTTATTTTCATGGACATTTAGTCTTTGGATAAATTATCCATCACTTTGTTCTTTTGTATTTCCTTTGAGAAAAAAGTTTGAAGGAATTCTACCTTCAAGCTCTTTGTCTTTGCACTTTCCCATGGACAAATTGTCCACAAGAATTGTCTCTCCTTCTCTACTTGTGCTCAGACTTTCCCCTTGGTAAACCTTTCAAAGGAATTTTTTCAGACAATTTGTCTGAAGGAATTACTTTGGAATTTTTTCCATGTATATTTTATCATGGGTATATCTTCTGAAGGAATTATTTCAGACAATTTATCTGAATGAATTCCTTCAGACTTTTGTCCATCTTCTTTTCTGTTCAATTCCTTTAGATAAAAGTCTAAAGGAATTAGGTCTTTTGGGCTCATAAAATTACCCTTTGGGATTTTATAAAATGTCCCTTGGTTTTTTTTTAAAGTTCTTTTTTGAAGGGCACAAACCCTTTGGACCTTTGCCAAGTGACCCTTTGAACTTCAAAATGTCCCTCAGCATTCTCTAAGTAACCCTTCAGCTTTTCAAAACTATCCTTTCAAGATTTTTGATAATGACTTTCTTGAAGGGAAAGAGATCATTTGGGCTTTTTGTATGTCCCTTTGGACTTTTTATAAATGTCTTTTTTCAAAGGGAAGATACCCCTCGACATTCTGAAATAGCCCTTTGGGATTTTGAATGAACCCTTTAGGGCTTTGATCCTTCCAAAAGTTTAAAATGAACTCTTCCAAAAGAACCCTTCAAACAAATTGGAATAGTTCACTTACCCTTCAAAAATTTTGAAACGGTCCACTTTTCCACATAATTGACCCTTCATATTTTTACAAATGGTCCTCCAACCTTTCAAAAGTGCCTTTTAGAATTATTGAAAAGTGACTTTCCTGAAGGGCACATACCCTTTAGAACTCCTTGAAATGAACCTTCCTGAAGGGAATCTACCCTTTGAGATTCCTACAAATGAACTTTTTTGAAGGGAAAGTGACCCTTTGATAGTTTCCAAATGGACTGTTTTCCTTTCCTTTGGACAAAATGTCTAAGGGATTTGAACCTTTTGGAACTTTTCAAGTTGCCCTTCAGACTTTGATTGGACTATTCTCCTAAAACTTTGAAATGATATTTTCCCTTTTGAGAATAACCTTTCTTCTTGTAAAGCTTGAAGTCCTCTTTAGAATTTGCTACTCTCAACTACTCTAATCAATTCCTGCAAAGAACAAGATAAGTGAACAAAAACCCCCTAAATCACCTAGACAACCTCAAAGCCTATTAACCATGGATTTTTAAGGATTTCTCAGGACCAATTATTGATCTCTGAAGACAAAATGGAATTGCAAAGTTTTGAATGGCAAGGGTGGAAATTTAACCTGTGGGGTCAAAATTATCAACATTTTGGTGACTTGGCTAGGAAGTACACCTGCTATGCTTGAGAACTCAAACCATAAACATAATATCAAACTCCTAAAACAATATTAAATCTGGTCTATGACCACAAATCTCTTTTAACCTGATATGAGATAACCTTCATCCTTCAAAATAAGAAGGGAAACACACAAAAATAGGAAAACTAACTAAACAAAGAAACTTTGCAAAAAAGGCACTTATTTGGGACACAAATAGAATGAAACTAATGTGTTTCAATATATCTTGGAGGAAAACAAACTAAAAAAAAACCTAGCTATCCATGACAAAGCATGATCCACCTAGATCAAAAGGGAAATTCATAACCTCATTCACTCCAAGAGATGGTACAAGTTGCAAGGCATGATGTTTATTAATCATAACCTTTGATAAGGCATTTTTCTTGTCTACCAATTGTATTAGCATCTTCTCAAATGAGTCATCAATAGCAAACCAGTCACCCACAAAGACAAACTCATCAAATACTTCCTAATCTTTTTCATACTGCTTGTCATCTACCACCTTATCAAGTGATATCTCGTCTATGCATTGTTTTTGAGTGACCACATCTTTCTTATCAACCACTACAAGTTCATTCAGCTATTTAAGGATCTTTGAATAGGCAAACCAATCTACATTATGATCTTGAATAGGTGATTCTTGATCAAATTTCTCATAAATATGATCTTTCATAGGAAACATATTCATACAGAGCTCTTCAATTTCTTGTAGAGATTCAAGGTACAACTACCAATCATCCTTTTGTTCCTCATTTTGATCAATTTGAATATAATTAGCTTGAAATCTATCTAGATCCTTATCAATAAGAGATACCTGTAACTCATTTATGACTTCAATTTGTACCATCTCCTCTTGGAGTTCCTCCACATCAATATTAGCCTTCTCATTCTTAACTATAATTGGATTCTCAACTATAACCTTAAGTGAAGTATCAATAGGAAATTCTTCCTTGAACACACCCGAAGCATCCTCTACACACTCTATAAGAACTTGACCTATAGCTACAGCCTCTTTTTAAATCTTCCAAAGAATAGGCTCCTCTTGAAGAAGAGAGATGGTGGGAGGGTCATGAAATTCATTTGTTTAAGAGGGATAATTAAGCATGGGAGGTTGATCATGATCAAAAAAATTAATCTTAATGGTAATGGAATTATTTAGGGAGTTTTGGAGAGGAGGGAAAGAGAAACTCTTAAACGCCTCTATATTATGTTCCTTCCACTTGGACATTACCTCATCAAGTTCTAAAATCTCATTATCCTCATGGATAATTTATGCTTGAGATATGAGTGGTTAAGAAAGGGGACTATAAGAAGGATTAACCTCAAGAATAGGCTCTTGAATACAACTAAGAAGCTCTCATGGCACACATAGGGCATGATTAAGAACTTCATGAGAATAAGGAACACAATAACCCTTTGTAAACAAGTGGTTCAACTTAATTTTTTTCCTCTCCTAAGCCTCCATCTTCTCCAATACAAGAATACATATCCCATTTATCTCTTCTAGATCATTGGACACATTTTGAAATATACCACTCACTTCTTCATACTAAGAATTTGAATAAACTTTTATTGCATATGCTAGTATTCTGAGCTCTATTTCATTCTTTCTTTCTTGAAGATAAGACTACTCATATGCAACATCATAGCCATATGGGAAAGATGAAAATTGATCTTGAGACAGGTATGGCTCACAAGAAAGGTAATATTCATGCTCTTGATAATAAGGATCATGAGAAACTTGATAAGGCTCAACATAGCTTTGATAATACTCCTAATAAGGCTGATTAGGCTCATTAAAAGGCTCGTAGGTATCATGTCAAGGCTAGTATGATTCATCATAGGGATGATAATGAAAAATATCATTGGAATTATCTTCATACACAACCATCAAAACTCATTCATTATAATGCAATAAGAATAGACTTACATGGAAATTGTGCCTGGACTATTAGAGGCAATTACTTGAGAGATGGAATCACCAAATACTTTATGAAGAGAACTGTTGCAACTACAATTTCAACAAGACCAGCTCCAATGTATCCCACCTGGTGTGCCAAAAACTATTATTAATCAGACTTGCACCCCTATGAATTTAGTTTTAGGTCTTCACAATCTGTTAAAACATGGAAGCAATCCTAGGTTGTGGGTGACCTAATTAGTGGATTAAATCTCTAGATTCTAAGGGCTAGCTCCTTTAGTGTATCAATTAGGGTCTTTGATCTATGCTACAAAATTTTGGGAAAAGAGAGATAAAATTGAATTAAAATATTATCTAATTATGGTGATACACCTATATTTTTTATTGATCCACTCAATTATATCTCCTAAAAACACTAATTTAGACACGAAGAAGGCTGAACTTTCAACTCCAATTGATCAATATGCATAAGTATTTTGTGAAAAGGTTTTATTTAGTGATCAAAGCTTAAGGGAAATTGAAGAATAGGCCCAATAATGCACTAAATAGCCACTTATATCCACTATAAACTCATCCAATAGACATCAAACATATAACATGACCTACATAAACTAACCAGCTAGTAACTAGGTAAGAACCAAGACTTGACAAGGAAGAGAAATTCTATCACTTATGCAAATCATGGACATATATACACTATACTAGCATTATGGAAAATAAAATTAGCCTTCTATTAATTTGAATAAAATTTATAAAACTTAGTCTCTGGAAGAATTTGATCTTGCCAAAAGAGGGATACAATTCAAGGCTGAAAAGCCAACTCATATAGAAAACATACAACAGCCAAGAGGTTGGCATTAAAAATAGAAGAAGAGGTCAACTCTTACATTAACTAAGTCTAATTTATATTATGCCAAGATAACAAAGCCTTTGAAAAATATTTTATTTTATTTTGTCTAGCATGGAAAGCTCTTTGGCATTAAAAATAGACGGTGGGCTCAAGCTTGGACTAATCTACCTCATACATGAAATCTATGCCAATCTTGGATGTCTTAACTCAAGGTTGAACTGATTTGAAGCTGAGTTAGAATAAGATAATTCTTCCTTTGTGTGGAAAGCATGAGTAGATGTGTCACTTGATAACCAATCAACTCTATAAATTAATAATAGTCAACTCCACTTTCATGAAAAATCTACACCACATCCGAATTTAGAACTCCACTTGAACTATCAAAAATGTTTCAAAGGCTAAAATTAATGAGAGTGCATTCATGAAATTTTGTGTTGAGCTCTCCAATGTTAAACTCCTTGAGTCCTTCATGCAAAGTATTCTTTGTTTTAAAACTAAAGGTGTCATATTTGAAATGGTTACACATCTTGGACATGTCTAATCCTATTTTGGGCCACTTTGCATGTTGTAGAATGTGTTAATCTATTTATATTGGATGTTGAAATATCTTGCATTTTTTGGTTCTCCATTTCTATGTATTTCCTGTGGACAATTTTTTTGGGCTCTTACTTTTTCCTCTAGCTTTATTTATTTCCATGGACTTTTAGTCTTCAAAAAAAAATTCCATGGCTTTGTTCTTTTGTATTTCCTTTAGATAAAAATTCTAAAGGAATTCTACTTTTGGGCTCTTTGTCTTTCCACTTTCTCGTAGACAAATTGTCCATGGTAATTATCTCTTATTCTATTTTTGTGCTCAGACATTCCCCTTGGTAAACCTTATGAAGGAATTCTTTCAAACAATTTGTCTGAAAGAATTCCTTTAGAATTTTGTTTATGTATATTTTCCCACAAGTAAATCTTTTGAAAGAATTCTTTCAGATAATTTGTTTGAAGGAATTCCTTCAGACTTTTTCCTATCTCCTTCTCTATTTAATTTCTTAGGAAAAAAAGTTTGAAGGAATTAGGTCTTTCAGGCTTAGAAAATTTTCCTTCAGGATTTTATAAAGCATCCCTCAGATTTTTTGTAAAGTCCTTTTCTGAAGGGCACAAACCCTTCAAACAATTGCCAAGTGACCCTTCAAACGTCAAAATGTCCCTTGGAATTATCTAAGTAACCCTTAGGCTTTTTGAAACTATCCTTTCAAGATTTTTTATAATGATTTTCTTGAAGGCAAAGATATCCTTTGAGCTTTCTATATGTCCCATCAAACTTTTTGCAAATGTCTTTTTTTGAAGGGCAGATAATCCTCAACATTTTGAAATAGCCCTTTGAGATTTTGAATGAACCCTTCAGGGAGTTCCTTTTGAAAGTTTTAAATGAACTCTTTTGAAAGATCCTTTCAAACAAATTGGAATTGTTCCCCTACCCTTCAAACTTTTCAAAATGGTCCACTTTTCCATGAAATTGACCCTTTAGATTTTTGTAAATGGTCCTTTGGCCTTTTGGAAGTGCCTTTCAAAATTATTGAAAAGTGAATTTCCCAAAGGGCACATACCCTTCAAAATTCATTGAAATAAACCTTCCCAAAGGGACTCTACCATTTGTAATTCCTACAAATAACTTTCCTTAAGGGAAAGTGACCCTTCGAGAGTTTCCAAATGGACTGTTTCCTTTCCTTCAGACAAAATGTTCAAAGGATGTGAACCTTTTAGAAATTTTCAAGTTGCCCTTAGAAATTTGATTAGATAATTATTATAAAAATTTAAAATTATCTTTTTCCTTTTGAGAAGAACCTTTATTCTCATAAATCTCTAAGTCCTCTTTAGAATTTGCTCCTCTCAATTGCTCTAATCAACATTTGTTCTTTCCTGCAAAGAACAAGACAAGTGAACGAAAACCCCCTAAATCACCTAGACAACCTCAAGGCATATTAAACATGGATTTTCAAGGATTTCTCAAGACCAATTATTAAGTTCTAAATACATATGGTATTCTAAAGTTTTGAATGGCAAGGGTGGCAATTTGACCTATGGGGTCAAAATTGTCAACAAGTACTACCCCATGTTTTACTTTATTTTGTTTGTAAATATTTCTTGTTTTTATATTTTGGCTTTCAATAAAGGCATATATAATTGATAATAAGAGAAGTACTTTGTTCCCCATGTTTTTGATTAAAATTCATTGATTTGTCCTCCTGAAAAATTTTCATACCAACACATACATACTCCTAGAGGAGATGAAAGACTTACTAATGACTTCTTTAATACATATTTAGTTAGATCCTAATTTGAATGGTATATATATGAAAATAGTGATAAAATTATACCCCAATTTATTATAATGTGAATAAAATTTCCCCCTAAATTTAACCCTAATCTCCTAAAACATCTCATTTGACCTCATCTAGACCCAACACTCCTCCATGCCCACATGTCATGAACCAAGAAGAGGGGAACCCTGAGCTTATAAATCATGAATAAAAACTAGATAAAGAAGAATAACTCCCTTAAAATAATCACATTAAGGTTGATATAAGGAGATACACCTTGGAGGATTGCCTAGACTAACTAACCCAACAAATTAATTCACTTGCATCCCAAATCCATTATAATACCCAAATAATCTCATCACCCAAAAAAATGACTAGAAACACTAATATTGACCCATTAACCAAAATCAAGCCAAACTCAGAATTTTAATCCCTTGATATATCATTTCTTTACCCAAGAGTGGTATATTATGAAGGAAACTATTTAATAGATAGACCCTTTCACTTATTGAGAATTCTTCCTATTATTGAGGTTTAGAATTGATATTATCATTGGTGTTAAAGTTTATTGATAAGGTTGATATAATTTTTGTTTTCACTGACTATTTTTGGTTCTCCCAAATGTGATTATTAAGGTTGATGTCATGTAACTATCATTTTTATTGTCATTGATGTCTCAGTGGTGTTCTAGTGAGTGTTATGTTGTGACAAGCTAAAGTGTTGAAGGTAAATCAACATGGTCATGAGGTCATTGAAGAGTGTAGATATGAAGAAAGAATATTGATCAATGTTGTAGTGATTTTGAGAGTGTAAGATATGATTGGTATATATTCTTATCTTTCCATGAGTGAATGGAATGTCCTTATTGTCAAAGTTGTCACGTGTTTGAGCCTATTAGTGTCTTAAGAAGGTATGTGCATAGGATGACTAGTATTGTGCATGAAGAGTCATGATGGCATGATGAGATAATATTTTATAATGATGTTTGGCATTGTGTGATCATGTGATTGAAGTACTGAGATCTTGAAAAGAGTTTTGAAAGTCATTTCAAGGCCTAATGAGGTGTGAAGACTCAGGTATAAAAAGCAAGGTGGTGAGAGCATGGCCTAATGAGGCATACAGTTCAATTTCAAAGGTAAGTAGGCATATGTGATATTTTTCATATGTATGATAGGTTTTCCTAGGTGTATTCATGAATTTTTAGATCAAATTTTGAAGGTTAAGGAAAGAAACAGTGTTTCTAGGTCTCTTGAGTGCATAGAATGAAGGGTTCTCAACCCAAGAAGGATTTTATTGTGTTTATTAGCTCATAAAACCTTTGTATGGGAACCTAATCTATTAATTTTATATGTTAAAAGGTCTTAGCTAAAAATTTCATGCATATTTTTTGGATTGAGGGGCTATGCTTTATGAACGATTTTTGAGAATCAAAATAGGTTTAAACCCTTTTAGAACCCTAATAACGACTTTATGTTGAAGATGTTGATTAAAAGTCCCTAGAATGGATTAGTATGCTCAAGTAAACTATTGTAGGTTATGTTAAAATCTCCCAAGAACCTTTAGGTGTGATTCATTTGTCAAGTGTGTGAGTAGATCCTACAAGAAAGTGTTAATTTCTTAAATATTTGTTGTATTAGTCAAAGTTGACCAAGCCAAAGTATGAAAATGGATGGAGGATGAAGATTGAGACTCATGTTTTTTGACCCTAAAATTTTTTAGATAGTTTATATCTATTAAGTGTGTTTAACTAGTCATCCAAGTTAGTCAGTCACTAACATGCCTAATGATGGAAATAATAAAAAACCTACACAGTAGTTAGAAGATGATTAGGAATGTGTTATAATGATATAGTGATGAAACCAAGTACATAAAGAGGTTTTATATGATTTTTAATTATTTTTCATTTTAGGTATAAAATTTGGAGGTCAGTGAATTTATTAAAAAAATTACTCACAAGTTGACCCGTCTGGTTCAGATGAGATAGTGAGATATAGTCATAAGATTGGTCTACAAGATCAATATTTGTCATTTAACTATATTATCTTACTATTTAATAATGATATAATTATCTCATAAGATAATTTTAATACACAATAATTCATTTAATATGTCCATATAGGTGTTGGAGGTCTGGGTCACCATGACTAGTCTTTGAAGAAAACTGACAGTTCTGAGTGAGTAAGTTTCAAAGGTGTTTTTGAGGCTCGATGCCCTATGCGATGAAGTATAATTCACTTGATGAATTTTTTGAGGTATTTTAGGTTCTATAGTTTTAAATTATTTATTTTCATGTTTTTATTTCTACATATTATGTTATCTTTAGTTGTTCAAGATAGACCTTTCTATGTGTGTGAAGGCCTAATGTAAACAGTACTAATGGTGTGCTACAAGTGGTGGTTGGAGCTAAAAAGTTTCATTGACATAATATGATCTTATTATAGGTATATTTGATTGTAATATAAAGTTTTCATTATATGTACATATTTTTAAAGTGTTCCAAGGATATCAAAGAGTAATGTGCACGAATGAAGGCCTAATTAAATTAGGTCTCCTTAAGGCCTAAAATAGGTTTTGATATTTTATGTTGTGAGAAACATATTGTAATGATTTATTCATGTATGAAATTTATTAAAAAAACTTTTTTAATTTTAATCCATGTGTGAAAATTTTTATGGCCTACCAATAGGTTTATGAGCTAAAGGATTGTATAAGAACAAGGTCTAATAGGCCTAATTGGTGAGCAAGAGTAGGAGAGAGAGTAAACAAAATAAATAGTACATTAAAGAGATCAATTAGGTATTTTATACCATTATATTAGTGTATAGTATCAATCATGAAGATATGATAGGGGTACAATTTATGAATATCAAGGTGATATGGCCTAATCTGTCTTGAAGAGACCTAAGTGAGAGAAGAAGCCTATAAGGCAGTTTGAGAGGGAAAGAAGAGTGAGAAGAGATTAAAAAAGGTGATAATAATATGTTGCATGAGAAATGATATTTTATGAAGGTGATCAAATTTTTTATGTGGTTGAGTTGGTGCTAAGACATATAGGGGGTTGGTGCTTCCTTGTAAATTGATACTTACTAAACCTGAGTTGAGTGGGTGCTTGACTAGTTGGGGTTGGTGCTCTATGTTGAGTTGGTGATTCACTAAATATTAGTTTTTTTTTTATAGGACTGTATTCCATTTTTATATATCAATGGGTTTTCTTCCCCTTGAGGGTTTCTCACATATATAATGTGTTTCTTAATCTTGTATGGTTGCATGTGCTTTGCTAGATGTTCATGTTTATATGAATGGTTCATGTATGCTTAAGTGGAATTTAATGATTGTTTTCAAGACAATGATTCACTCCCCATAGTGTTTTTATTCCAATAATTGGTATCAAATCATATTCCTTTGAAGCAGGCCTAACAGTTTAAAGGTGATCCTAACAAGTACAATATGTTAGTGATTAAAAAAAGACAACATGCATGATGAACAAGTATATTATGTGATCCAAAACTTAGAAGATTTGGTTGAAAGATAATTTAAGAAAAAATAAAAACACAATTGTAATAATTCTATCTCTGAGAAGATATGTTTTATTGATCAAATTTATAGATCTAAACATATGTCTATCTCTAAGAAGAGATTTCTGATTTCTTTTTCCTATTACATTTTCATTTATACATATTTTGAAGGTAGGAGGATGATGTAGAATGTCACCAATATCAAGGGATATTAAGTGGTTTGAATTCCATGACTCACAAAAATAAAAAATTTGAGAAATTACTATTTTTATAAACTTACTATTTTTAGACTACACTACTAAAATTAAAATTTAGGGCACTTCTATTTGGTTTTTAGGGGTCAAAACCCACTAATCGGAGCTTTGTGCCATCTCATGATGTTCCCCTCATTCTTAGATTTCAAACAGTTCAAACGGGGAGTCAAATGGAGCTATGGTGAAAAATTTATGGCTCCCAAAAGTTTTGACACCAATTGGGGTAGAACCATCACATGAATTGTCACCTAAAATTTTGCTTAGATCATTCCTCCTTCCTTTAGAAGAAATGGTCTGCATTGAATCAAGATTTATCATTAAGTGTGACATTTTTGTTTTGATTTGATTCTTGATGCATACATAGAATGGATTTTTCTTTGTGGAGCTATGTTGGGCCCGATGGTTCATCATTTCTATTTGACCATCAATCTATGGATAGAAGGCTATGAAATTCCTTAATTTGGTATTTATTTGATTTTGTTATTATGTTTTTTATGTATTTATGGATGCAACATTGACCCTTTTGGATTTATGTGGCTTGACCACCACGAGAATGAATCTCTTGGCATTAATCAAGGAGACAAATGTAGGTGGTACCTATGGTGCCCTATAGTGCCATGTTACAAGAGTGAGGGTGATCCTTTAAGTTATTGATTCATATATGCCATTTTGATCATACATGAATGGTTGACCAAAGAGTACATCATAAACATCTATATTGACTACATCACATAAGACCTCATCTTGGAAAGGTTTTATTACATATGAAAGAAGACATTGGTGGGTGACATGGAGGTTTCTACTTGGACTCAACCATCCAATACTATATGGTTTTGGGTGAGGCTTCATGGATAGATTTAAGCTTTTCACAAAAATAGTAGAGATTAAATTATTTTGACTCTCACTATCAAGAATTAAATGTAGAGGCTTACATTTCACCCATAACTTGGAGTGAAACAACCTTTCCTTGTCATATGGCCTCTCCTCATGGGTCTGTGATGAAGCAACAATGGCATCAAGCTTAGCATCTACAATCTCTTCTTCATTCTCTTTGATTGTAGGGTGTGTATGAGGTAGAGCAGTAGATGTTGAGGATTGTGATTCAAAAAGTAGGGAATTGATGGCTTGACATTATTCTTTGGAGTGAGTTCCATATTTGTGGTAATCACACCATTTTCTAGTATTCCTTTCCTTTTGCTTCCAATTTTGGCCTTGTGTTTGACCTTCTTTGTCAATTTTCCATTTTGAAGGCTAAATATTTGTATTCATTCTTCCATGCTTCTACTCAGTCTTCACTGCAAACTTGTATGCCTGATCAAGGGTTTCCAAATTGAAGATTTCCATCTCCCCCTATATATACCATTGTAGTCCACCATGATATTTGAGAACCTTGTGTTTCTCACTTTCCTAGATGCCCAATCTCGTAGATAGAGAATGAAAAATGTCAGTGTAATCTTGAACAAACTATTCCTTACCTTGGTAAAGTTATTGTCATTCTATATACAGATCATCATATGCTCCAATGAGGTAGTATTCTTCTTTTATAGCTTCTATGAAATCATCTTAGGTAGGTTCCACCTCAAGGCCAATATCATCTATACTGAATCTCTTCTTTTACACTTCCCACCAATTTTTGATAGGTAATGATGATTTTAAAAGAGCAAAATTGATCTTCTCTTTATCGATGAATTTATTTACATAAAAATAAGATGACAATTGATCCAACCAGTTTTCTACTACATCAGCATTGATTTTTCCTTCAAATTTAGGGATATCAAAATTCACCTAAACCTTGAAGGGTGTTGGGCCACTGAAAAGATGTGGGGTTGCAAATGAAGAGCTAGAATTTCCCATCAATATTTGTTGGAGAATTTGGAAAAATTATTATAGAATCTATGATTTATTCTAATGGAAGGATTCATTAACCATTTCTTTGAAAGGATTGAATGTTTTGGTGATGTCCATCATTTGAGGTCATTTGGAGCGAATAGGTGGATAGTCTACTAGTTCTATTCTCCACCCAAGCTTCCTATAATCTAACCTCATCCTTCCAATCATACACTCTAAATAGAAACCACTCTAATACCACTGATCAAAAACTTAGAAGCTTTGGTTTAAAGATAATTCAAGAAACAAGAACAACACAATTTTAATAATGCTATCTCTAAGAAGAGATGTTTTATTGATCAAATTTGTAGATCCAAACATATGCCTATCTCTGAGAAGAGAAGTCTAATTTCCTTTTTTAGTTAAATATTCATTTATACACATTTTAAAGGTAGGAGGAGGATGTGGAAGGTCACCAATATCAAGGGAGATTAAGTGGTTTGACTTCCATGATTCACAACAATATAGAATTCAAGGAATTACTATTTTTAGAAACTTACTATTTTTAGACTGCACTACTAAAATTGAAAATTTAGGCACTTCTATTTGGTTTTTGGAGGTAAAAACACATTGATCAAAGCTCATGATATCTCATGATTTTTTCCTCAATTTTAGCTTTCCAACGGTTCAAATGGGGAGTCAAACAAAGCTATGGTGCAAAAGTTATGGCTCCCAGAAGTTTTACCACCAATTGGGGTAGAACCATCACCCGAATTGTCCCCTAAAATGTTGCTCGAATCATTATGACATTGAAAGAGGAGAAGATAAAGTATACATTTCATATGAACTCATAAGTTCCCTTTATTATTTTAAGCATAAAAATAAGACTATCAAAGATCTTAAGAACTAGTTAGAAGGTGTCAACATAAGGTTTAGGTCAAAGGAAGTTGAGTATGACCAGTTGAAGACAGAGTTAGATTCCTTGAAGGTTCACCATGAGCAACTCATAGACAAGATGAGAAATCTTGAGAAAGAATGTGAGAATTTACAAAAATCCAAGAGTGCCAACATGAAAATACCAATCAAGCATCCTAATGCAATAAAGGATAAGTTATCATAAACCATGGGAAATTGAGTGATCATTCAAGAGGTAAGTACATAAATGTTGTTTACTACATTTGTCATAATATCGGACACATTACAAGATTTTATCTTAATATAATTAGAAGTCCCTCAAGATTAAACAAGATATATGAATATCCTAGAATGCATGAAAAGGTCAAACATTGGTATGGAAGCTAAAGTAAGTTAAGACTGATCATATTGAGACTAAGAGTTAAGATGGACTATTTGCTAAGGAGGAAAATAAGACTAAAGTGGATTATATGCTAGTTTAGAATGCCTTTCACATTCAAATGAAGGAATGAAATGGTGTATAGATAGTGGTTTCTCAAGCCACATGATAGGAGATAAAAATAAGTTCATCTTATTAAAGAAGAATGTTGTAGTAACAATCAGGTCTGGAAACAACATAACTACTATTATAGTTGGCAAGGGTATCTTCAATTTGGACAATGGGAAGACCAAGACACAAAATGTGTTTTATGTGGAGGGTTTGAAACATAACATAATTAGTGTAATTTGAATTTTAAATCAAGAACACATACTAAACTTTCATAATAGAGGATGTGAGATAAGGATAGCCAAATCATGAAGGTTGATTGCCAATGCGAAGAGGACTGAGAACAATCTATATGTCTTGAATGAGATCAAGAAGGAGAGATGGTTTATGAGAAATATGGATTAAAGTTGGATATGTCATGGAAGGTTAGGTCACCTAAACTTTAAAAATCGTCAAGATAAACACTAAGAAGTCTATGAAGAATAAGATCACCAAACCTACAAACATACTTTGTAAGGTATGCCAACATGGTAAGTAGACTAGAAGAAGGTTCAAGTCCAAGGATTACTCTAATACAACACCATTAGAGTTAATACACACTAATATATGTGGCTCTACAATAATTCAAAGCATTCAAGGAGATATATACTTCATGTTGCTAATAGATTACTACACAAGAATGAATTGGGTAGTATTCTTGAAAGAAAAGACATAAGAAGCTCTTGAAAAGATTAATGCATTCAAGGCTCTTATTGAGAATGAGAAGAATGTGAAGATAAAGTTTCAAAGATCTAACAGAGAAAGATAGTTTTGGTCCAATTAGTTTTATTATTTATATGAGGTTCATGGGATAAAGAGATAGTTATTAGTAGCTAGGACACCTCAATAGAATGGGGTAGTGGAAAGAAAGAATAAGATAGTTTAAGAGATGGATATAACTATGGTAAATGAGTCTATATTATCTTATGGATATTGGAGAGGTTAAGTATCATTTTAGTTTACATTTTTAATAGAGGAGAACTAAATACTAATGGCAACAAGATCCTTGTGAACTATAGAAAGACAAACCTACTAATGTGGAACACTTTAGAGTGTTTGAGAGAAAATGTTTCATCAAAAGAGATGATGAATACCTAGGAAAGTTTGATTTTAGATATGATGAAGGTATAATCTTAGGATACTCATCAATAAGCTCAGCTTATATATTTCATAACAAGAGGTTAAAAAATATAGTAGAAAGCATCAATGTGAAGATTGATTAGACAAGGAAATCACACTCACAGTCAAAGGATACTTCAAAGAATATAGACTTAAATAATGAAGATGAAATGATAGAGGTTGATGAGGAAGAATAATTTAAGATACAATCCTTAAAATTCCCCTCAATATAGATTCAAAGAGATCATCCTAAATCTCAAATCATTGGCAACAAGAATGCAATTATGCAAACAAGGAGGAGACTGGAAAGTAATTTAAATCAAGACAATGTTTCTCTATTATCTGAGATTGAAACTAAGAATATTATATAATAAAACAAATAAATTTTTTGGATAGGTGCTATGAATGAGGAGTTAGACCAAATAGAGAATAATGAGACATGGGAATTAGTTCCTAGGCATAAAGATAAGAATGTCATTGGGACAAAGTGGGTGTTTAGAAACAAGTTAAATGAAGATGGAGAAGTCACTATGAACAAGGCTAGATTGGTATGAAAGGGATATGTAAAAATTTACGTGATAGACTTTAAGGATACCTTTGCACCAATATCAAGATTAGATTCCATCAAATTTTTTCTAGCATATGCAAGATTCAAAAGGTTTAAGGTATATAAGATGGATGTCAAACCTACCTTTTTGAATGGAAATTTGGAAGAGGATGTGTATATAGAGAAACCTAGAAGGTTCTCACTATCATGTGATAAGGACTATGTTTATAGGTTGAAAAAGGCTCTTTATGGTCTAAATCAACCTCCTAAATCTTGTTATTCCAAGTTGGGTAGGTATCTGTTGGATCAAAGACTCAAAAGAGGAGTTAAAGATAGTAATATATATATATATATATATATATATATATAAAGTCATAAGATGATCATTAGTTAATAGTAGTTGTCTATGTGGATGACATCATCTTTGGTGTAAATAATTAGAAGAAAGACCAAGTGCTTTGTAGAGATTATGAAGAAAGAGTTTGAGATGTCCATGATGGGAGAACTATCATTCTTTCTTGGGCTACAAATCATCCAATATGAAAAAGTTATATTCATTTCATAAGGCAATTACATAAGAGAGATGCTAAATAAGTTTAAGTGAAAGATTACAAGGTATTTAGTACACCTATGATCATAGGGTGTAAGTTGGGCAAGGAAGATGAGTCTCCAAAGGTCAATCAGACATCATATAGGTCAATTATTAGAAGTTTACTATACACCATTACCTCTAGACATGACATCATGTAAGTAGTAAGTTTTATGGGAAAGTTTTAAGTACATCCAAAGGAAATTCATCTATAATCAGTCAAAAGGATACTCAAGTATTCAAGGGAACTATGGATTATGGGTTGTGGTATCCAAAGAGTAAGGAGTTTAATTTGATAGCATATATAGATGCAGACTAGGCAAGAAGTCTATATTATAGGAAGAGTACTAGTGGAGGAGCTTTCTTCTTAAGTGGGTGCCTAGTTTCATGGATAAACAAGAATCAACCATTAGTAGTATTATCCACTTGTGAGGATGATTACATTGTAGTATCTTTATGTTGTACTCAAGTTCTATGGATGAGACAGACCCTAAAAGACTACAAGGTGGGGTATAATGGTCTTAGCCCTATTTATTGTGATAATACAAGTTTTATAATCATCTCAAAGAACCATGTCATGCACCAAGGACTAAGCACATTCACATTATTTATCATTTTATAATAGATTAGGTAAGTGAAGAAAGTGTTAGACTTGAATATGTTTCCACATAGGATCAAATTACAAACATTTTGACCAAACCACATTCAAAGATAACATTTGAACACCTAAGATAGGAATTGGGTGTAATTATTACCCCTAATAGTCATTAAAGAAACCAAGTACTTAGGAAGAGATAATCAAGTGGTTCATTAGCTCTAAGAGAAGGTGAGTTGTTCCAAGAAAGTATGCATTAAGATAGGGGGAACATGCTTGTGTTATGACTCATAAACTCATAGTCTTGTTGAGTATTTTGGTTTCAAGGAGTGTGATCCAAGGATTTTCAAACATCACATGATCATTTATTTCAAAGGGGGAGAAAGACTGCAATGGGGGAGATGAGAATGATCAATTTACAGTATGTTTTTCCATCAATGACAAAGGGGGAGATTGTTGAGCATTGTTCCTATTGTTGATGTTTAGCATTGATATTTTCATTGATGTCAAAGGTTCTTGAGAAGGTTGATATCATTTTTTTTGTCATTGATTATCTTTATTGTCTCAGAGGTTCTTATGAAGGTTAATGTCATGTAATTATCATAGTTATTTTCATTGATGTCTCAGTGGTGCTCTAGTGAGTGTTATATTGTAACAAGTTAAAGTGTTAAAGGTAAGTTGACATGGCCATGAGGTCATAGGTCTTCATGAGGTCATTGATGTCTAAGATATAAATAAATCATGTCCAAAAGATGACTTACCTTTACCAAATATCAACATGATCATGAAATCAATGATAGGATAAGAAATGCTCTTCCTCATGGATGGATTTTTTAGATATAATAAAATTAAAATTTATATAAATGATCAGCATGAAATTGCATTCATTACTCCATGGGGTGATTTTTGATACCAAGTGATGCCATTTGGATTGAAAAATGTAGGATCAAGCTACCATAGGGCCATGATAGTCATTTTTCATGACATGATACATGATATTGTGGAAGATTATATGGATGACATATTAGGAAAGTCCAAAATAAAAGTAGAGCATCTAATGGTCCTTAGACAAATCTTTGAGAGGCTTAGAGAGTATAAAGTTAGACTAAACCCCAAGAAATGTGTGTTTGGGGTCATTTCACAAAAACTTTTGGGGTCTGTAGTATCTCTATGAGGCATTGAGGTATATCCTACTAAGGTAAAATCAATTATTAAAATGCCTCCACCCAAAAACTTGAATCATCTACGAAGCCTTCAAAGAAAATTATAGGTCATTCATTGATTCATTTCTCAATTGGCAGATATATGCCATCTATTTACTCATTTATTATAGAAAGGAGCTCATTTTTACTGGAATATGGAATGTCAAAAGGCATTTGATAACTTGAAATAGTATCTATTGAAGACTCTAAAACTCTCACCATCCATATCAGGAAGGCCATTACTTTTGTAGATATATGTTATGCCATGTGTTATAGGGGATCTCTTAGCTTAATAAAATGATGAAGGAAAGGAATGAGATATATATTACCTAAGCAGAACACTCATCCCATACAAGCTTAATTATACCCCTATAGATAAATCATTCTTAGACATGGTCTTTGCATCAAAAAAACTTAAACATTATATGTTAAATAACCAAGTCAAGCTAATTTCAAAAGTTGATCCACTAAAATGCATGTTATCCAAGTCTATCCTAAAAGGAAGAATGGCCAACTAGATTATGTTAAGTGAAATTGACATCAAATATGTGAATCAAAAATCCATAAAGGGGAAAATTAACATGGATCAAATAGTAATATCACCTATAGAAAACACTAAACCATTGACAACAACCTTCCCTGATGAGTCGATATTGAAAACTAAAAATCACCAGGATGGAAACCTTATTTTGATGGATCCTTTACCATGCATGGTGTGTGGGAGTAGGAATCCTTTTAGTAACACCACAAGGAGATTGAATCCCTAAATCTTTTCAAACATCTTTCCCATCCACAAATATTAATTTTGAATATGAGGCATTAATTTCTAGGTTACAACTTACCATCCAACAAAATATTTAGCATCTTTAGATCTTTCAAGATTCTCAATTGATTATAAAAAAGGTCAATGAAGAGTTCCAAACAAAGAATGATAAGTTACTTCCCTATAATCAAATGGTTGATTATTAAATCAAAACTTTTAGTTTATAACTTTTGAGCAAATGCCAAGGGAAAGTAACAAAGTTGTAGATGTAATGGCCACTATCAAGTCTCTAATAGATCTCCTGAAAGATGTCCTTAAAGGCAATTTTTTGGTTGAAAATTTATTATTGCCTACACATCAAGATTTGGATCATTATAAAGTCTATGTAATCCATGATCCTAGTCAACCATGGTACCATGACGTTTATGCCTAATTATACAATAATACCCTTCCACCAGATCTCAATCACCATCAATGCAAAGCCTTTATCCAATGTGCATCTTGTTACACCATCCTTGGCAACATGATCTATCGATGAGGCAATGATGGAACTCTGTTAATATGTTTGAACTCAAAGGAGGCCCTTCTTTCAATTAAGGAGGTTCATGATGGTATTTGTTGAAGCCATGTTAGTATAATGGCCCTAGCCAAGAAGTTACTCTAGACTAGATATTATTGGCCAATAATGGGTCATGATGCTTGTTAGTATGTGCACAAGTGTATAGCTTGTTAGAAACATGGAAATTTTATACATGCTCTAGCTCAAGAGTTACATCCTATTATTAACCCATGGCCTTTTTTTTGTATGGGGATTAGATCTCATTGGAAAAATCAATCCTACCTCATATACACCACAAGCTTGTACATATCTAAGTTCACTTTAAATCAAGTCATTTTCCATTTTAGAATCCCATCCAAAGTAATATCAAATAATGGCAAATCTTTCAATAATTAGGAAGTGGAAGACTTGTGTAATAGATATCATATTGAGCAACATTTTTCCATGCCCTATTACCCCCACGGCAATGGACAAGTGGAAGAAAAAAACAAAATTCTTATAAAAATTCTCAAAAAGATTGTTGATAATGTTAGAATAAATTGGCATCTATAGTTATATCCTACACTTTTGTCATATAGAACCAGTGTCCAAATGCCTAGTGGGGCCACTCCATACTCTTTTGTATATGAAATGGAATCAGTCTTGCTAGTCAAAGTTGAACTCCCCTCATTATGAATATATTTGTGGGGTATGATCATAGATCATGAGTATAGAAATGAATAGATATAAGAACTATAATTATTAGATGAAAAGAATCAAAATGCACTTGATCACCTCAAGGCATATCAAAATAAGCTCAAAGGCCAATATCATATCATAAGAAAATATAGTGCCAAGAATTTGAAATTGGTGACCTAGTCCTTAAGGAAAATTAGAAAAACACTAATGTTAAACATGAAAATAAGGATGAATTTGAATCAAATTGGTTCGGGCTTTATGTTATTATTACCAAATTTGGGTTAGGGGCATATAAACTGGCCACTCTCAATGGAGATGAAATTAATGATCCAATGGACATTATGCATCTTAAATGGTTTTATACCTAGAGGGACTAAAATATTTGATCCTTTGTTTGTAAGATCCCATACTTGGGGGCACTCTAATCCATCATTATTTCATTTGTCATTCCCCCTCATCTCCTATTATTCCACACATCCCATCCTATATGCTCACCTCCCATATGACCCTAATCCCAATGGTGAGTGTAAGATACATACTTTGAAAATAAGGATATATGAGTATCAAAATGGGGCAGATTAATGTTGAAAGTGTGAAGGGTGCAACTATTGAAGAGTCATTTGGAACATCTAATCCACTCTAAAATCAATATTTTCCTTTGGATATCCTATTTTAAATAAAAATTGATTCTCCCAGATGAATCTTATTTCTATTGACCTCAATAGCACCTATCTTTACTCATCCCCACTCATTACCCTAAGCATACATCCACCTGTACCTACTAATTTCATTATTAAAGAAGGGTCATTAATTAGTTCTCCTCCATGATGTATAATACATTTTGTAAAATTTTAAACATAATCATGAAAAGTGTAATCTAGTTCCTAGGATTATAATTATATTTAGTTTGATCCTGTCTCAATTTTTGCAAAATTATGGTGCCCTATTATCCTTAATAAATATTCAAGTCACTTTGTAAATAGTCCATTATTCCAAACAACCTCTTATCCATATAATGAGTGATCATATTTAACAAAGTTTCTTAAACATATTTTCATCACTTCTCTTGTAAATAATTGTTATTTCATATTTATTATATATTAGTCAAATGTTACATGATTAGGTTAAATTGTAATTAGGTCATTCATCCTTCTTACAAATCTTTTTTTTACCTATGTTAAAATTTGTAAATACTTTTATAAAAACCTTTTAATTTATAATTTTATAAATAAACCATGTCTAATCTTTTATCCACATATAAATCTTTTTATTAAGTTGTATTGTCAATATTCATGTCATATAAATAGTTATTGCAATATTTTATGTTAAGTTATTATTTTTCCTTTAAAATCATTCTCTATCATTATTAGATAAGTATGTAAATACTTAAAATTGTATTTTTAAGTATAGTCTTTTATAAATATTTGGTTTTTTCTTCTTTACTCCTAGGAAGGAGGATGGAAGCAAATGAATACCCATTATAAATTGCAAATGTCAGTAACAAAGTTCCCTCTTAAATTCCCCATGCACTATAAGTCAATGTGACCTTGATTATCTAAATGTTGTAGGTACAATAGTAAAACTAGATTGCTGACATTTATGCGGATTCAAGGCATCCTAAAAACTATACCCCCTAATCATTAAACCATCCCATATGACATACTTAACCTACTAATTGAGCCATCCACCTCCTTGGTGTAGGAGGATTTACCCATTCATGAGACATATAATTATATTCATTAAGGGACTGCCTATCTAAAGTCTTGGCATATATCACAAGTTGTAACACATTTCATTTCATTATAATATCACATTATATCCTTTTTATCCATTAATTCCACATAAAATTAAATCATAAAATCACATCATCTATCCAAATCCAAGTCATCTATATCATCATCATCACATCATCATATACATCAAAAATAAAGAACATCCATAAAACATATAATCATAAATCATTTTCATACATGTAAGTAAATTCTAAAAATTATTACATCAACATCTAATCATATCATCCGTGTAATCAATATATTTGATATTTAATCTAACCAACACATCAAAATCAATAAGCAAAATACAAAAACATGTCATATAATATAATAAATCCCATCATAATCACATAAATGTCCATGAGTCCTATCAAAAAATATATACAATGGAAGTATCATGGGCATCCATGTTCTAAAAATAAAATATACATGTCCAATATACAAATAATGTCTCATAAAAATTGATCATGGAAATCTTGGTGGTCTCCTAGGTGGTTGATGTACAAAATGATGTTAGATTGTGGAGCTAAAAGCCTCACTGATGCAAACAATGGAGGTTGTTGAGTGTCATAGTAACTGACGTCGGTCAGGCCAATCGATGTCAGTTAGGGGTAGACAGGAAGCTGCTGACATCGGTAATGGATCAGCCAATGTCGGTCATCTCCAGACAGATAATGACCAACGTCAATCACCTGTGTGTTCTAGAACTGTTAGTTACATGAACAGTTAGTTTTTTGAACGGTTAATTTGCATGTAAAAGACTAATTTTAGTCTTGATTCTGTGTTTCTAATTATTGTAATTGGAAAGTCTAATTATTGTTTGTATGGGATCTATTTAAGAGACCCATGGGGTTGTATTGTAATTTGTAGAATCATAAGGACTTGCAAAGTCAAGGACAAGGGTTCTTCCAAGGTATGTAAGATCTAGGTTTGCAGGTGTGCAAGACTAGGTTGATCTATAGGTGTGCAAGATCAAGAGAGATCTAGATGGTAAGTAAGGTCAGTTGATCTGTAGGGGTGTGTGTGTGCAAGGTTAAAAGAGATCTGTGAGATAGCAAGGTTAAAGGAGATCTGCAACACAACAAGGAGAAAGATCAAGGAGATCTACTTGGAGTATGTGGTGTACTTGGTGGTGGTACTGGAAGTATTGTTACTGACTGGTTGAAATAACAACTTTGTGTTTGAGTTGATTGTGTTTGTAATTGAGAGAGAGAGCTCTTGAGGGAGAATTATTGGTACGCCCAAGAGGTGTGGGAAGAGTGTGATTTCTTCATTGTATTTCCTTCTAGAAGAGTATTAATACAAGATTGTATTGTCTCTCATATTCTGTGTTGTTTCTAAATTCTAGTTACATATTACTTCTGGTTTAACTCTGTGTTTAGTTGCTTATACAAAGGTAATCAAGTGTGCTCTTAAGGAGTAGGATCCTAACAAAGTGGTATCAGAGCCTTGTGTTCTAGATTCCTGTTCTGCAGTAGATCTTGATAGTGGGTATCAGAGCTTGGTTAGGTACACTAACAAGTGGTCAAAGCGTGTTTAGTATTTGATTACAGGTCACTCTCAAGGGTTTCTAATTGAGTGGGAGTAAAGCAATGGTGGCAGAAAGTAAGCTAAGAATGGAGAAATTTAATGGCAAGAATTATCAATTATGGAGGATGTAGATAGAAGATTATCTGTATCAGAAAGATCTGTACTTACCATTGGGTGGGGTTGCATGCAAGCCCACAGATATGAAAGATGAAGAATGGAATGTTCTTGATCGAAAGGCTTTGGGATCTATAAGGTTGAGCCTAGCATCGTCTGTTATTTCCAACTTATCACAGGCTAAGACAATGATAGAGTTAATGGAATCTTTGGCAAATTTATATGAAAAACCCTCAGCTTCGAATAAGGTATTTCTTATGAAGCAATTATTTAATTTGCAAATGTAGGAAGGTGGATCGGTACATAGTCATCTTAGTGATTTCCATGGATTAGTAAATCAGTTAGTTTCAGTCAATATAGATTTTGATGATGAAATTAAGGCTCTCTTAATCTTATGCTCTTTACCTGAAAGTTGGGATAGTTTGGTAATGGTTGGTTAGTAATACTGCGTCTGCTTCAAAAATCTTGAAATTTGATGATGTTGATAGTGTAATCTTGAATGAAGAAATTCACAGGAAAAGCACAGGGGAATCATCAGGGAATGCTTTAAGTGTTGAAATCAGGGGAAAGCAAAGAGAGAAGATCGAGCAAGATAAATCAAGGTCAAAGATAGGCAAGAGATCTAGATCCAGGTATGGTAGTATAATCTGTTGGAATTGTGGAAAGAAAGGTAATGTAAAAAACAATTGTTGGTTGAAAGAAGATCAGCATGAAGGAAATGAAGAAGCAGATGTTGCAAGTATTGTTGCACAGGATGCTCTTGAATGTTCCTTGGATAAAGTGGAATCTTGGCTTTTAGATTTTGGTGCCTCTTTCCATGCAACCCCAAATAGAGAATTTTTCCATGATTATGTCCATGGAGACTTTGGAAAGATTTATTTAGGGGATGGTAAGCCTTATCAAATGGTTGGCAAAGGGAAAGTGCAGTTGAAATTTTAGACGGGCAACACATGGGTGTTGAAGGAGGTCATGCATGTCCCAGTCTTGAAGTGGAATTTTATTTATGTAGGAAAGTTGGGTGATGAGGGATGCATAGTAACTCTCACAACAAAATCTTAAAAAGTTTTCAAGGGTGCACTTGTTTTAGCGAGAGGTAAGAAAGTAGGTAGTCTTTATCTATCTACTTGTATTACTGATTCTCCTTCTGGTTTATCTACTTCAGATGTAGATGCAAAGATGTGGCTCTGTAGGCTTGGTCACATGAGTAAGAAGGGGATGCATGTTCTTGAGTCAAAAGGTAAGAGTTTAGATTCAGAAAGCATAGATCAAGATTTATGTAAGCAACAAAAGAAAGTGAGGTTTCTTGTTACTGATGCTACAAGAAAGGATCAGGGTTATTACATAAAGAGGAAATATGATGTTTTTGACAAGAAACGGAAAGCCTTGGCGTTCATGGAGAAGATGATGGATAGAGATCAGCTCAAGGGGCTGAATAATTTTGAGTAGGGCAATTTGGACAAGGTTATGATCCAAAGTGAGCTTGTGGGTAAAAAGTCATCACTCACAGAAAAACATAGTTACTGATGTCAGTCAGGTGGCACTGATGTCAAACAAGTAGGTACCGATGTCAATCATGTGCAGACCAGAGTCGATGGTGTCGGGAAGGTGGATACCAACGTCGATCAGGGAACTGACATCGACAACTAGGTGGACACTAATGTTGGTCAGGGAACTGACATTGGTGATTAGGTGGAATTGACATCAATTAGGTGCAGACCAAGGTTGGTTAGAAAATGGATTTTGGGCAGACAGCAAGCTATCAAGGAGTCTCAAACACCCATGAGGAGGACTGAAAGGGTAAGTAAGCCTCAAATTCATTATTCACCTTCTTTATACTACTTGAACTTGTTGCTCACTGATGGTAAGGAACTAGGAAGTTTTAAAGAGGCAATGCAGGTAGAATCCAGGAAATAATAGGAGCATGGCATGAATAAGGAAATTGATTCCTTGGGAGAGAACCAAATGGGAGATTTGGTAGAGTTGCCAACTGGGATGAAAGCACTAAAAGATGAATGAATTCCTAGGTTAAAGAAAGGAGAGAATGGATAGGTGAGACAAAAGGCCAGGTTATATGGTCTTGAGCAAGCTCCAGGATAGTGGTATAAGTTTGATGGGTTTATGACAAAGCATGGCTTTAGTCAATGTCAATGTAACCATTGTGTTTATTTTACCAGGTTGGATAATGGTCGCAACATTATCTTGTTATTGTATGTGGATGATATGCTTGTTGTAGGTTCATACATGCAGGGAGTTGTTGAACTAAAGGTAAAATTAGTTTAGAGGTGTGCCAGGAAGGATTTAGGAGGATCAAAAATCCTTGGCATGAGTATTTCTAGAGACAGGTAAGGTCACAAGTTGATTTTGTCTCCAAATGATTATGTGAATAAGGTAGTGGAAAGGTTTAATATGCAGGATGCAGAACTGGTTAGCACACCTATGGATGGATAGTTCATAGAACAGTGTCCCAAATCACATGATGAGGTTGAGTACATGTGTACTAGACCTAATATTGCCCAAGCAGTGGGAGTTGTCAGCAAGTTTGTGGCCAATCTGGGAAAGAAGTACTGGAAAGTAGTTTAGTGGATTCTCATGTATCTGAGAGGGACCAACAGCAGGGATTCATGCTATGCAGGGTCAAGGACTTCTCTACATGGGTATGTAGATTCGGATATGGCAGGTTACTTGGATGACAAGAGTAGCACCATAGGATATGTGGTGGTTGGTCTTCAAGACTAAAATTGAAGAGGGATACAAGCTAGGAAACAAAATTAGATGATGTACAGGTATAGGTACAGGTGCAACTATTTATCTCCAAGTCGGAGATTTTTAGGTTGTGGAGCTAAAAGCTTCACTAATGCAAACAATGGAGGTTGCTAAGTGTCACAGTAATCGACATTAGTTAGGCCAACTGACGTCGATTAGGGGTAGATAGGAAGCTACCGACATCAGTCATGGATCGGTTGACGTCAATCATCTCCAGATAGACAGCGACTGACATCAGTCACCTGTGCATTCTAAAACTATTAGTTACATGAATAGTTAGTTTATTAAACGGTCAATTTTAATGTAAAAGACTAATTTTAGTCTTGAGTCTACATTTCTAATTATTGTAATTGGAAATTCTAATTATTGTTTGTATGGAATATATTTAAGAGACACATGGGGTTGTGTTGTAATTTGTAGAATCATAAGGACTTACAAAGGCAAGGACAAGGGTTCTTCCAAGGTATGCAAGATCTAGGTTTGCAAGTGTGCAAGATCAGGGGAGATCTACATGGTAAGTAAGGTCAGTTGATCTGCAAGTGTGTGTGTGTGTGTGCAAGGTCAAAGGAGATTTGTGGGATAGCAAGGTCAAAGGAGATATGAAACACAATAAGGAGCAAGATCAAGGAGATCTACTTGGAGTATGTGGTGTACTCAGTGGTGGTATTGGTAGTATTGTTACTGACTGGTTGAAACAACAACTCTGTGTTTGAGTTGATTGTGTTTGTAATTTAGAGAGAGAGCTCTTGAGGGAGAATTATTGGTATGCCCAAGAGGTGTGGGAAGAGTGTGATTTCTTCATTGTATTTCCTTTTGGAAGAGTATTAATACAAGATTGTATTGTCTCTCATATTCTGTGTTGTTTCTAAATTCTAGTTACATATTACTTCTAGTTTAATTCCATGTTTAGTTGCTTATACAAAGGTAATCAAGTGTGCTCTTAAGGAGTAAGATCCTGACAAAGTGGTATCAGAGCTTTGTGTTTTAGATTCCTGTTCTACAGTAGATCTTGACAAATGAGAAGAGGTGTTGGCCTTATAAGAAGGTGCTCAATGATCCACTAGCACCACACCCTTGTAAATGCCCCTATAATATTGGACCTCTCTAGTCAACTAGGATATCTAATGAGTCACATCACTAAAGACCTATCTCTTTGATCTCTATAATAGAGTAGCCCCTTCATCCTTAGTCCACTCTGATACCTATAACTCAGCCTCCTGCTAGCTTAGTCAGGCTTGAATATGAGCTATTTGACCCTGTAGTGTTCTTATTTTCATAGCTTTAGCCCTAATATGTCTAAAAATTTGGTCAAGTGAGATAACATTAGCCCATCTGAATGTCCTATTGAGTTATCTACCTCTATAAGTTTACAACCTATAGGCAATATCTATCACTCTCAATGGTAATCATAGATACCTCATCTACCCTTGCTCTAACTTCCTATTGTAGACTATCAATTCGTGACTTTTTTCACATTAATAGATGGTTTAAAATTCCCCATAACATTTATACATGTCCCTCTCACCACCTAACACTCCTTAATCTCTCCCTTTGACCCCTTGATCACCTTCATCAATCACCATCAAGGCCTAATCAATCCTATCATCCCCACCATCCCCACCATATCTCCTTACGTGTGTTTTTTGCCTCTGTGCTTGTCATGACCTCAACTGTGCCTAATTTTTTAAGAGCCTTTACACTACCCATGTCCTATTAACCCCATACACTAGCCTCAAAAGACTCTTAGGTCATCTCTACCACCATCATATTGTGTAGGTTATAGTAACTCTAAGATCTACCATCATAGTCTAAAAATCCCATACCACAAGAAGCATACTACCATAATCCACCCATGCCAAATCCCTCTCAACTATACACCCCCATTGAGGCCTCTCTTAGTCACTTCTAAAAAATAGGTGGTCCTCTCTTGAGAAATCGTGTTGATCCCAAATTGCATTTTCACTCTATCATGTCGTTATCTCTCTATGATATAATCCTAGTGCCCTATTAAATAACAATCTATCAACATATACCTAGTATAATATGCATCCTCTACCCACCCCCACTATACTTATTTATACGACATCCAAGTAATCTAATCATCTATCATATTATCTAATGCATGTCTATAAAACCTCATGTCACCTATGTGAGCTCTCTGAACCCCCAAAATAATATACCATCTAAAAATAAGTGGCTATTTAGGCTCCTAATTTTCTCACGTACTTAGAGGCCTCTTGATTGCCATGTGCTCCTAGCACTAGATCTATAACAATAGTGAGGGTCTGAAGCTTGTTACCTCCTTGTATGCCCCCAATGTAGAATCCTATATAAGTAGCC